>CM053570.1:1852101-2096395 GCA_028646485.1 Cryptoprocta ferox
CCCCGTGTGTTTACAAGCCCCGCCCTCTGTGGCAGGGTTCCTCACTGCACCGTGGTGCACCCCCCCTCCCCGTGGCAGGGTTCTGCACTGCACCGTGATGTACCCCCCCCACCGTGTGTTTACAAGCGCCCCCTCCCCACGGCAGGGTTCCTCACTGCACTGTGTACCCCCCCACCCCGTGTGTTTACAAGCCCCGCCCCCTGTGGCAGGGTTCCTCACTGCACCGTGGTGCACCCCCCCTCCCCGCGGCAGGGTTCCGCACTGCACCGTGGTGTACCCCCACCCCGTGTTTACAAGCCCCTCCCCGCGGCAGGGTTCTGCACTGCACCGTGGTGTACCCCCTGGAGCTCTACCCCGCCTTCTTCGGCTACTACTTCTTCAATGCCATGATGGGAGTGCTGCAGCTGCTACACATCTTCTGGGCCTGCCTCATCCTGCGCATGGCCCACAAGTTCATAACTGGAAAGGTGAGTGCTCCGCGGGGCCCGGGGCCTTCAACTCCGGAGACCACCCGAGCTCCCCCCGCGGCCCAGCAACCTGCTGAGAAACTACGGTGGGGCCCCGGGTGCAGCCGGACAAGCCTGCTGAGGGCGGCGTGTAACCCTTCTCGCCCCTTCCCACAGCTGGTGGAAGATGAACGCAGTGACCCGGAGGAAACCGAGAGCTCAGAGGGGGAGGAGGCGGTAGCGGGGGGAGGAGCCAAGAGCCGGCCCCTAGCCAACGGCCACCCTGTCCTCAGCAACAACCATCGTAAGAAGGACTGAACCGTTGTCCCCGCTGCCCCTCAGAGTAATGCATGAAGCCAAGGCACTAGCCTGTCCCCCCCCCCCACAAGGCCACTTTAAGCCCTGGGGGCGGGGGGCGGGGACGGGAAGCGGAAAGCTAGGAGAAAGTTCTTCTGTGTCCCCACCCCCTGCTTCTTTGTCACCCAGTTGCCTTTAAACCAAATTCTAACCAGCCTGTCCCCAGGTAGAGGGGAGGCTGGCGAGCCCTTTGTTAGAGGGGGATGGACTTCTTTTCCTTTCCTTTTCCCGAGATGTCCTATTGCTTCTGAGGCCCTTCCTCTCAGCTCTGGGGGTGGGCGTTACAACTCACATTCCTTATTCCTCAGAATTTGGCCCTAGCTGTTTGCCTCGGACTCCCTGACCTCCAGAGCCAGGGCCGTGCCTTACTGTCCCACCTGTGGGCCTCATTCTGCCAAAGATGGACCAAGGCTCACCTTTCTAGGCTCCCTAACTTGGGCCAGGAACCAAAGCTGAGCTGTAACTTTCTCCCTTCCTGAGACACCCGTGGACTGAGTGTAGGAGGGTACACACGACCCCCCCCCCCACCTCTGCCAAAAAGGCGGGGCCGCACCGGGACTGCTCTCAAGGGCCTCGGTGCTGCTTCTCCGCCAGCTCTAGTCACAGGTCCAAGCCCTTACTGCCTCCTTTCTCTGGCCTCCTCCCCTCGGCTAGCTGGTCCGGAACAGAATGGCAACTAGTTCTAATTTTTATTTATTAAACATTCGGTGTTTTGGTTTTAAAAGCCAGAATTACAGCTAGCACCTGGCATTTGAGCAGAGGGACCACTTCAGACCAAAATGTACTGTTAATGGTGTGTTTTTTTTTAAATTAAAATATATTAAAGATTAAAACATGGCAACGTGTCTGAGACTAGCAGGAACTGAGAAGGGGGATCAACTAAATAAACTAAGGTAGTCTTCCTCATGGTTATGTAATGTTTTCATTTTTCAATTTCATATAGCAAATAAGAGAAAGCAAAGGAAGAGAAGGTAAGAGATTAAAGGGTGGGGGCGGGGGAAACAGCTCTGTTACCGAAAGACCCAGAACCAGAAACCTGGGGACTGAGGAAGAGAAATCAAATCACAATCTCCTTTTTAACATCTTGTTAAAAGACGTTCAAGAAACAATACAAATCAAGGGTAGTAAATGCTCAGCCCTCATTCTGGGAATGAAGTCTGGCAGGAGCATGAACACTGGAACAAACACAGGCTGGGAGGGAGGAGTAACCGGGGGACCGAGGGATGTCAGGCCCAGGTCGGGACGGTGACCTCTCTGCACCCCTGGTGCTCAGGAGGGGGAGGAGAGACCTTGCCTGCTAGTAGCACCACATTGGAAGGGGCCTCCTGATCCAGAGCCCCCATTTCTACCTACTAGGAGCTGGGGAGGAGCTAGAATGGAGGTGGGGTCAGAGCCGAACAGTCATCAGGAAAAGCCGGTTCCTGAGGAGAGGATGGTTCGGCAAGGGTGCGGGGCTCCGAGAAGGCCGTCCCCTAAAGAAGCCGCCCCCTGCATTCGATGGCCCCGCAGCAGCACAGCAGCTCCTTGCCTTCCACGCTGCCCACCTCGTAGTTGTAGTCCCACGTGAGCTCGGTCCCCGCCCGGATCCTCCTGCGCAGGAAGGAAGGGGGCGGGTTCAGGACAGGCAGCCGCCCACCAGGTGCACGCGGCGCTGGGGCACAACAGACCACGACAGACGGCACTTACTGCTCTGACCACCCCCCCCCCGACCCCCACTTACTTGCTGGCAAAGAAGGCCACCCAGGGGAAGCGCAGATCGTGGGTGTCCACGAAGACATTCTGGACGAACAGGTTGGGGCTGCAGCTGTGCTGTGGGGTTTAAGGACGGATGTGTAAGAAAAGCGGCCCCCGATCCCGGCTTCGTGCGGTGAGGAGTTGGACCAAACGTGCCACTGGACCCTCCCCGTCACAGCGGAGTTCTGAAAGCAAGCTACCTCTTTAAGATCCCTGAGATCATGAATTGCTGACGAGAAATGGTGGGTTTATATAGTTGTGTTAAAGGAACAAAAAATCTGAGGACAGTGGGATAATCCAACATCTAGAGATGAGGGAGAGGGGGCTCACGTTGAGGTAGCGGCCCAGGTTGCCTTCGAGCTTGGCATCGATGATGTAGCAAGACTCCTCCCCATCGTAGAACTGGCGTGTGTTCTTGCGGACAGGTGCGCTCTCCCCCTTTTCCACGGACGCCATGTTGGTTGATTTAATGGCAATCCCGTGGGTTGACTTAAGAGCAAAGCCCCGCGTTGATTTTACTGCCACCTGGCGCTTTGTTGGACCTGGATAGGAAGGAGAACGGGGTCAGGCCCCATCCCACTTCACCCCATTTTACCCCCATTTGCATCCCACCCACTGCACTGCAGGAATACTGATGTGCTGTGATCTTGGGGCAAAGTCCTAACTGGCAGTCTTTCAAGCAGGATTACATCTGCTGGGTGTGGGAGCTGAGAGGAAAGACTAGGTAAGTGAAAAGGAGAGAGGAAGGGAATGTGTCAAACAGTTGAGCTGGGAGTCAGAAAACCCTGCCAGACAGGTGTCAAGTCTTCGGATCTGAATTTTTTCCTCCTACTTCCTTAGCTTCCTCAAACCAGTCTCTATCCCAACTTTCCAACTGTTCCTTCCTACTACCCCCAACGTTCTTCTAGACTACCAGACATGTTCTTCTTGTCCTCAAAGTCCTCTGCCTCAGAGCCAGAGGAGATGGTCTGGATATCATCGCTGTCCACCGCTGTGGCTGAGGTCTGGCCGGTGGTGGGCTTCCGGCTGGTCCCACTCTCCCCCTCGCTTTCGGTGCTGCTGGACAGCGTTAAGACGTCCTGGAGAACAGAAGGGGGAGAAGAAAGAAGCGTGAATGGTGAGGACCCACGCCAGTTCTTGTCTTCCTGTGGTTAGGCAGGAAGAGGCTAAGACTACAGCAAGAGAAAGATTAGACGCTGGGTGAAGGAAAATGAGGCAGGAAGTCACAGCCGAAGAAACAAGAAGGGATGGATATACTGGGAATTATCATCAAGGACCTGAGGAGGTGAGGGGACTACTCCTCAGACTCCGAGTCAAACACAAGACTGGGTGAGGGACAGCTTGAGGAAGGAGGTCACTTACATCAGCACCGGACTGGGTAGAGGCCATGAGTCGTCGGCTCTGATGCATACTAGTCTTACTGGGTGGGCGGCGAAGTCCTTCCAGTTTCATGGGAGAAGGATTGTAACCATAATTTCGAGAGCTTTCGGTAATTCTAAAGGGAGGGGAAGGAGTGAGAGGGGATTAGATTACTGGCTGTTTCTTAGGCTTCTTTTATGGGCATGAGAGAAGACAGATCTGGAAACAGGTCAGAAAGAGAAGCACTTACAAAGACATCTTGTTTCGGTCATCGGGGTCCTGGAAAAGAGCAAATGAAGGGTTAAGGGGTTTCATGGTGCTGGAAACAAATCCAACAATTAGACGTCATCTCAAATGACCTCCAAAGACATGAGCCAGCGAGAAGTACGCTATCTGAAGATTCCTCTGCAGTTTGGCAGTTAACAATTGTGTTCTCATCATGACACCCCCCAGAGGGGGTCTCTAACCCTTCCCAACGACAGCGTGTAAGGTATTCAAGGCAAACGATGTGGGCAGATATTACAAGGACAAGGGACACAGTTCACCACCTGTAATGTGTTAAGTTTCAATATCATTAAAAAGACATCTAGAATCAATTCTTGGTTTTTAACTCGAGTAACAGCAACGTTGTAGATAACTTGTCATAACACTTAATTTAAAAAAACAGATATTTTCTCCCCCTAGGAAATTGATTTAAAAACAATTTGGTTCTTAGATGCCTGGGTGGCTGAGTTGGTTGGGCATCCGACTTCAGCTCAGGTCATGATCCGGTCCATGGGATCGAGCCCCACGTTGGGCTCTGTGCTGACAGCTTAGAGCCTGGAGCCTTCCTCAAATTCTGTCGCCCCCTCTCTCTGTCCACCCCGGATCGTGCTCCCTTTCTCTCAAAAATAAACATTAAAAAGAAAACAAAAAGAATTTGGTTTTTTAAGCACTAGGAATGTGCTGGGGGGAGGGGGAGACAAGCAGGCCAGCCACAGGGACGCCCATCCAGTCAACGGTCTGCACGTGAAGAATCAGAGCGGCACGGCAAGTTGTTCCGTCACCAAAGTTCTACAAAAGCTACAAGACCTCTAAGAGTTTTCTGACGCCACTTACCTCTTTCTTGGCCTGCTTCAGGTCTCCCTCCTCCTTGAAGCCCAGCCCTGAGGTGGAGGCCTTCTCAGCCTCCCCTCTGCCTCCCCCAGCCCGGCCTTCCCCACCTTCACTCGTCTTGAAGGATGAACGGCTATCAGAGTCAGCAAAGCCCCCTTCATTGACACTATTGCAGCTCAACCACGAGGCCACCTTATTCTTGGGGGTCTCTTCCGAGGAAGGCGGATTGCAGCCACCTACAGGGATCGCTGGAGGGACAGGGACATGGGGGGGCCCAAGGTCTGGGGGGCGGGAGTCCTTGGAAGCTGTCTCGGGCAGTCCATTCTCTTTCTGGCCCCGGGTCTGCCGCCGGGTGGCATAGCTGCGCCACACGGAGCTGGTGCTGAAGTCCTCGTCTTTACAGAAGTTGTCATCGGAGCTGTCATCATTGGACTCTTCGGGGTCCTCTGTGCCGCTGTTCCCGTCTTCCTGGTCCTTCAAGTCCACCCCGCTGCTGTCGGAGGAACAGGGGGCGTCACTCTCATATCCTTCCTTGAAGTTCTCCACGCTCTCGATGTGGTCCAGATTGGCAAAGTACTCATCACCCATCTCCAGGCCCTCCTTGTCCGCAAAGTCATCCGTCAGGATCTTGCCTGGGAAAGAAGAGAATTAAAGGCCTGCCAGGGTTATGAGGCTCTTGGAGAAAGGACAGAGCTCCTTCCAGCGATACCCAGCCCCCCACACACAGTCAGAACACCTCCATCACAGGCCCTCCCTAGTCCCTGACCCACACCCTCCTCCTCGGTGTCCTAACGAGAGGATGGGAAGCTTTACTCTGGTTTTAAGTCTTGGCCTCTCTGCCCATCCTATTCCTCCTCTTCACCCAGTTTACCAAACAGGCGTCCGCGGCTATGCTAACAGCCTCTGGGTGGAGTAGGGTGATGCGGGAAAAATGATACACTGGACGCGCTCCCACATCCCTTGTTTGAAAAAGCCCCACGTCCGCTTTCGTCCCTTGTCCTTCTGAAGCACTCTGTCCCTCCCTGGTCCACGGGGACAGGCACATCACTTGTCGTGTTCTTCACAGAAGAAAATCCTGGCCTCCTCTTACTCCCAAGTTCACACGTCAAGCATCTCATTCTCATTCAAGCTCTGATTCAATTCCCTGCTGCGTCCTAACCCCAGGGGCAACTCTTTCGCTTCATCGCCAACCTGCGTAGATGCAGACAAAGGACCCTTTGGCGATGTCATCCAAGCAGCGGATGCCCCAGCCCTTGTTCTGGGTCTTGAACAGCTGGAGCCGAACCTGGAGGCCGTGCTGCACCAACCGGTTGGTGCACATGTTTGGGTCACATTTGCAGCGTTTGTTACATTCGTAAACCCTGGGAGGAAGTTACAGTAAAGTCAGTCATAACGTGCTCACTCGTACCCGCTCAGTCCTGTTAACTGTGACAGAACTGCTAACAATTCCTGAGGTATCATCACTTATTAGGTAATGATCTGAGTGAGTGAATTTACTGCACTATGCTCTTTGAGTCATTTGGGAGTATAGCCCAAGGAAGTAATTCAGAGCAGGGAAAAGCGATTTATACAGGTATTTATGGCACTAATAACAGTGAATACCAGAATGCCTACTGCCTGGAGAAAAGCTAATAAGCAAACTGATGTGAATACAGGTTGAGAGCCATTAAAGTCAGTAGACAGGGTGCCTGGGCTGCTCAGTCAATTAAGTGTCCAGCTTCGGCTCGGGTCATGGTCTCCACAGCATGTGAATTCGACCCCTGCACTGGGCTGTGTGTGGACAGCTCAGAGCCTGGAGCCTGCTTTAGATTCTGCGTCTCCATCTGTCTCTGTTCCTTCCCTGCTTATGCTCACTTGCTCTCTCTCTCTCAAAAGACATTAAAACCCAGTAGATAAGTGACATCAATGTGCAGAAATAGATATATAGAATAAAGATATGAGGAAAGTAGGAGCCAAGATAATAGATATTGAAAGAGACTAAAGAGGAATTGGAACGAAAGTTCATGGGATTCTTCTGGTAAAGCTGATTTTCATTCTTTTCTTCCATGAACATTTACGAAACACCAAGAGCTGTGCTGCACACTGGGAACCTGACAGTGGAAAAAATCACAATCTTTCCTCTCAGGGAGCTCATATTCTATCAAGTTTAAGGAACTGCACAGTTCAACTATTTAAAAAATAAACTACCGCAGTTAGAGAGATCTAGCAAACAGTGACACTGAGAAAACGGTCATCTTTTCAAGTACCAATTTTTCTGCTCTGGCTACTTTGCTCAGTTTTGGGATTTTACTACTTCTTTTCCGATATGGAGATTTAGGGGAAACCTCTACTTTTGGAAAGATGACACCAGTATAATTAGAGTTGATGTCCTATCCCTTTGGACAAAGATGGTAAGAACAACTTCTATTCACCGAACGTATACTCTGTGTTTGGCATTATGCCAATCTGCTTTACATACGTTCCTTACTCCGTCCTCAAAGCAGCCCTATACGAGGGCTACATTTTTAACTTAAAAAACTACAAACGTGGGGCGCCTGGCCAGCTCAGTTGGTAGAGTATGCAACTCAATCTCGGGGTTGTGATTTTGAGCCCCACACTGGGCACAGAGGCTACTTCAAAAAAAAAAAAAAAAAAAAAAACAACTACGAAAGCATAATATACACAGAGGAAAGTACCCAACCGTTTACGTACATATCCACAGCTCAAGGACTCTTCACGAACTGACCACACCATGTCCCTAGCGCCGTATCAGGAATCAACTTTGTTAGGTCCCTTAAAACCTCAGGGGGGATGGGGGTGTTCATGGTCATATCCTCTGTTTACAAGCTAATAAAACAAGATCAGCTTAGAATGGACAAAGTCAGGATTTGGACTTAGGTATAACCACCACCACAGGAAACTCTCAGAGTAGCTCTCCTGAATATCACGCATTCATTCAACCAAATGTGTCTGAGTGACTCCTAGGTGTCAGGCACTGGGTATACTGGCTGCCTGGGGAGCAAGACAGGTTCCCATCCTCGGGGAGCTTACATGCTAACGGAAAATACAGAACAAAAGCAAGTCAAAACATAAGTGAAAGTTGCCCCAGATGCTATAAAGAACATAAAACAGGGGGCTCAATGGGAGAATGAAGGGAGTGAAAATGACCTAGTTTTCGAGTGACCAAGAAAGGTCTCTTTGAGGTGAGATTAAAGCTGAGAGCTCAAGGTTAAAGGAGATAACCAAGCAAAGAACAGTGGACGGACTGCCAAGCAGGGAGCACAGCCTGTACAGAGGCCCTTGAGGTAGGCGGGCCAACACTGGGCAAACTGGATCCAGTAACTGAAGAGTATCAGTGTGGCTGGAACGGTTTTGGAGGGAGAGAGATAGGAAGGGGCCAGATAGCACAGTGTCTTGTGACCTGAGATTAACAGTTAGAATGAAATCTAAAGTACAGGGGGAAGCGATTACAGTTTCAGGCAGCGAAGTGACATGCTATTTGTGGTTACGTGAAAATATTTTTCTGAAACATTTCAAACATGAAAAAAGATACATCGAACACTCATCTACTGCCCAGCATTAGCAAATTATACATCATTACAAGGCTCAAGTTGGATTATAATGAAAACATAAACGATGCAGTGATGCGGCTAAAGCTAGTTAACAGTCTCTTCCCTTACTTAATTTTCAACTTGCCTTTAGTACAAATTCATCTCCTGGCTTCCCCGTAGCCTCCATGCCCTCTGAAGGCGATCAGACAGCCCAGGTTTTCTCTCAAAGCCATGTTCCCGGGGCTTCTCCCACCGCCGGAGCTGCCGGGCCTCACACCGGCTGTGTGTCACACGGCTGTCAGCCCGGAGCCCCCTTCACCCCACCACGTGTGGGGCTCCCCCTCAATTCTCTCTTTCCTGGATCAGCGTGCCCTTCTCTCTCTAGACTTTCCCCCCTATTTTGGCAAACAAAATTTCTGAGAACGGGAATCGTGGACAATTTTGAGGTGTTTCAGGTCTAAAAAAGTGCCTTTAGCTTACTTTAACGTTTAAAACTGACAGCCTGGGGTTAAGAACTCTAGGTTAGAGGGGCGCCTGGGTGGCTCAGTCGGTTGAGCGTCCGACTTCGGCTCAGGTCATGATTTCGTGGTTCGTGAGTTTGAGCCCCGCGTCGGGCTCTGTGCTGTCAGCTCAGAGCCTGGAGCCTGCTTCGGATTCCGTGTCTCCTTCTTTCTCTGCCCTTCCCCTGCTCACGCTCTGTCTCTCACAGATAAACATTAAAAAAAAAAAAAAAAAAAAAGAACTCTAGGTTAGAAATAATTTTTCCTTAGAATTCTGAATAGAGTCCTTAATTTCCATGTAGCCTCCAATGTCATTTTGAGAAGGCTGAAAATATTCTGAGTCTTTATTTTTGTGGTCTATTTCTCTTCTCTAGAAACTGTTAGGCCTTTTTTTTTTTTTTTGTCTTCCATGTTCTGTGGACACAGTGATTGCATTTTGTTATCATGTGTTTTAGTGGGGATCTATGTTCATCCTTTACGCTGGGACGTGACTGGCATTTTCCCATTTTCCATTATGGGAAAACATTCTGAATTGTTTCACTGATGTTTTCTTCTCTCTTCTGTCCTCTCTGTTAATTATGTATCCTGAACACCAGGTTTGTTAGTTTCCACATTCACATATAACCATTTTACCAAGTTTTACCCCATTCTTTCATTGTCTTCCTCTTTCCCTTACATGCTGGCTTCACCTCCTTCGGCTCAGTCTTTACTTGGAGGGCCCAGGGCTCACTCGGCCCCTTATCTTTTCTATTACCAATATTCTCTCTAGGTGAACTCATCCAGGCTTTAAATATCACCCCTGTGCTCAGGATTCCTTTTTTTTTTTTTTTTTTTAATGTTTATTTCTGAAAGGGAGAGACAGAGGGTGAGCAGGGGAGGGGCAGAGAGAGAGGGAGACACAGAATCTGAAGCAGGCTCCAGGCTCTGAGCTGTCAGCACAGAGCCCGACAGGGGGCTCAAACTCACGAACCATGAGATCATGACCTGAGCCGAAGTCAGACGCTTAACCGACTGAGCCGCCCAGGCGCCCAGTGTTCCTAATTCTTTAATGTCCAGCCTTTATGCTTCTCTCCAGAAACCTCACTGCCTTCTCGACATTTCTCCTTGGATCGCCTAGGACGCATCGCAAGCGTAACACGGCCAGAAGACTGGTCTCACCCAGAGGGCCACTCCTCTAGCCTCTTCCACCTTCCACCTTAGTGAAAAGCACCAACACCTACTTTAGAAGACTTGTCTTGGGCTCTGCTGCTTCCCTCCCAGTCCAGTCAATCTATCAAGTTCTGTAGTTCTACCTCCAAACGCATCCTGAATCTACTCTCTTAAAAAAAAAAAAAAAAAAAAAAAAAAAGTTTATTTATTTTGAGAAGGGAGAAGAGGAGGAGAGAGAGGGAGAGCAAGAATCCCGAGCAGGCTGTGCACTGTCAGCACAGAGCCCCATGTGGGGCTCGAACCCACAAACCGTGAGTTCATGACCTGAACCAAAATCAAGTCAGGGGCTTAGCCGATTGAGCCCCCAGGCCCCACAAGTCCACCCTCTCTCACCCCCACTGCTGTGTGCACTCTAGCACAAGCCCCAGCAGCTACTGCTTCTCACCTGTGTTCCCAGGATTCTCTCCTACGCGGACTTCCCAATTGTACTTTTGCTGCCCTAAGGCCTAGTCTCTACACAGAAGCCATAGTACCCTTCAAAGGCAGATGAATCAGGGCGCCTGGTGGCTCAGTCGGTTTAAGCGGCCAACTCCTGATACCGGCCCAGGTGATGCTCTTGCTGCTGTGAGATTAAGCCCCTCGCTGGGCTCTGTGCACTGGGCGTGGAGCCTGCTTGGCATTCTCTCTCTGCCCCTGCCCTGTTCTCTCGCTCTCAAAATAAATTTTAAAACAAAACATTAAAAAAAAAAAAAAAAAGGCAGATGGCATCACTTTCCTGCTTAAAATTCTCAAACAGCTTCCTAGCGCACCATGAATTTGGTTCTAATTTTTACTGTGATATATAAAGTCCTATACAATCAGCTCTCTGCTTCTCTCTGAACAGACCTCACCAGCCAGAGGAACTGAGTCTGTTAGGATACACATACAGCTATGAAATTAACTGTGCTGGCTAGATCCTATTCAGTCATTTTACGTCTTCATTTCAAGGAAAGCCAAGAAGAAACATGTGTTGGAAATTCAGCAAACAAAGTTTAATTGATAAAATACCTGGTTTCAGTTACTCTATTTTTGGTTCCAATTTTTAGAAATGTCTCTGAGGTGCTTCACTTTCCTCTACTTACCCTGTGGGCAGACACTCTTCTAGTCTCTTGTACTGGTAGCCAGAGTTAGGGTTGATCTGGCCACCCGGGGTGCAGGCTGTGGCCTGGATAGTTAGCTGATGACAGGCACACTTGGACCTGAGTGAGACAGAAGGGCAGGATGACTAGAGCTGTGAGACTTTCTTCAGCGGCAGAAAGTACTACAAAAGGATAGAGAGAGGATAGCGAAATTTCTTTTTCTTCTGTCCTACACGGAAATGAGAAAGGACAAGACAGTGAGACACGGCAGAGTGAGAATAAGATAGAATGAAACCAGTGGCAACTGAAAGCACGATGGAGGGACGCAAAGGAAAAAGGAGGCAAATCTGAGAAAGAAACAAACACGGGACACAGGCACCCAGGGTCATGCGGTGTGGGCCAAGGCAGACCCCCGCCTGTCTCGTAGCTTTCACGGCAGGAGCTTCAACTAAGGGTGAAGGTGGAGAGAAAAGGCAAGGATAATGAAGTTGGGGGCAGGGCCACCAACTACCCTCCCAACTCACTTGTCACGGCACCCATCTTTGCAGTCACAGCCGACCAGAAATTCTGGGCCCGTGTTAATGAAAACACCCTTGCCCGGGATTCGTTCCTTACTGTAGGCCACCTGGGGTGGGGGGGTGGTGTCAATCTCATTGACACAGGAGAGGGGAACATCTTCCTTCCCATAGGTGATGTCCAAAATATAGTAAAAAGGTTTATAGGGCTGAAACTTGCGGTCCACAAGCACGTATGGATCCAAACAGAACATCTCCAGGAAGAGGAAGTCACAGCCAGTCTCAAAAAGATAGCGCTCGATCTCCTGCATTGTCCGAAGGCAGAGGCCGCAGGGTGTCTTGTAGATAACGTGGAAGCCCATCTTGCGGTTAACTCGGCGACGGGCCGTCATGCGCCGGAAGTCATAGAGCAGTGGGACCAGCAGCGGGTTCTTGCCCCGGTACTGTGCACTTCTCATGGGTCGGACTCGAGACAGACACGTATAGCTGCACACGTGAGGTAAGTAGAAGAGCTTCTCCATGGGGGCGCGGTAGGAGGGCTCTGCCGGGGCCCGCTCCAGCATGCCGTGGAAGGCGGGGGGCGCTGGGGGGGCGGGGGGCGCTGCTGAGGCACAGGTGGCTGAGCCTAAAGGTGACCTGCAAACGACAGGCAAGAGACGGGGTAAGAGAGCAACGGGACCTCTCTGCTGCGTGAGGACCCCGAAGCTGGCTAACCCGCTTCCTTCCCGGACAGCTGTGTTCCGGAAGCTAAAGGCGACACAGGAAGTCAGGTTTTCCCTGGCTTCACCAAACCCGGACCATGACAGGCCCTGGTTACTCCTCACTGACTGGAAACACCTCTACCTCAACAGTGTACCTTTCTTCCTAACATGTTTTTGGCCCGTGAATTATGGAAGCAGAGTCTAGTCGTCTTCTCCCAATGCTTTTTCCCCTTTTATGTGTCCTACGTGTGTCATTACTAACTCCTGTGATCAAAGACAGGGGCAACAGTGACCCCTTTCTACTGTACTGACGACGACGACACCACATGCAGTGACAGGTTTTCACAAATGACTTTCTAGTGATTCCCTATTTCTGGGCACTTAGTTCCTAATTCAATTATTTTATATTCTGTCTCTTGGCAACTTCCCAGGTTAAAGCTTTCCTTTTAAGTTCAAACTCCTCGCCATCATAACCTTAACTAAGCCCCTTGGAGCCAAGTAATGTCCCCACACAGTGACTATTTAGTCCCCACGACCACCTCCCCCCAAAGGGCCTGAGAGTTCCTCACCTATACGTCTGGTTGCTCCCGGGTTTCCCAGCGGGAACATTTTCACTGAGTGCAGGAGACGTAGGGGAGGAATGACCAGAGCCCACAGATCCTGGCCGGAAGGACGTGCTCTTTTTGGCTACCTGCTTCCGAGACTGGGCAAGCTGACTTTCCAAGCTGCTAGGAGAGCAGACAACATACAGTAAAGGAGACAGAAAATGCAATATGAAAGAAACTAGCAAATAAGAAAGAATATCACTCACTCATTGTCACCTGCCTGTGGGGACAGAGGGGGAGCAGGTGGGGCGGGTGGGGCAGGTGGGGCGGGCAGGGCAGGGGGAGGAGGGGCTGTAGGCTGCGGGGGCTCCGTTGGCTTGAACTGGGTCCCAGTACTGGTCAGATCCTGGGTGTACTGGACCACAGGGCCTTTGCTCCTCACAGCACCTATATAGGAAAAAGGATATTAACCACTGAAGATGAAAGCTGCGTCATATATACTTATGCACCCGTGTTCTCAATTTACATAACATGAAAAAGCAGCAACATTCTGAGTAAGTGTTGAGACCTTCCGTTCTCATGATTTACACCAAGGAGTGAAAATACTGGCATAGGCTGGCTTTGATAATAAGACTTTACCTTCCTGCCCCAAACGACTTACATTAGTCATTACACTTTAGAGAAAACTTTAAAAAATCAGTTCTTTGAGCAACGAATGTTATCTCAACCAGGAAGTAGGCCAGGAACATGTAAAAACAAAAGCAGTTTGGGCTTTAAAAAAAATGGACCATGGATAAGCCTCGTGTGGATAACAGAGGCAACTACTAGCGCCTCTACCCCTAACCGAAGCCTGTTGTTTCAGATCCTTATGGGGTCATTTAGAAGGAATGGGAGCCGTGGTGTGTGCAGGCAGCACTACCAGAAACAACTCAGGACACAGGTCCTGTTTCCAGCAATCAGCAGTGTCATCCTCCTGGTCATCGTACGCAGTCTCCTTTGCTGCTTTGTCCATTTCTGTCCTCCCCCAGGGGGGCCTTCAAGACGTACCCATATTTGGACGTGTCCTGAGCGGTCCCCCTTGCTTCTTCTCTAGTGCAGAGGCTGAGGACGTCTTCATGCTGAACATGGGCTCCAGCCGTGTAGAGCCCCGATAGATCCATTCACATCTTTTGTCATCCTAGGGGATTGGAAGGAGTGAGGGACAGAGGGAAACGGATTAAAGGCTGGAATCTATTCTGCCGTCTGTGGAATATGCCTCCATGTGCCTCCTTGAAGGAAACCTCTCTGATGAGTCCCCAGTTCCCGATCTCGCCAATAAAATTACGTTCCGGGCTCCATGACAGCCATCAGGAGTACGAAAAGGAAAAACATACACTGCTTACTTAAGAGATGACATGAGAGACAGGTGTTTATATTGACTATGAGAAGTGTGGCAAGGATCATAAGGCCTTAGGGACAAAAAGGACTGTAACTCTAAGAAAAGCAGGAGAGGGGAAAAGAGGACAGGTACAGAAGATCCAGAGCTAACCCGGGCTTTGAAAGATCATCAACCCCTAATTCCTCGAGGCCTCCTTTTTGTCTATGCTACCAAGACCCTGACCCTGGACAAGTCGCACTGCCTCCTGTGTGCTCACGGACACTACGAGTGTTCTCCCATGTCCCCGCGCACACGGCGGGCGCCCTCCGTGTGCTTACATACACTACGAGTTTTCTCCCGTGTGCTTACATATGAGTATCCTTAGAAAGAGAAAACCAAACCAACGTGCAGATTAGCATCATCGTTAATTTCAGGGAATTAATTCTCCATAATCATCACGGCGACATAAAAAAAAAAACAGTAAAATTCGACCCAGAACAGTGAGAACAGATGGGAGGACATGAAAGAGGAAACTGATGGAGGACTCCGAAATCATCCTGATTACTGCTCCCCCATGCCACCCTGACCCTTGCCTCCACAACAGTACCAGGAAGAGGATCCTGACAAGGCTGCCGTCCACCTCCTCGACCCGAGACTTCCACCACGTGCCTTCCCACTCGGTCTTGATAAGCTGGCCACTCTTGAGCAGCACCATAGGGCGGTTGGGGTAGGCCGTGATGTACTCCTCTATGAAGTCTCGGCAGGAAATGTCTTCTATGTCCTCCCAAGTCTTCTTCACTGTCCCAAAGAAGAATGAGCGCTGAGGGAGGGCAGGGCTTTTTTTTTTTTTTTTAAAGTGATCTTTATGCCCAGTGAGCCAGCCAGGTGCGCCAGGGCATGTCTTGATAGGAAAAAAAATGAATGGTTGGCAAGGAGATGTTGGGTATTTTTCAAGTTGGGAGGGTGAGAAAAAATAAATGAAAAAAACATAACCTCAAGGGAAGCGAAACCAAGACCACTTGAAAGTACTAAACCTGATGTGTAAACGGCACACACAGATCAAGTAAATACTAAGTAAGCAACAGGCAAATAGAGGTGAGTCACTCATTTCATAAAAATGGATGTTTTCTTGGGAAAATTCAAGTCGACGGGCGCCTGGTGGCTCACTCGGTTAAGCACCCGATTCTTGGTTTGGGCTCAGGTCATGATCTCATGGTTTGTGGGTTCAATCCCCTGCATCGGACTCTGTGCAGACAGCTTGGGATTTTTCTCTCTCCCCCTCTCTCTGCCCCTTCCCCACTCACTCACTCTCTCAAAATAAGTAAAACTTAAAAAAAAAAAAAGGAAAATCAAGTGGAAATTCTTGCTAACTTGGTACAAGTCAGGTACATCAAAAAAAGATCAGGCGGCATCATGAAATTGATAAAAAAATATTTGTCCTTCCTTCTCATTCTCTATCAGGTCACTTCTATGGACTCTGAATGCATTTACTGCCTTGTTATGTGGAAACACAGGCAGTGTTAGCTGACTCTCCTGTAATTTAAATAATTGCCGTGTAACAGTCTGTTCCCAAGCCAGAGACACGAGTGTAGAGGGCAGCGTGAAGCCCGTAGCTAACACAGCTTCTAGGGAAAGCAGTATGCAGACTGCAGATTTATACAAATGTTAGGCGAGGCATGAGACTAGGAAGGAAGCAACACTTAGAAATCGCTTAGAAGTGAAATCAAAACCTGCCACCATATGAGGATCCACTGAAGGTCAGTCATGATCTCTTAGTGTCCCACTCTTTGGCTACAAAGACCCAGAACACTACAGACGAACAAACAGAACTGTATCTCTCAAAGGACGTTAACCACACGTATGCTCTTTGAGACGGAAGCACCAAAAGTATCAGGACTTTGCGACTGATTATCTTGAGAAATACAAGGTAGAGGAGGAAATGGATGGAACGCAGAAAGGAGGGACACTCACGTGGCCGGCAAATGGGATACAGTTCCGATTGTGTGACATAGGAAGCATACCCATCATCAAAGAAAATGAGAAACCTGTAAGGAAGGTGATGGTAGAAAGATCAGCGGTTCTGATATTGAACACGACCTACAGAAGTCATCACAGTTGCCGCTCTTGATCAGAAATAGGACACACTCCTGGGAAGATGTTCCAGTCTACTACTCTCTTCCTGTTATCCATCCTTCCAAGGGTTAGGAATTCTCCCTCAATCTAACCAACTTATCTCCACTTTTCCAAAGGTTATTTATTCTTGTTCCACTACCAGGTTCCTACTCTGCTCAAACCACTTAGTCTCCCCTTCCTTCCTATTATCCCAACCACTAAACAATTTTAAGGCCTCTCCTAGTTTTCCCCCAAGTTTTCTCCTGGAGAAAAGAAAAAGAAAACAAAGAAGGAAGAATCACGCACGTGCCTCCTGTGGCAAAGAAAGAGCAAGGGTTTCTGGCCACTGGGGACTAAACACAAAAGCTAACTGTGAGACCTGACTGTGGTCAAGTAGTCACTCTCCTGGCCTTCACTCTCTTTCCAATCCTCTGTCCAGGTACCTGAGCTTGTTTTTGACATTCGGTGTCTCAGCTACGATGCCAGCGTAGAGCCAGACCTGATTCCC
This sequence comes from Cryptoprocta ferox, assembly GCA_028646485.1. Classification (NCBI taxonomy): domain Eukaryota; kingdom Metazoa; phylum Chordata; class Mammalia; order Carnivora; family Eupleridae; genus Cryptoprocta; species Cryptoprocta ferox. The sequence goes on from CM053570.1 coordinate 1,869,128, forward strand.
ATCCTTGTACTTGGCCACCACTCGACTGCCCACAAACAGCTTGTCAGCAGGAGGGTGGTAATCATAGGCAATATGGTTCCCTGACAGTAGACTCTTCCCTTTGTTGTCAAATTTCACCTTGTACTTCTTTCCTGGTCCTGAGTAAAAAGAAAAGATAAACATGAATTTTCAGACACCATCGGATTCCATGTAAATACGACTGCTACATGGGAGACAAAAGGCAAGGCTGTGGGGAAAAGAAACGATCGTCAATGGAGACCTGCAGGTTGCCTTTCAGAGCTCTTCTTCTAGCTTGAACATACCAACCGTCTGGATGGCAATAAGGGTGCCTTTGTGCCATGTCTTAGTTCTCTTCTTGCCCAGGATGCGCATGCTGACTATTAGGTCACCGTCTTTGCTCAGTTCTCCAGACATCTGACTCAAGGTTCCTACGGAAGAGAGCAAAGTTGTTCTCAAGAGACAGGGCAGAGACTGGGGAAGTGAACAGAAAAGTAAAGAGGGTACAATACAGTAACTGGGGAAGATGGGGTAATCAATGATCCTGATCACTTTTTCTGTTCTCTTGTCTTGGGCAGACACAAAAAGTTACAGATGACTCAACTATTTATGCTAATAGGAAAAACTTGCAAAAATTGAAATTCACCAACATCTCACATTAACCAAGTGTTTCCAGCTCTTCATTAATATTAATTACACTCATTAAATGCTAAGTAGCGTCTATAAAACATTTTCCTGCAGGGGATCTAATAACAGCCCCATTCAACAAAGCTTTCCTCAGACCTCTTTATAAGAATGAGTTGCCATTTTTTTTTTTTTTAGTTTTTATTTATTTTTGAGAGAGAGTGAGTGACAGAGTGTGAGCAGGAGAGGGGCAGAGAGAGAGGGAGACACAGAATCTGAAGCAGGCTCCAGGCTCTGAGCTGTCAGCACAGAGCCTGACGTGGGGCTTGAACTTGTGAAAGGCAAGATCATGACCTGAGTCGAAGTTGGATGCTTAACTGACTGAGCCACCCAGGCGCCCCTGAGTTGCTCTCTTCTAATCTCCTTCTAGAAATAGTCCTGACCACGGAGCTAAAAAAGGTATTTGGATAAAGCCACCACACGCTGGAAAATCAGCTGATAAAAGACTTTAAGCAGGCAACAAGGAAAACCTTTGGTGTTTAAAGAACCCATCAGAGGGGCGCCTAGCGGCTCAGATGGTTGAGCGTCCAAGTGTTGATTTCAGCTCAGGTCATGATCCCAGGGTCCTGGGATCAAGCCCTGCATCAGGCTCTGTGCGGAGCATGGAACCCGCTTAAGATTCTCCCCCCACCCCCCCCCCCGCCTATGCCCCTCTCCCCAGCTTGCACACTCTAAAATAAATAAAATGAAAAAAGAAAAGAAAAATATTTTAAAGAACCCTACAGAGATGGAGGAGGACTCTGAGAAGCTGAATTAAAGCCTGTTATCCATGAAGCCCCTGCAGGAATTCACGCCCCCACCAACACCGAGGGACCTCCTGACCCTAACCTTTATGTAGATCTTGGGAGCTGCTCTTTTTGTTGACAGCATCCATGAACTTCTGGACATCTTGAGCTGACTTTCTTAAGGCAGCCATAGCCTCACGGAGCTGTAAGAAAGAGGATGAGGGAAACAAGTTTTAAAATAGCACGGGTTAAAGGCGCCTGGGTGTCTCAGTCGGTAAAGCGTCTGATCCCTGATTTTGGCTTAGGTCATGACCTCACAGTTCCTGAAACGAAGCCCCACCTCTCTCCTCTCTGCCCCTCCCCCACCCTTGTGCACATGTTTTCTCTTTCTCTCTCTCAAAATAAATAAATATTTTTTTAATTAAAAAAAATTGCAGGGGTTAGACTTGAGAATAAGAATTTGTCTGTCAAAAAAAAACAAAATAAAATAACTATACTTACAAGCTTATGGTTACTTTATCAGGCAAAACTGCCCTTTCTTATAAACCTGGTTCAAAAATCAGCCTTAGGGAGCTTTCCTTGGTTAATCTCACCTTGTTGATCACCACCAAATTCTACATTCATACGGACTTGCGCATGCATCTCCTAGTAACCTCTTTTGCATCCTTAGGACATCTATTAAAGGACTGGAACCCACAGGACTGATTACAGAGTGGATGAATGTGTTGATGGCTGAAGTGACTGAACGGTCAGGCCAGAAGTTTCTCCCATTTTCATACTCTCACCTCTCACCTTTACCTTCTCCATCCCAACTCACCTTCTGGTCTTTGGGTGTTCTGCTCCCAGCATCACCTATGGATGAAAAAACCTCTAATGAATCTCTCTCTCTTTCTCAAAATAAGTAAAAGACTTACACATAACAATTTCCAAGAAATCAATAACTAAGCTACTTAAAAACATTATCGCAGAAGCATTACTAATAACAAGTGTCAACTAAATAGATAAATATATATGTAAAAGTACTAAATGGTCCAGAAAGATAGACAGCAAATAGGTGACAGTACTTACCTGGGGATAAAGTACCGAGACACGTGTGGTAATCTACAGGATTTTGGTTTTTCACTGAATATTTAATTTTTCTTTTTAAAATAGGCTCCATGCTCAATGTGGGGCTTAAACTCATGACCCTGAGATCAAGCGTTGCACACTCTAACGAAGGAGCCAATCAGGTGCCCCTATATTTAAATTTTTATAACAATTTGCTTATGGATTATCTGAATGATCTGACAAATGAGATGTGGTCAATGAATGAAGCAAAAGTGTTTATTCCTGAGTAGTGCCGTCCAATAGAATTTCCTGCTGTGATAATGTTGTATATTGCAGTGTTAAATTTGTTAACATTTGTCTACTATGCACATGAAATGTAGCTAGTCCAATGGAAAAAGTAAATTTTATTTTAAAAAATTAATTAATTCAGATATAATTCACATACCATAAAATGTATCTTTTTAAAAATGTTTAAATCAGTGGTTTTCAGTATATTCACAAAGTTGCTGTACAGCTATTGCTACCACCTAATTCCAGAAAATTTTTATCACCCCCAAAACAAAACTAACTAATGAGTATGTGGTTTCTTTCTGGGGTGATGAAGACACCCACTAGCAGTAATTCCCCACTCAACCTTCCCCCTAACTGCCAGCAACCACTCATCTACTTTCTGTCTCTATGGATTTGTCTATTCCGGACATTTCATAGACATGGAATCATATTATAAGTGGCTCATCACATGAAATTCATTCCTTTTTATGCGTGAATAATATTCCACTGTATGAATATGCCACATTTTTGTCTATACGTTCACCAATTGATGGACATTTGGGTTGTCTCCACTCTTTGGCTATTATGAATAATGCAGATTTGAACATTTGTACAGGCATTTTTATATGGCCATAAGTTATCATTTCTCTTGGGTAGACAGCTAGGGCTGGAACCGCAGGGCCATACTGTTTACCTTTTGGGGAACTGAGAGACTTCCAAAGTGGCTGTACCATTTTGTAATCCTACAAGCAATATAGAGAATTCCAATTTCTCCACACTCATCAACACTTGTTACTGTCTCTCTTTTTTATTACAGCCATCTTAATTAGTATAAAGTGGTTCTGACTTGCATTTCCTTAATGATTAACAATGTCAAGCATCTTTCCAAATATTTATTGGTCATTTACAAATCTTATTTGAAGAAATAACTATTCAAATGTCTTGCCCATTTTTTAACTGGGTTGCCTTTTTTTATTCTTGAGTTGTAACAGTTCTTTTTTTATTAAGTTTATTTATTTTGATAGAGAAAGAGAGAGAGAGAAAGAGAGAGAAAGAGAGAGGGAATCCCAAGCAGGTTCTGTTCTGTCAGCCCAGAGCCCAGGGCAAGGCTGGATCCCATGAACTGTGAGATCATGACCTGAACCAAAATCAAGAGTTGGACATTTAACTTAACTGAGCCATCTGGGCATCCCAACAGTTCTTTGTATATTCTGGAAAATACCAGATCCTTCACATTTCGCACAATTTAAAGTCACATGTGCATAGTGGTTACTGAGTTGGACAGTGCCAATTTAGAGATTTATAACATGTTTAAAAATGGAAAGCAGGAGTGCCTGGGTGGCTTGGTCAGTTAAGCATCTGACTCCAGACTTCAGTTCGTTGTGATCTCACGGTTCATGGTTTGAGCCCCATGGGCTCTGGGTTGACAGTGTGGAGTCTGCTGGGATTCTCTCTCTCTTGCCTCTTTCTGCCCCTCCCCCATTCATGCTCTTGCACATGCGCGCGTTCTCGCTCTCAAAATGAATAAACTTAAAATAAACTAATACAATGTTATATGTCAAATATATCTCAATAAACGTAGGAGAAAAAGGCAGCAGAAAAAAGAAAAAATTAAAATTAAAAACAGAAAGGGGCGCCTGGGTGGCTTAGTCAGTTAAGCATCTGACTTCAGCTCAGGTCATGATCTCTCGATTTGTGAGTTCGAGCCCCATAGAGTGCTCTGTGCTGACAGCTCGGAGCCCGGAGCCTGCTTCAGATTCTCTGTCTCCCTGTCTCTCTGCCCCTCCCCTGCTTGCACTCTGTCTCTCTCAAAAATAAACGTTAAAAGAAATACAAAATGGAAAGCAATGTAAATGTCCTAAGAACAATGTTCACTTAACAGAACAGTCAAATAAACTGTAACATCTGCAAATGAGGTTCATAAAGAATCTTCACTAACAGGAGACTGCTGAAGATGCATTAAGTTTTAAAAGTTAGGATACATAGTAATTTATTGGATATGAACTCAACCTTGGAGAGAATACAGACATTCCTGTGCATTCCTCAAAGAGCTGTGAATACCGACCTCCCACAACTGTAAAAGGCTTCAAAACACACGTCCTTTATTTCAGGAAGAACAGTTCTTAATCTTGTAGGGCTTTTGTATTTAAGTGCACCTCTGAAGTATTCATGTGGTAAAAAATTCAACATTAAAAGGACACACAGTAAAAAATAAATCTCCCTCACACTCCTGCTTCTGGTTGCTCTCCTCAGAAACAACCATATTAGCAGTTTCTTTTGCAGCCAAAGATAAATCTAAGTATGTGCTTTTTTCCCTCTTATTCTTTTACTCACCTTCAACATGCAGTTTTTATGTTTTTTATCCTAATACCTCAAATATCTAGGAAAGTATTCCCTCTTAGTACCTATAAATACGATTCTTTTTATCCCCATTTTTTGTGGTAAAATATACATAATATAAAATACATAGCACCTTAACCATTTTTAAGGGTACCGTTCAGTAGTATTACGTACATTCACACTATTGTGCAACCGTCAACTTTACTGAAAAATATTAAGGACTAAACAAGTTATTTTTATGTAGAACAAATAAATAACATGAAATTATCAGCTATTCCTAAACTGATCTTTTAATAATGTCAACAGTTCTTTTTGGCAGGGAGGGAGGGAGTGGAGAACATGGCATGCTGAGTCTCAAATACATATATAAGCACAAAGGGTAAAAAGAACCAAGACAAACATGAAGAACAACAAAGTAAGGTGACTGGAGTTAACAGATATAGAAACTAATAATGTCCAGTTATACATAATACAGAACTGAGATAGGAAAAAAATGACAGACCAACGAAAAAGAACAGAAAGTTCAGAAACAAACCAATACATATGGAAATTATTTATTTTTTTTAATTTTATTTGCTTGAGAGAGAGAGAGTGGGGGAGGGAAAGAGAGAGGAGACAGAGAATCCCAAGCAGGCTCCACACTGTCAGTACAGAGTCTGACACGGGGCTTGAACTTACGAACCACGAGATCAGGACCTGAGCCAAAATCAAGAATCGGATGCTTAACCGACTGAGCCACGCAGGCGCCCCTGGAAATAATTTATGATAGAGTAGACAATGTAAATCAGTAAGGAGGGATTCATTTCAGCTGGAACACTGATTAATAACACATGGGGGGAAAACTGGATCTCTACCTCAAATTCTACACAAAAAATAAATTCCAGTTGAATTAAAGACTTAAATGTGACAGGCAAAACTACGAAACTTTCAAAGGCAACACAATGACCTTTATAATAAAGCCTCAGGGCAGAAAGGATATAAAACACAATGACCATGAAAAAAAGTCCTAAATTGTAACATCTGTTTATCAACAAATAACACAAGAAGTAAAGATAAACTATAAGCTGGGAGTGATATTTGCAACATGTAACCGCATAGGATTAGTAATGGCAACGATCACTGAGCAAACAAGAGACATAAACAGACGTTTTAAAGAAAAACTACAGATGACTCACAAACACATGAAAAGATTCTCAAGTTCATCCGTAGGGAAATGAAATTTAAAAATCACAATATCAAGTGTTGCCAAGTATGTATAGCACAGGACACTCTCATCCACTGGTAGTTACAGATATAAATTGGTACAACCACTTTGGAAAACTGTTTGGCCAATACTTATCTAGTAAAGTTAAAATGTCCATATCCTATGAACTTGCAACTCCTCTCTTAAAAAAATTTAGTAAGACCGCCAAAATTTACAAAGATTCTTGCATGTGTGGATTAGGAATCACGTACAAGAATATTTAGAGCGTTATTTGAACCGAAAACAAATGCAATGTCAACTGACAGAAGAGATACACTGTGTCATATTCACACAAGGAAACTATGTCTACAGGAATACTGTAGTTCCTGAGCTCAACTTCACACGTCAGCAAGATGTTAAAGAAATGACTGAAGAATGCATACGCTATGAATGATTCCACTTCTGCGCCTAAAAAAAGGCAAAAACTATGGCACTTCTGATAATAGTGATATGAGAATAATGATAGGGATGAATCCCCTACACAGAAAACAAGTATAAAAAATGTTAAAAACAATCATTTCACGGCACTGGAAACTGACCAAAGGCAAAGAATTAATTGAAAGTATTTGTTCCTGAAAAATGGCTTCAATCCTGGTAAGAAAGAGAAGTCTGTGGACCTCTTGCCTGGGGCAGCTCCCATTCCTACTCCACTCCCTGCTTCCCTGCGTGCTGAGTGGCAACTACGGCTTGACCCTGGAGGCAGTGGCCATGACAGTGAGCGGCTTCACGAGCCCGAGGTTGCAGCTCTTGTTTGGGGGGAGCAGCAAACCGGTCAGAAATTTAACAAGGAGATCCTGAAAATGAGACAGCCATAGACGGGCTTAGATAAATTCTCTATATATTCTTGAGTGACTGCTAAACTATGGACATGCAGAGAAGACCCAGGAGACTCAATGGAAACCTGAGAACTAAATGCAACTCTGAATGCATTCTCTACAGCTCCGTAAAACGCACTCGCTGAACTATGCAAAAAAAGGGGGAGGGCAATTGTTAAGAGCCAAGCTAATGTACATAAAGTTATATATATACACATGTATGCATGAATCTGTGGGTGACTGCTAAACTATGCACATACAGCGAAGATGCAGGAAACCCAATGGAGACTTGAGAACTAGAGATGCAACTCTGAATGCATCCTCTATACTTCTGTAAAACTTAATGGCTGAACTATGTAAAAAAAGGGGGGCAAAAGTTAGAAGCCAAGCTAATATACACATAGTTCCATTTAAAAAACAAGGAGGGACATCAGCTCTACACCACAAGGAAGACAGAGTTGGCAGCATAAGAAAGAGAACTTAAAAGTGTCCAACTTTCAACAAGAAAAATGAAACATTCAAAGAAACAGGAAAGTATGTCCTATACCCAGGGAACAAAACCCTGGCAGTGGAAACTGACTTGCCACATGGGCCTAGGTATTGGATTTATAAATATGCTCAAAGAGCTAACGGAAATTACGTTCAAAGATTTAAAGGAAAATATGCTAATACTTAGTAAACAAAAGACTTGACTATAAAAAGAAGCAAATGGAAATTCCAGGATTGAAATTACAAAATCTGAAACGAAATACAGTAAAACCTTGGTTTCTGAGCATAATTCATTCCAGAAACATGCTTATAATCCAAAGCACTTGTATATCAAAGCAAATTTCCCCATAAGAAATAATGACAACTCAGATGATTCGTTTCACAACCCCAAAATATTCATATAAAAATTATTACAATACTGTAATACAAAATAATAAAGAAAATAACAAAATACAAAGAAAAATAAACAAATTAACCTGCACTTACCTTTGAAAACCTTCATGGCTGGTGTGAGGAAGACAAGAGAGAGGAGGGTTATTGTGTAGGACGACTTTCACTATCACTAACGGAATCACTGCTATCTATTGGCTCAATGGAATCTTTTTCTTTTTGTGCAACTTAACAAGGAACCTATCCAATGCCTCCTTTTGAGGGTTTCGCAGAAATGTGAGATTGCACTGATGATGGCCCACAATCCCGCAGTGAGAGAGAGAAGAACCATGGCTCAGCTGTGATCATGTGACATTCGGTGTTATGTACTATTCGTACTGCAAGACACCGCTTGCTTATCAAATTAACATTAGAAATGTGTGTTCATCTTGCGGAACACTAGCAGAACAGGTTACTCTCACAATCCAAGGTTTTACTACATTCACTAGAGAGGCTAAAAAAGCAAATTTTAAATGGCAGAAGAAGTAAACTAATAGATACCTATATAGAGAAATCGCCCCACCCGAAGTGCAAAATGAAGACTGACGGAAAATGAACAGTGCCTCAGAGACCTGTGGGACAATGTGAAGCACGCTACCATATATGTAATGAGGATCTCAGAAGGCAAGGGGAAAGAGAAAGGGCTAATGAAGGAATAATGACTGAAACACTCCTAAATTTGATGAAAAATGTGAACCTACAGGTCCAAGTTCCATGAATCTCAAATAGAACAAATACAGAGAGTTATACATAGACACAACCTACTCAAACTACTAAAACCAAAAGAGAAAATCTTAAAATCAGTAAAACAAAAATGACTCACATCCAGGGTACAACATATTCATCTGACTTTCCATCAGGAATAATGGAGGCCAGAAGGCACTGAAATGGCATAATCGAAATGCCAAAAGAAAATAGTGAAGTAAGAATGCTATATCTCAGATAAACGAAGATAACTGATTTTTAGCAGAACTACAAGAAATATGTTTTTAAATATTTATTTATTTTGGGGGGGGAGGGAGGGGCAGAGAGAGAGGAAGAAAGAATGCCAAGCAGACTCTGTGATGTCGGTGCAGGGCCTGACATAGGACTCGATCTCACAAATGCGATCATAACCTGAGCCAAAATCAAGAGTTGGACACTTAACCGACTGAGCCACCCAGGCGCCCCAGAACTACAAGAAATATTAAAGAAAATCTTTCTGGATGGAAAAGGATGACACCAGATGACAACTCAGATCCACAGGAAGGAATGAACAGGAATGGAAATGTAAACGTCTGGGTCAACACCTATTTTTCTCTTTTCTTCCTATAACATCTTTAAAAATAAGATTACTCCTGGCAGTAATTACAACACAAAATTGTTGGCTTTATACATATGTAGATGCAGTATATTTGATAACAGTACCACCCAAGAAGAGAGTGAGAATGGAGCTATACTGGTGCAAAGCTGCTATATTTCACCAGAATTAAGTCAATATGAACTTACAGTAGAGACCAAATAAATATGCAAGCACTTTTTTTAAAAGCCAAAAAAAGAAAAAATTGAGGAATTAAAATGATTCACTGAAATATTTGTTTGACACAAAGAAAGCAGTAAAGAGCAGATAAATATAAAAGCAAAATGGGCGATATAAATCCACCCATATGGATTCATGTCGACTGTGAATGGACTCACTACTAATTGAAAAGGCAGAAACTGTGAGAATGCATTAAAAAAAGACAAGATCTGGGGCACCTGGGTGGCTTAGTTGGTTAAGTGTCTGACTTCGGCTCAGGTCATGATCTCATGGTTTTTGAGTTCAAAGCTCCCTCTCTCTCTGCCCCTCCCCCTTCCATGCTCTGTCTCTCTCTGTCTCAAAAATATATAAAACATTAAAAATAATTAAAATATAAATTAAAATATTAAAAAATGAAAACGCAACATATAAAATTTATGAGATGCAGTAAAGCAATGCTTAAAGGGAAATTTACAGCTTTAAATGTTTATATTAGAAAGGAAAGAAAAGGGGAGCCTGGATGGCTCAGTTGGTTAAACCTCCGACTTCGGCTCAGGTCATGATCTCACGTTCGTGGGTTTGAGCCCCACGTCGGGCTCTGTGCTGACAGCTAAGGGCCTGGAGCCTGCTTCGGATTCTATGTCTCCCTGTCTCTCTGCCCCTCCCCCTCTCATGCTCTGTCTCTGTCTCAAAAATAAATAAAACATTAAAAAAAAAAAGAAAGAAAGAAGATCTAAAACCAAATCAATAATTTGCTTTCACTTTAAGAAACTAGAAAAAACAGAGCAAATCAAACCCAAGTATGTGGAAGGAAGAAAATAATAAAGATCAGAGTAGAAATCAGTGTAACAAAAAACAAGAAAACAGTAGAGAAAAATAATGAACACAAAAACTGGTTCCTTGAAAAAGAGCAAAAAACCCGACAATCCTTCAGCTAGATTAACCAAGGGAAAAAAAGAGGTCCAAATAACCAATATCAGGAATGAAAGAATGGACATTACTACAGAACCTACAGAAATTTGTGGGGCTAGCCAGGAGCCCCAGATGCAAAATCATAAGGGAATACTACAAACTTTATGACAGTAATTTAGACAACAAAAGGGAAAAAATTCCTAGAAAGATACAAATTAACAAATTTGACTTGAGAAGGAATAGAAAATCCAAATGGACATATCAGGTAAAGAGAATTAATTAGTAATTAAAAACCTTCCTGCAATAAACTCAATGTGGTATCCTGGACTGGATCCTGGAATGGGAAAAGCCCAGAAATCTAAAGAGTAGAGTTTAGATAAAAGTAATGCACCCATGTTTGCTTCTTAGTTTTGGCCAATGTATCATGGTAATGAAACACTAACATTAGGGTCGTCTGGGTGTCTTAGTCCGACTCTTGATTTTGACTCAGTTCATAATCTCGTGGTTCAAGAGACTGAGCCGGGAGTTGGGCTCTGAGCTAACAGCGCAGAGCCTGCTTGGAATTCTCTCTCTCCCTCTTCCCGACTTGTGCACATGCACACGCTCCCTCCCTCCCTCCCACCCTCTCTCTCTCTCTCTCAAAATAAATAAATCAACAACAAAAAAAAATACTAACATTAGAAGAAACTGGTGGAAAGTATGCAGGAACTCTTGTATTATCTTCACAATGTATACAAAAATATAAAACTATTCCAAAGTGGGGCGTCTAGGTGGCTCAGTTGGTTGGGCATCTGACTTTGGCTTCAGGTCATGATCGCGTGGTTCCCCATTTTGAGCTCCCTGTCGGGCTTTGTGCTGACAGCTCAGAGCCTGGAGCCTGCTTCAGATTCTGTGTTTTCCCCCCTCTCTCTGCCCCTCCCCTGCTCACACTCTTTCTCTCTCAAAAATAAGTAAATTAAAACAAAACAAAACAAAACAAAAAACTATTCCAAACTAAAAAGCTTATTAAAAAAAAAATCTATCCACAAAGAAAGGTCCAGGTCAAGATGGTCTCATTGCTGAATTTATCAAACATTTAAGGAAGAAATAATACTATTTCACACAAATTCAGAGGAGGGAACATTTCCCAACTCATCTTTATGAGGTCCGTAATACCCTAATACCAAAGCCAAAAAGCCAAATCATAATAAAACTAAAAACCTACAGTCCTCATGACCACAGGTGCAAAAATTCTTCTTGTTTTAAGTCTTCCACAAAGCTACTCTTTTTTTTTTTTTTTTTTTTTTTTTTAGTTATTTACTTTGAGAGAGAGTGCAAGTAGGGGAAGGGCAGAGAGGGAGAGAGAATCCCAAGCAGGCTCCCTGTCAACGTGGAGCCCAATGCAGGGCTTGAACTCATGAACCGTGAGATCACAACCTAAGCCAAAATCAAGAGCCAGACTTAACCAACTGAGCTAGCCAGGAGCCCCAGATACAAAAATTCTTAACAAAATATTAGCAAATCCAATACAGAACAGAAGCAATTTCTTTCAACCTGACAAAGTTTCTAGGAAGAGAAGCAATTTCCTTCAACCTGAGAAAGGATATCTACAAAAATCACAAAGCTCACATTATAATTAATGCCTAAAGACTAAATGCTTCTCCCTAAGATCAGAAGCAAGGATAGGATATCTACCCTCAAACTTTTATTCAACATTGTACTCGAGGTTCTAGTGTGTACTGTAAGGCAATAAAAAAGAAATAAAAGACATCTAGATTAGAAAGAAAGAAGGAAAATTGACTTTATTTGCAGACAGCATGACCTAATAATATAGAAAATCCCAAGGGATCCACAAAAAGTTTCTAAAACTAATAAGTGAGCTTAATAAGGTCATAGGCTACAAGATTAATACACAAAAATCACCTATATTTTCATATCCTAGCAACAAACAATCCTAAAATGAAATTAAGTAAATAATCTCATTCACATTAGCATTAAAAAGAATAAAACACTTAGGACAAACGTACCACGTCAATGCACTAGAAGACTATTTGCTAAAAAGGTAATGCTCCCCAAACTGGCCTTTAGATTTAATATAGTTCCTATTAAAAATCCTAGTAGGTTTAAAAAATGTTCTTGATTGAAACTGACAAACTGATTCCAAAATTTATTTCAAAGTCATATGAAATACAAATAAGTTTGGAGCACTTTCATTAGGGGATTTTAATACTTACCACTGAAACTACAGTAATAAAGGCCGTGTGGTGCTGGTGTAAAAACAGATTATTTAGATCAATGTGACAGAACAGAATCCGGAAACAGATCCTCATATACATGGCCGGCTGATCTTTGACAAGGGTAGTCTTTTCAACTAACAGTGATGGAAAAACTGAATAGCCATAAGCAAAATAAACAACCCAAACACTCTCAACCTCTACCTTGAGTATTATTATTCTTAAAAGACACCATTAAGAAAATGAAAAGACTACGTTTGAGAGAAAGTGTTTCTAAAATATATCTGATAAATGAATTGTATCTAAAGCCTGAGATCTCTAGGTCAAAAGACAATGGTTCTCTAATAAAAAGACAATGCAATTAAAAAACAAACAAACAAACCCTCAAGATTTGAATGGATGTTTCCCCAAAGAACCAACACAATCGGTAAATTAAGTATGTGAAAAGATGCTCAACTTCCTTAGGGAATTGCAAACTACAATCACAATTTGATACCACCACACTCACACTGGAAAAGCTAAAATAAAAGACTGACAATACCAAGCACCAACAAGGATGGAAAGAAACTGGAACCCCCACGCTTTGCTAGTGGGGATGTAGCATGGTAGAGCCACTTTTGAAGACAGTACGGCAGTTTCTTAAAAACTCAAATGTACGCTTATCCTGAGCCCTGACAATTCTACTCCTAGGCAGAATACCCAAGAGACATGAAACATAATGTGCACATAAAGACACATACAAATGTACATGGCAGCGTGACTCATAATAGCCCCAAACTGGAAACGACCCAAATACTTATCAATTAAAGAAGAGATAAAAACAGGTGGTATATCCATAAAATGGAGTATTATTCAGAAAAAAAAGGAGCAAACCACGGACACATGCAACAACATGGATTAATCTCAAAAACATATTTGCTAAGTGACAGAAGCCAGATACAAAAGACAACAAATAGTGATTCTATTTAAATGAAATTTCTAGAAGAGGCAAAAAGTAAGCAGATCAGTGGTTGCCTGGGAATGAAAATGGAGAATGCAGACAAACAGGTACGAGAGATCTTTTGGGGGTAATCCGAGTGCTCTAAAACTGGATTGTGGTAAAGATTGCACTACTGTATAAATTTACCAAAACTCAAACTCTAAGTGGGGAAATTTTATAGTTTATAAATTATATGTTAAAAACCCCACAAAAGTAGACAAAACTAAACAATCTACTGTTTTGAAATATATATAGGTGCTAATGCCACCTATAAAGAAAAGGAAGGGAATTCAGAATATAGGTTACACAGAATGGGGAAAGGAAGGTCATTCAATCAGAAAGTAGCACGTAGAGAGTATCTATGATACTAATAATGTTCTATTTCTTTTGGTAACAGACAAGTTCAACAGTTTGGAATATGGAGTTAGTGACAACAACTTCTGCTCTCGTCTTCTTTTATGTGTTTGTCTTCCTGTGTTTCAGTTTCAATCCTGAGATTTTCCTACCCAGAGCCTATCTCTTACCTGAATCAATACTGAGGACATCATCATCTTCATCAGGAATCTCGATTATTTCTGTAGGCCGGGAAGCTTCATCCTCAGAGCTACTGTCCCGGTATTGTAGTCCCAGTTTGGAATAAAAGTCCTTCACCAAAGACTCACAGTTAGTCACTGCCCTAATATTGGAACACATGTAGAAAAGGTCAAAGCCAGCAGAAATAGGTACAAAAGCCATCAGAATTTATATATATTTAAGTATACACTGACCTCAATTTAAACAAGCCATATTCCAAAGTGTCTCCAATTATAATTTAAAATGCTTTTTCTCCAGGCACCTGGGTGGCTCAGTGGGTTAAGCATCCAACTTTGGCTCAGGTCATGATTTCACGGCTCGTGAGTTAGAGTCCCACGTCAGGCTCTGTGCTGTCAGCTCAGAGCCTGGATCCTGCTTCTTATTCTGTGTCTCCGTCTCCTTCTCTTTCTCTGCCCTTCCTCTGCTAGCGCTCTCTCTCTCTCTCTCTCTCAAACATAAACTTAAAAAAAAAAAAAATAATAAGGGGCGCCAGGGTGGCTCAGTTGGTTAACCATTCGACTTCAGCTCAGGTCATGATCTCAGGGTTTGTGAGTTCGAGCCCTGCAGTGGGCTCTGTGCTGACAGCTTGGAGCCTGGAGCCCGCTTCAGAGTCTGTGTCTCCCTCTCTGCCCATCCCCTGCGCACGCATGCTCTCTCCCTCTCAAAAATAAGCGCTCTCTCATAAATAAATAAACATTTAAAAAAGTAAAAAATAATAATAAAATAAAATGCTTTTCTCATAGAAAAATGTTTAAATAGTGGTTTCAGACTAGGTCCTCAAAAATCCAAAACAACCCCAAAGCACAGTCCTTTCAACCCTATCTCATCATTTACCTTGCTTTTTGAAATTGTTTTCTAAGTGACAACTAAGGCACTAGACACAAATTTTCTGGGGATTTCTGAGTAGATACACGGCTCCTGCTCCACAGTTTCATAAGACATCAACGATTTACAACCCTTGCTCCGCAGAGCATCCCACTAAGAAAATGATGCAACTGCTCTGAAGCAGAGTACGGGGAGAGAAGGGGACAAACTCAAGACCTGGCCTCCTCTACTGCTGACCAGACATGGCTTCCGACAGGCGTATATTCTATATACGCGGGTGGTTGTGAGGTCAGGTTTTTGTAAATGTGGGTTTATTTATTTATTTTGAAAGAAACAGAGACAGCGCGCAGGGCGGGGGCGGAGAGAGAGAGGGAGAGAATCCCAAGTCAGTTCACACCATCCGCGCAGAGCCCACACATGAAGAGATGATGACCTGGGTCGAAATCAAGAGTCAGACGCCTAAGTGACTGAGTCACCCTGGGTGCCCTGTGAGATCAGATTTTTGACCCTAACCTTTGAGAAACAGAAAGGTCCCACACGTCTGTACCTTGTAAAGTATAACACGCCTGGCACAAGATCATGAACAATTACACTCGTAAAACGTCTGCCAAGGCGGGAGATTTCCAATTTTCCATGCAGTCCTCACCTGGATGCATCATCAAAGAGCTGATCCACATGGGCCACCTCAGATTCCTTCTGTATTACCCACGTCTCCAACTCCGCCAGTTGCTTCTTCCGCTGCTGCACACAGTCCATCTTCTCCAGTTCTTCATCGATGAACTGCCTGAGTTCCTCCATTGAGATACCCAGCTCCTCAACCACCGCTTGCTGCAGCTCTGCGATCTCATCAGACTCCACTGCAGCCGCCGCCGCTGCGTCCAAACCAATGCACCCGGGGATGGAGGACATGCTGCTGTCCTCTACGGGGAACAGAAAACTGAGATTACCTTTGGAATTATTATAACCACCAACCTGCAGTCCCCTCAAGCTCATTCTGCACTACTACTTCTTATTCAAGTACAATCAGGTTTCATTCTGTGTTCTCACGCCTCCATTCTCCTGTATCTGATGCTAAGACGTTGTAAGCGTTCTTATCCTATAAACCATGGGCCTGGATAAGATGTAAAAGTGTGAGGGCATGGAAAACACATTATGCGACAGGAAGCTACCGAAAATAACGCTTTAGGAAACAGAAGACAACCCATTTGCTGAAGAAGCTATTTCTGTGACCTGTGTTCCTTAACTGACTAAAGAGAGAAACAAACCTTTGTTTGCACGCTATGCCGAATTTGAACAAATACCTCCACCTGGAGGAGCGGGGTGTTGGTTTATAACTCATTAATTCATTCTTTTCTCTTTAATTACTTGCTCGCTTCACACTACCTTGCTTCCATGTGGAAACTGACTTTTTAAAGTCTATTAACACTTAGGCGTACAAAAGCAAGTTTCCCCAAAGTAAAGGGAAATTAAAGCAACCTGGGGAGAAAACGTGGCTACCTAAACACCAATCCAAATAGCCCACGCGGGGGTCTTAACTGCTCTTTTGATCAGACGGTGAAAGCAAAACTGATGCCAGAAGGCCGTGCGACCCCCAGGCCAGGGCTCACCGCCTCCGTCTTTCCGGTGCCCACACACCGCCCCACCCCCGCGCTACCCTCGCTGGGGGTGCGTCCCACCCACCCCGCACCCCCAGCTCAACCCCGCCCCCGCTCGCCTCCCGGGGAAGACTTCCTCCCCACCCTCGCCCATCCTCCTCCCACAAACCAAACATTCCAGGCGCACCCCTGGTCTCCAAATACCTCAATTAACAGTAGTTCCCACACCTCCCTGCTTCCAGCTACAACGGTTCTTCACCAACCAGACTCCAGGCTCGAGCCTCTGGGGTCGGCCTCGATGGGGAAGAACGAAACCGTAAGGAAAAGGGAGCAGGGGGAGGGGAAGCAGCGTGAGGGAGGGAGGGAGAGGGAAGTAAAAGAGACGGCCGGAAGCAAAGCTCAGGTGCCGTTCCGGTCGCCACGACGGTAGCCTGCCGGGGTCAAATCGGAAGCCTCTGAGCGCCCCTCCGAGGCCGGGAAAACTCGGGCAAGTACGCATGCGTCCAAGGAGGGCCCTCCCGGGCACACGTGAGAGGCCGGGCAAAGTAGGCGTGGCCTAGAGTGTGTCACAGAAGCCCCACCTCTTCCGCCATGCCCAACCGGTGGCACGATCCCCAAGTTTACTGTGCAAAGAATCGGCAAACCGTTGGGTTTAGGTTTTTTCTCATTTTAGTTTGTTTTATTACGCAGTGGTACAAATTGTAACAAGTGGAGGAAGATCAAGATATAATAAAAACTCGACAATATCCTCTCCCCCCTTCCCATCACTTACCACTCCTGCTGTTTTGAGGTAAAATAGCTTAGTTTCCGAGGCTTGTCCTTAGACAGTCGTGAATGTGGATTTTTTGTAAAGAGTTTATTTTTAAGTAATCTTTACATCCAGTGTAGGGCTCAACCCTTATATCAAGAGTCGCATGCACTACTCCCACCCCTAAATGTGGATTTGTTTTGTTTAGTGTTTATTTCACAGGTGGATATCCTTTGAAGTCAACATTTGTCTTTTTCATAATTGCATAATACTTCATAGTGTGGATAAACCATAGTTAGATGCTCGCACTGCAGTCTGTATTCATTATGAATAGTGCAACAATAAACATTAACATGCTTTTGAAGTAGTACTTTTATGTCTGTGGTGGAGATTCTCCATAATGGAATCTGAGTTAAAAAATATATATAATGTACCTTTTTTTCCATTTTAATAGAATCTACTGTCAAATTACTTTTCCAAAAGGTTGAAACAATTTTTACTCCTAGCAAATCTCTGAAACTATGTTTCCCCACACCCTCATTAGGATTGGATGTTAAGTGTCTATTTAATTTTTAAAAATTTGATGGGTCTTTTAAAAATTTTTTTAAATGTTTATATAATTTTGAGAGAGAGAGAGAGAGAGAGGGAGAGAGAGAGAACAAGCAAGCAGGGGAGGGGCAGAGAAAGAGGGAGACAGAATTAGAAGAATGCTCCAGGCTCTGAGCTATCAGCTATCTGTGCAGATAGCTCAGAGCCTGACGTGGGGCTCAAACCCACAAATCGAGAGATCATGACCTGAGCAGAAGTTGGACACTTAACCTACTGAGCCCCCAAGGTGCCCCTAGAATTTGATGGGTCTTAAAATAGTGTCTGCATCAGGATAGACTAAATAGTGTTGTGGAAACAAATGACTCCAAAAGCTTAAAGCAAAAACTGTATTTGTTGCTCACCCTGCATAATCATCTCTAGAAAGTTGACATTGGAGCTCTGCTAGGATAGCTACTCAGGAACCCAGGCTGATGAGTAAGGCCAGAGGGAGAGACCGCTAGAGGGTCTAACATTGGCAATTAAAGTGATTCAGGACGCTCTCATTAAACAACTCATTGGCCTGGCTGAGTCACAAGGCCCTACCCAACCACAAGCGGGCCAGGAAGATCAGTCATGTCTCATGTTTGGAAAGAGAGAGGACTGGGTGTATTTGATGAGCCAGCACTATCGACTGCAACATTATTTCATTATTGCTCTAATTTGTTCAGCTATACTTACACTAACGACACCTGACTTCGTTTAAAAGGGGCGCCTGGGTGGCTCAGTAGGTTAAGTGTCTGACTTCGGCCCAGGTCATGATCTCAGGGTTCCTGAGTTCAAGCCCTGCGTCGGGCTCTGTGCTGACAGCTCAGAGCCTGGAACCTGCTTCAGATTCTGTGTCTTCCTCTCTCTCTGCCCCCCCCCCCCCCGCCACTTGCGCTCTGTCTCTCTGTCAAAAATAAACATTAAAAAAAAGGTACAAACCAGGTCTTTTGTGTAAGACTGGAAACAGGGCCTGGGGCGCCTTGAAAACCTCCCCTTGTGACCACACTTTGTGCTTATTTCACCTGTCCACCAGTTTCCTGAGACTACTGTGAGTGCCTATTTCCCATTGTTAAGACACTAGGAATTTCACTGAGGTCCAGAAAAGTGAAGGTGTCCTCTAGATATTTCAAATTCAGCACGTTCCTAACTCATTTTATGGTATTTCTTTCTAACGTGAGCTAGAAATTTTAGGCATATTACTCCCTATAAAACACACACTCACACACACACACCGTATTTATTGAACGTTTACTTCATACCAGGCACTGTTCTAAGCACTTTACGATTGTTCATTTATTTAATCCTCACAATAGTGCTATGAGGTGGAAACTATTATTGTGTCTTTTCTATGGATGAGAAAACCGAGACACACAATTACATTTCCCAAAGCCACAGAGCTAAAAAATGTCAGTGCCAGGCAGTTTGGCCATAGAGCTTGTGGTCTTAAGCCATTATTCAATACAGCTTGTTTATCCTACTTTGGAAATGTTTGACATATAGTTTCCCTCTTTTCTCTTTTAATTCTACTGTCTTAATTTAGCTCTTATTTCTTGCCAGGACAAATGAGTCTCTTAATTGGTAGCCTTATTGTAGATCAGTCCCACGTAGAGCTTTAAAATAGAAATCTGGGGGCGCCTGGGGGGCTCAGTCAGTTAGGCAGCCAACTTCGTCTCAGGTCATGATCTCACGGTCTGTGAGTTTGAGCCCCGCATTGGGCTCTGTGCTGACAGCTCAGAGCCTGGAGCCTGCTTCTGATTCTGTCTCCCTCTCTCTCTGCCCCTCCCCTGCTCACACTCTGTCTCTCTCAAAAATAAATAAACACTAAAAATAACTTTTTTTACATTCAGTTCTGATCATGTCACTCCCCTGCTTTTTTCTTTATGTCTGTAAAATAACGTTCAAACTTCACAGTATAAAATTTGAGGCTCTTTAAAATTTGGCCCCGATTTACCTCTCCGGCCACATCTTCCATTTTTTCCTTCACACCCCTGGTTAAGTGCTATTTCCCCAACATGTTTACACATTTCACTTTCACATCTCCGTACCTTCTCATTGTGGTCTCCTGGAATGCCCTTCTCTGTCTGCTGTAATATGAATTCTCTAGGGTCCAACTCAAATGTCTCCTCTGGGAAGTTTTCAATGTCAAACATTATCATGTATCGGAATCACCTTGAGGGTTTGTTAAAAACACAGATTGCCACCCCCCGCACCACCTTTGGAATAGACTTGGGTGGAGTCTGAGAATCTGCACATCTAACGTTTTCCTGGTGATGCCCATGCTACAGGTTGGGGGGACCAGAGTTTAAGAAACACTGTCCTACCATGTGATCTCACTTATATGTGGAATCAAAAAACAAATGGAAAACAGAAACAGACTCATAAGTATAGAGAACAAACTGGTGGTTGCCAGAGGGGAGGGCAAAACAGGTGAAGGGATTTAAGAGGTACAGCCTTCACAGGGTGCCTGGCTAGCTCAGGGGGAAGAGCATGCGACTGTTCGTCTTGGGGTGTGAGTTCAAGCCCCACGTTGGATGTAGAGATGTCTTAAATAAATAAATAAACTCAGGAAAAAGAGGTATGAACTTCTAGTTATAAAATAAGTAAGTCATGGGGATGAAAAGTATATCATGGAGAATATAGTTAATATCATAATAGCTTTGTATCGTGACAGACAGTTACTACACTTACCATGGTAAGCATTTTGTAGTGTATGGAATTGTGAAATCACTGTCGTACACCTGAAACTAATATAATGTATGTCAATTAAACTTCAATTAAAAAAAATCATTGTTGTAGACTGTCGCTCACCCCCTGCGAACCTAACGCCCGTTTCTGTTTCATTCTCTTAGTTCCTTCCACTTGTGAGCTTTCTCTATATGTCTCTATCTCCTTTGCTGGTTTGTGATCAACTTAAAGCTGAGGACCTGTCTTAAAAAAATTTTTTTTTAACATTTGTTTTTGAGAGAGAGAGTGAGCGGGGTATGGGCAGAAAGAGGGAGACAGAGGATCCGAAGCACACTCTGCGCTGGAACACAAAGCTCGATTCGGGCCTTGAACTCACAACTGAGATCATGACCTGAGCCAAAATCAAGAGTAGGCCACTTAAACGACTGAGTTACCCAGGCTCCCCAAACTAAGAACCTGTCTTAATCGTTAATCATCTTTGTTTCCCCTCGCATCTGACATATTGCCCTGTGCATGTGGTGCCTGTCATGTGTGATGAATGAAGGGAAATCTGTTCTGCCCCGATTATGGTTCTATTAGTTAGATTCTTTCAGCTTTCTGCTGTGTGTATGGCCGGGGTGGGGAGGGGAGTGTGGGGTGGGGAGAATGAGGAATGGGCAATTTTGAAGAGAAACAGGAGATATTTAGGGTATCATATCCAATCTGATTTCTTCATTGCCTCAAGAAGTCTGGTAGAAATCAGCAGAGGGTCTTAGGAAGTGTCTTCTTCTTCTTCTTCTTTTTTTATTTTTGTTGAAATTTGTTTATTTATTTTTGAGAGAGAAAGGAGGGGAAGGGCAGAAAGAGGGAGACAGAGGATCCGAAGCAGGCTCCACGCCATAAGCACAGAGCCCCGTTGCAGGGCTTGAACTCACAAACCATGAGATCATGACCTGAGCCAAAATTAAGAGTCGGCTGCTTAACCAACTGAGCCACCTAGGTGCCTTAGGAGGTGTCTTTTAAGACCCTTGCTACTCAACACGCAATCAAGGAGCTTGCTAGACATTCTAAATCTCTGACCTCACTCAGGATGTACTGAATCAGAATCTGAATTTTAATAAGATCTCCAGGAAATTTCCTCACTAAAATTTGAGAATCACTATGGGAAAAGCAGGTTTGAGCTGTGTAATCCTTTCTAGGGCGGAGCCTCAATATTTGCAAGCTCTGAAGACTAACTTTTGCCAGACACGATCGAGTCCTGGGATGCCTGGGTGGCTCAGTCGGTCAAGCATCTGACTTCAGCTCAGGTCATGGTCTCTCGGTTCATGAGTTTGAGCACAGTGTCGGGCTCTGTGCTGACAACTCAGAGCCTGGAGCCTCCTTCAGATTCTGTGTCTCCCTCTTTCTCTGCACACCCCCACTTGTGTGTGTCTCTCTCTCAAAATATGAATAAACATTAAAAAAAAGATAATCAAGAACTGGGGCACCTGGGCGGCTCAGTTGTTGAGTCTGACTTCTTGGTTTCGGCTCAGGTCATGATCTCACGCTTCATGGGTTCAAGACTCATATCGGGCTCTATG
This sequence comes from Cryptoprocta ferox, assembly GCA_028646485.1. Taxonomy (NCBI): domain Eukaryota; kingdom Metazoa; phylum Chordata; class Mammalia; order Carnivora; family Eupleridae; genus Cryptoprocta; species Cryptoprocta ferox. The sequence goes on from CM053570.1 coordinate 1,891,327, forward strand.
CTGACAGTGCAGAACCTGCTTGGGATTCTCTCTCTCTCCCTCTCTTTCTCTGCCCCTTCCCCTTGCGCTGTCTCTGTCTCTCTCAAAATAAATAAATAAACTTAAATTAAAAAAGTATATCTTCATGTATCCCTTTAATTTAACTGAAGATTGACATAAGGGCAGGTAACCAATGTATCTGGAATATCCTTTAAAAAAAGAAATTATCAACTTCTGATATAAATGATTCACAATATTAAAATGTACAAATAATTGCAGCAGATAGTTTCTTGCCAATCTAATAATATAAAGTAATAAATAACTGATATATTGCTTGGAATACTCACATTGGTGTGCTTTGCACAGTCATTCCTGTAATCCCTTGTGATATATTGAAACATCACAACCAGATGATACTTAATACTTGAGCATGAGAAAGAGTAGCACAGGGTTCAAAACCTTGGAATGTCAAATGATCCTTTCCTATAGACAAACTTAAGGGAAATTAAATCATACTCTAAACATTGTCAAGTGATCTCAGAATCAAAATGAAGAAAGATAGGGACTAAAAACTCAAAGGGTTTTAGGCATCAGGAAAGTCATGTAAAGGAGCCAAATGGGGTGGGTGAGACTGTGCTCACCTGAGAAATACATGTCTCCCTAAAGGGAGCAGTTACTGCTTAGCTCCAGCTAAGTTTTGCCCTGTGTTAGATCCAGTGTTGCCGGAGTTCCAATTTTTCCAGGTGAGTTTAAAACTCAGTATTTTTTTTAACATTAAAGCTTTGAGTTTTGAATTTTGACAACTAATTAAAAAGTATTAGGGGTTCCTGGGTGGCTCAGACAGTTGAGCGTCCAACTCTGATATTGGCTCAGATAATGATCTATGGTTGGGGGATTGAGTGTGGAGCCTGCCTAAGATCCTCTCTTTCTCTCACTCCGTCTCTCGGGGCACCTGGAGGGCTCAGTTGGTTATGTGACTGACTCTTGATTTTGGCTCAGGTCATGATCTTGCAGTTCATGGGATCAAGCCCTGCGTTGGGCTCTGTACTGACAGCATGGGGCCTGCTTGGGATTCTCTCTCTCCCTCTCTCTCAAAATAAATAAATAAATATTAAAAGAAAAAAATATATAAAGAGTCTCTCTCTTGCCCTCTGCCCCTCTCCTCACTCATGCTCTCTCTTTCTCTCTAAAAAAATTAAAAAATTTTCTGCAATACTTTTCAAAATTTTCTGCAATACTTTTTAAATCAGCAATTCAACTTCTAGGAATTAAACTGCATATATTAGAAATTGAATACATTTGAATATTCATACCTTTGATGTGGTGTAAGTGCTAAATTATTTTCTGGAACGTTGTGTGAAATAGCAAAGTATTTAGAAACAAAACAAACTTACCTCAGCAGGTGTTGGCTAAATAAATTACGGCACACTCAAACAATGGAATACTCTTCAACTATGGTTTTTTTTTTTTTTGCAGAAATACACGACTTTAATAACTGCAGAGTAAATGACAGGATGGATACAATACAGTAAAACGGGTGGGGTGGGGTGGGGATAGAAGGGACAGAGGGACACTGAATATGATCACAGCAACCAATGGGTGATTCCTTGGGTGCCCTGAGGAGGTCATGAGACACCTGACACCTGTCACCAACAACTGCAGGCTGAGTAAAGCACCAGCTCTGGAAGACAAGTAGTGGCACTACTGCTGAGCTTAGAACCGGGGCAGGGCCTCTTTGTCACAGAGCATAAATACTCTGAGTGTTGGGTCAGCGCTGTGACATCAGGAAAGGGGCCTCCTCAGGACGCACTCCAGTTCCCTCACCCTAGGTGGAGAAGGAGGCCCCCGACTCAGAGGAACCAGGCCCCTTTACACCTTGGTCTCTGGCTACATAGCAACGCTGCGCCCACTGCGCCCACTGCGGCCCGCAGCCAGCTTCACACTGTTTACCAAGCACCCTGCCTGCCGATGGAGTTCTCACAGAGAGGGAGCAAATCCGGAGGAGGTGGGAGGAACCACAACGGAGGGGTTCGAGGGGCAGGAGCTGGCCGGAGGAGCGGCCGGGCACCACGGTGTGTCTCTCCTAGGTGTCGCTGAGATTGCTATGGGTCAGGAGCACCTGTTCCCCGGGTTTGAAGGCTGGCATCCCAAGATAGGGGCAGCTGGTGCGGCGGAAAGCATCACCCAGGTAGCAACTTGCACAAGCCGCCTTGGGCTGGGAGCTCACCTGTTCCTTTGACTTCTCTTTTTCCAGTGCTCCTGCCAGACCACAGGTGCAATTCTTGCAGGCCTTCTGCTCCTTCCCTTCTCCATATGCAGGAGCCCGCAGGGAAGCTGGATGCGGCTTCTTAAAATCTTCTGGATCCGGCAGCTCATCGGAGTCAATGAGATCCATGCTCTGGTCCCTGTTGTTGGCAGAGAGGGTCCAGGGCTTGGCCGCTGCAGGGTCCACAGCAGCCTTCACTGGAGGAGAAGACTTCTTGGCAATAGAAGCTTCAGCTGCCGAGAAGAACCCGCTTCAAAGTTGGGGTTTTTTTTGCCTGTGATGCGCACAGACAGCAAGCTGTCGTTCAGAGCCTCCACGGGGGATGACTTACCCAGGTCGCTGCCACCAACTGTCCCGCCGAGACCCCGTACCCTGCCGTTCCTGCGGTGCTGATGGACCTCAAGACTGCCTCTCGGGGCTCACTCCCGGCTCCCCTGCGCCAGCCAGCTTAGCACGTCCCCTCAACCATGGTTTTTAGAAAAGGAAGCTCTTTGGATGCATTGATATGGAATGATCTTTAAAATTCTTTTTTACATTTATTTATTTTTGAGAGACAGAGTGAGACAGAACGTGAGCAGGGGAGGGGCAGAGAGAGAAGGAGACACAGACTCTGAAGGAGGCTCCAGGCTCTGAGCTGTCAGCACAGAGCCTGACACAGGGCTTGAACCCACAAAGGTGAGATCCTGACCTGAGCCGAAGTCGGACGCTCAACTGACTGAGCCCCCCAGGCGCCCCTAATATGGAGTGAGCTTTAAGAAACATTATTAATGGGAAAAGGGATGGGAAGAAATAGTTTCAAACAGAGAGGGAGGCAAACCCATAAGAGACTCTTAAATATAGAAAATGAACTGAGGATTGATGGGGGGGGGGGAGAGGGGAAAATGGGTGATGAACATTGAGGAGGGTGCCTGTTGGGATGAGCACTGGGTGTCGTACGTAAGTGATGAATCACGGGAATCTATCCCCGAAACGAAGAGCGCGCTGGGTACACTGTATGCTAGCCAACTTGACAACGAATTATAGTTAAAAAGTAATAATAATAAAGAAAGAAAGAATGTTTAGGAGTTCACCAGAAAAAAAAGAGACATTAAATGCTTTTTTAAAGTTTTTATTTGTTTATTTTGAGAGAGAGAGAGAGAGAGAGAGAGCATGAGCTGGGGAGGAGTAGAGAGAGAGGGAGAGAGAAAATCGCAAGCAGACTCCGCACTGCCAGCTCGGAGCCTGATGTGGGGCTCGAACTCACAAACCATGAGATCATGAGCTGAGCTGAAACCAAGGGTCAGACGCTCAACCAACTGAGCCAGCCAGGTGCCCAAGAAATATTATTAAAAGAGAAGAGCAGGTGGAGAACATGGTATATAGTATGCTATTATTTGTGTAAATGGTACATTTAAAAATATTTTTTCCTTACATACACATAAAAGATTACTGGAAGGATTCGTAAGAGATTAATACTGGTTTCTGAGAAGAGGGCAAATGGGCGGTGGCTGATAAGAATGGGAGTAAGGGTTTTCACAGTATACTATTTTATACCTTTTGAATTAAAACAATTTTTTAAGTTTAGTTTATTTATTTATTTTTGAGAGAGACAAAGAATCCCAAGCAGACTCTGTACCATTAGCACGGAGCCCAACGCGGGGCTTGAACTCACAAACCATGAGATCATGACCTGAGCTGAAATGAAGAGTAGGACACTTAACTGGCTGAGCCAGTTCAAAAGCCCCTATAGCTTTTGAATTTTAAAACATGACAATGGATAGTTTATTCAAAACTATTACATTAAAAATGACAAGAAAAGAAACATGCCTGGAAAGGTGCACGTTCCTACATGCAAAACCAAACCACCTTAAAAGCAATTACCTCTGAATAGAAGGATTAAGAAACAAGACAGAGTCTAGGAACTTTTTTGCATTTTTACCCTTAAGTAATGTTTGAAAAACATTTATATGATGTGCATTTTTTCCTTTCATAATAATAATTTTATTTTTAAAAAATGTTTATTATTTATTTTTGAGAGAGAGAGAGAGAGAAGGGGCAGAGAGAGAGGGAGACACAGAATCCGAAGCAGCTCCAGGCTCTGAGATGTCAGCACAGAGCCCGACGCGGGGCTCGAACCCACAGACTGTGAGATCATGACCCGAGCCGAAGTCGGACACTTAACCGACTGAGCCATATAGGTGCCCCAATAATAACAATTTTAAAACATTGACTCAAAAAATCACATACAGATCCCAACACACACCCACACACACTTTGTAGATTTTTTTTTATTTTTTATGTCTTTATGTTATTTTGAGAGAGAGAGACAGACAGTGAGCAGGGGAGGGGCAGAGAGAGAAGGAGACACAGAACTGAAGCAGGCTCCAGGCTCTGAGCTGTCAGCACAGAGCCTGATGCGGGGCTCGAACCCATGGACTGTGAGATCATGACCTGAGCCAAAGTCGGATGCTTAACCGACTTAGCCACCCAGGCGCCCCGACTTTGTAGATTTTAAATACTGGGAAGGGTCTAGCCAATAAAACTTCACAGACCGTTTAGATCTGTAAGTTGCCAGTTTAAGGTGAGTAAAAGGCAAGTTTAAGGACATCAGATTAACAGAGATAACATGAGCAATAAAACCAGACAGACCCAAGTTATGTGGGTTTCAATTCCCTGAGCCTACCCGTGCCAAGAACCATGTAGCCATTGAGACTGGAAATACTCTACTGACCAAGAGCTAAGCGGCTCTCTCCTCTGAACAGCATTCACATTGGCCCTGTGAGTTTGCCTTGGGTCACTCCTTGTTTTTTCCCCTCACAGATAATCTACTTCAATTTTTTCTTATACAGGTTACTGTAGAAAGTCAGATAGTAGTCAAACCTGTGACTCTCTAGTGACTGCATACTGATGCTCTCATTAATCATGTGTTTGCCTTGCATTGTATTTTAAGGGGTGGGGGAAAGGTTACTATCTGATTTCCTGGAGGAAGTACATGGTAGCCTTCTAGTACTGACATCAATCCTTTTTAAAAAATTTTTTTAATGTTTATTTATTTTTGAGGGGGAGAGAGAGAGGCAGGGGGAGAGAGAGACACATACAGGGTCCAGGCTTCAGGCTCTGAGCTATTAGCACAGAGCCCCACAGGGGGCTCGAACTCATGAACCAAGAGATCATGCCCTGAGCCAAAGTTGGACGCTTAACTGACTGAGCCTCCCAGGTGCCTCTAGTACTGACATCAGCCTTAATCTGCTTTCATTTTACCCTGACCTGCACCTTGTCCTCAATTTCTTTCTATCAAATCAGTGTACAAATCACCTCCCCCCACCCCCCGCTTAGTTTATCCAATATAGCAGACTCTGTTCTGGTGAAGGCATAGTCTAGAATCTCCATTTCAAAGCTTTGATTCCTGTGCCTCAATTTTCAAATAACCCTGGGAACTTACTCAGGCCAAGGAGAGGGCAGTTCTGTGTCCAGGAGTCAGAAACAAAACTTATCAAGTCTCTGCTAACACTGCATGACTAAATTTGTATCTCCATACCATTCAATAGTGCTGCTAAAGCCTGGTTCAGCATGGTCCCAAGAATACATGCGTCCTCTGAAGGGACTGCACGCTGGTCCAAGTTCCTGCACAAGCCCAAGTGATGGCCCACACTTAGCTTCCAAGGTTATGGCGCTCTTAGTTCACATCCACATGCTAGGTCCCTGTTGCCTAGAGCATTTGGCCAGCATGGCCGGACCCAAGAGCTTTCACTATCATTGTCTCTATCACTTACTGTGCCAGACTCAGACTCAATCCTCTTCAGGAAGCCTGTGTTGAACATTGATCAGTGGCCTAGATGCCCCCCTTCTCCTTCTAGTGAATTCTCTCATGGACTTTCCTGCCAGTTGGCCATAGTGTACCAAATTTCCCTAACTTCAGACTTTGGAGAGTACAGATTATAATTTTCTTTCTTTCTCTCTTTCTTTCTTTCTTTCTTTCAGAGAAAGAGAGAGAGAGAGAGAGCACACAAGTGGTGAAGGGAGAGAGAGAACCTTGAGTAGGTTCTTTGGCCCTTGATCTCACAAACTGTGAGATCATGACCTGAGCCGAAACCAAGAGTCAGACTCTTAACCGACTGAGCCATCCAGGAGCCCCTTTTCTGTTTTCTTTTAAAAGAGTCTTGGGCTGATCATGATAACTACCACCGTCATCATTGTGTATTACATATAAGTTTCCCGTGATTGCCATAACCAATTACCATAGACTCGTTGGCTTAAAACAACAGAAATTTATTCTCTCACAGTTCTAGAGGCTAGCGGTCCAAATTCAAGGTGTTGGCAGGGCTGTGCTCCCTCCAAAGTCTCTTCCGGCTTCTGTTGGTTCCAGCCAAAGGTTCTTTAGTTTGCAGCTGGATGACTCCAATCTCTGTCTCTGTCTTCACATGGCCTTTTCCTTTGTCTCTCTTTATCTTCTCTTCTTTTATAAAGGACATTTGTCATTGGACGTAGGGCTCACCCAGCTAATCCAGGATGAATTTATCTTGAGATCCTTCATTATATCTGCAAAGATCCTTTTGCCAAATATGTAAAACATTCATAGGTTTCAAGGGCAGGACATGGACATATCTTTTGGAGGGCCCCTTTCAATCTACTAGATATTATTTTATTTTATAAACGAGGAAATGTGGGGTGAGAGAGATTAAGGGATTCACTGAAGGCAAATTGTCCCCCCTCTACCACAGAGCTCTGCCCACTTGAGAAGGGCAGTGGATTTTATAAAACCTCACACACCAAAAAGGTCCTGTTAGACTCTTATCAAAGGACAATTGGTTCCTGCTGGCCTCATATTCGCACAACTAAAGGGATCTCCTAGGACTACTTCTAGGAATTCTAGTTTTAGGTGGGCCTTCCAAGCATTATTTTTTTAATGTTTATTTATTTATTTTGAGAGAGAGAGAGAGAGTGTCTGTGTGTGAGCAGGGAAGAGGCAGAGAGAGAGGGAGACACAGAATCCCAAGCAGGCCCCATGCTGTCAGCACAGAACCTGATGTGGGGCTCGAGCCCACGAACACGATATCATGACCCTAGCCAAAATCAAGAGTCAGGTGCTCAACCAATAGAGCCACCCAGGTGCCCCAGCATTATTATATTATATTGCATTACACCATACAATTATGTCCAACTATCTTATCTTAAGGACATTTGATACTGGAGAATTGAAACCCATGGCTTTACTTTGATCAATTAGTTCAACCTGTCTCGGTCCCAATTTGTAACCATTTCCCTAAATAGGACTATAAATTGGCTTGTGTTTCATCCTTTTTATTATTCTCAACTCACCCTCATGTGCCTATTGTGGAATGTCAGAGCGAGAAGGCTGACATATAGAGAGGCGAAACAATAAGAAGTCCAGATCATAAACATCTGTATAGAAGATTTCAAGTCTCCTCTGAGGAGGAGTCTAGCAGGCTTTTTCATAGTTCAGCTCAGAGATGGTTCTGCGGTTGTGGAGCTGGCCTCATAGGGATTCTTCACCAACTTGGCACACCGAAAAATCATCACGATTAGGAACAGAAACAGCAGAACGACAAAGGCGATGGCAAAGCCTTTGTCTACATCAATACTGCTGGACGGGCTTGAGTCATCCATGGGAACACACACTTCTTTACCCTTGTTCAACTGTAGCTACCTCCGCAGGTATATAGAGGTTTAGGTTCATCATATTCCTAGACAAAAGCAGATAAAACAAGTTTATTGGTTTGTATCTGTATGTATGTGTTTTCTTAATAACGTTATGTCAAAACAAAGAAGATTTGCAAAAACAGAAACGAAAAACCAGCAAGAGTTGGTTAAGAAGTACTTATGAAACTGATAAAGTTAGTATGGGTGATGTTCAAAATATATACACATAAAAGCATAAAATCTCAGGGAAAATATTCCAAGGCAAAACATGAGCAAACATGTATAACTCAGAAATCAATCGGGGCTTCCTTGTTCAGTGAGATCCACGGAAAGCTATCTTGACATTCCAATTCTGTGTTACATCTGAATCCTTCTCTAAGATTTTTCTTTCAAACTCTAAGAGTACATATTGTACGTAATTTGTTCTGGAATCTTAACTTACTGGGTATGAACTTAAATTATTTTATTTTTTTCTAATTACTATGTTTTGTTTTGTTTAAAAAAATTTTTTTACGTTTATTTATTTTTGAGAGACAGAGAGAGAGCGTGAACAGGGGAGGGGCAGAGAAAGAAAGAGACATAGAATCTGAAGCAGGCTCCAGGCTCTGAGCTAGTGGTCAGCACAGAGCCCGATGTAGGGCTCAAACCCACAAACAGTGAGATCATGACCTGAGCCGAAGTCAGACAGTCAATCGACTGAGCCACCCAGGTGCCCCTCTAATTACAATGTTTAACTGTGCTGTCATTCCCATATTTTTTATGAAAAAAATGTTTATTTATTTTGAGAAAGAGAGAGAGAGAGAGTGTGTGTGTGTGTGGGTGTGTGGGTGTGGGTGTGGGTGTGGGTGAGAGCAGGAGATGGGCAGAGAGAGAGAGAGGGAGAAAATCCCAAGCAGGATCTGCACTGACCCACAGAGCCTGATGTGGGGTCGATCCCACAAACTGTTAGATCATGACCTGACCCACAATCAAGTGTTGGACGCTTAACCGACTGAGCCACCCAGGTGCCCCTGTCATTCCCATCTTTTAATGAAAAGTGAAGTACATTCTAGAAGAGATCAGTTTTGGTTATGAAAACTTGGTCCACCAAACCAACACTGAAAGGAAAAAATCAGAAGACTCCTACTTCCCAATCTCAAAACTTACTCTAAAGTTACAGTTATTAAGACAGTGTGGCACTAGCACAAGGATAGACATATAGATCAGTAGAATGGAATTGGAAGTCTAGAAATAAACTCATATCTATTGTCAACTGATTTTTGACAAGGATGCCTACATCATTCAGTGAGAAAGGATAACATGGTGCTGGGACAACAGGGCAGCCACATGTAAAAGAATGAAGTTGAACCCTTAGTTCACACCATATATAAAAACTACCTCAAAATAGATCAAAGACCTAAATGCAAGAGCTAAAACTTCAAGGCTCTTAGAAGAAAACCAGAGAGTAGATCTTCATAACCTTGGATTTGGCAAAGAGTTTTTAGCTATGACATCAAAAGGACACGCAACAGCAGAGAAAAATAGATGAATTGGACTTTGTCAAAATTTAAGACTTTTTCAAGTGTCTGTCAACAGACAAATGGACAAAGATGTGGTGTACATATGTTTATAAGATGGGATTTCACTCAGCCTCAGAAAGGATGAGATCTTGCCATTTCCGACAATATGGATGGACCTGGGGACGGTATTATTTCAAGTGAAATAAGTCAGGCAGAGAAAGACAAACAACATACAATTTGTTATGTGTGGAATCTAAAAAGAATCTAAAAAACAAAGAATTAAACAAATAAAAAGCAGAAATATATTCATGAATATGGAGAACAAACTAATGGTTGCCAGAAGGGAGGGAGGTGGGGGATGGGCAAAATGGATAAAGGGGAGTGGGAGGTACAGGCTTCTAACTATGGAAGGAATAAGTCCTAGGGATAAAAGATACAGCATAGGGAATATAATCAGTGGAATTGTAATGGCATTGTATGGTGAGAGATGGTAGCGACACTTGTGTTGAGCAAAGCACTAACAGAAATTTGTCAAATCACGATGTTGTACACCTGAAACCAATGTAACATTGTAACATTGTGCATCAACTATACTTCAGTTAAAAAAAGAAAAATGTTTAGGGGTGTCTGGGTGGCTCAGTTAGTTGAGCCTCCAACTCGGGTCATGATCTTACGAGTTGTAAGATCGAGCCCCTCGATGGACTCTGTGCTGACAGTGTAGAGCCTGCTTGGGATTCTCTCTTGGCTCCTGCCCTCTGGTGTGCATGCTCTCTCTCTCTCTCTCTCTCAAAATAAATAAACTGAAAAAAGTCTTGAGATTGATCAAGGAGAATTTTTTTTTTCCAGAGGGCCAGATAATGACCCGATAGATAGGGACCAACCGGGACACCATATGAAAGAAGATCTAGCCGAAGAGGCGTTCCCGCTGGAAGGAAATTACCTTAACAGAAAGTGGTTGGAAGTAGACTTGGATTCAGCGCTGTGAAGCCAGAGGAGGGACATTGATTCTGAGGGATCTGGAGCTAGAGAACCCTAGCGAGGGAATTTCTGAGGAACCCATGAGACGTACATCATGAAAGAAAGAGCCCTGAACACCCTCCAAGGCTAGAGAGAAAAAAATGCCAACAGATTTGTTTTGAAAAATGGATTACGGAGTCTTTTGGGAACACAGAGAACGCTTGTTTCATACAAGACTGGTTTGGGACATCCAGGAGCTATGTAGCTCCGTGAAACAATATCAGCAATTGTCTTCACGGTGGGCAGAGTTGTACCTTTGGCAGAGAATTGTAAGGAAGTGGTTTTAAGACTGAGGTTAAAGATGGGGCGCCTGGGTGGCTCAGTCTGTTGAGACTCCGACTCTAGGTTTCTGCTCAGGTCATGATCTCATAGTTTGTGAGTTCGAACCCCACATCAGGCTCCGCACTGACAGCAAGGAGCCTGCTTGGGATTCTCTCTCTCCTCTCTCTGGCCCTCTCCCACTTAGTCTCTGTCTCAAAATGAATGTAAAGAAAATGCTTATAAAAAAAGACAGAATAAGAGAAGATCTAGTCTGGGGCTACTCCTGATGGCTGGAAATGTGGGAAAATTGGTAGATATTTGTGTTCCCCTTAATACCTCGTTTGCATATATATCACATTATTGATTCCCTCACCTTTCTACAGTGCTTTTCAGAGTGGAGTCTTGTGTTCCACATTTCAGTGGCTTCTTACTCCCTACATCTATTAATATCCTTTTGGGCCTACTTCCAAAATTATCTCTCAAATCACTTCTTTCTTTCTTTCTTTCTTTCTTTCTTTCTTTCTTTCTTTCTTTCTTTCACCATGGCCACCACTGTACTCTAGGCCATCAAATACCAGAATCCTGCAAATACTCTCAGAATTCCTGAAAACATTCCAAACCACAAAGTGGCCTTTAATAAATGGAAATTGATTAGTCTGATTAAAATCTGTCACTGGCTTCCTACGGTCTTCAATCTTTTTAAAAATGTTTTAATGCTTATTTTTGAGAGAGGGAGAGAGAGACAGAGTGAGAGCAGGGGAAGGGCAGAGAGAGAGAAGGAGACACAGAATCTGAAGCAGGCTCCAGGCTCTGAGCTGTCAGCACAGAGCCCAATGCGGGGCCTGATCTCACGAACCATGAGATCGTGACCTTAGCTGAAGTCGGATCCTTAACTGACTGAGCCACCCAGGCGCCCCCAGTCTTCAAACTTCTTAAAATTTTTTTAACATTTATTTATTTTTGAGAGACAGAGAGAGACAGAGCGTGAACAAGGGAGGGACAGAGACAGAGGGAGACACAGAATCCGAAGCAGGCTCCAGGCCCTGAGCTAGTGGTCAGTACAGAGCCCGATGCGGGGCTCGAATCCATGAACCGTGAGATCATGACCTGAGCCGAAGTCGGACGCTCAGCTGACTGAGCCACCCAGGTGCCCCAGTCTTCAGACTTTTTAATGGGGTTCCAAAGCTCTCCATAATGTGGTCTAACCTTGTTTTTTGCCACTCTCTCCCTTGTACTTTTTGACCCAGGAATGCTGGACTTCTGACAGTTCCGTGAGTTTTGCATGATCCTCCTTTGTCTCTAAGCCTTTTCATTAACAGTCTCTTTGTATTATTTCCATCTTTCTATATTCAACTTTTAGGCCTTAGCTTAAATGTTAATATTCCAGGGAGATAGTCTAGTAATATTCACTATGGTTTACTACAACTACTTCAGAATCTGTCTTGTCTGACAAAATAGTAATCTGACATGAAAGTAGAGACCATATCTAATTTGTTTATTTTTTATCCAAAAAGTTTGGGATAGTCAATAAATATCTGTTCAATAAATGGATGTAGCACTACACTCTGCTAAAGTGGGCATGTAAAAAAATGCTTGCTGAACAAATGACTGACTTTGAGAATGTGGCACTGGACTATCAGTGACCTAAAAGAAAATAGTGTCAGCAGAGTGGTAAAGAAGTAATCCAGACTTTGGTGGATTAAGCAGGAAAGAGCAGTGAGGAAATGAAGACACTTAGATTTTAAATCATTTATGAGGAGTTCAACTGGGAAAGAAAGAAGAGAAATAGAATAGCAGCTAAAAGCCTATTGCAGAGTCAAGCAGAGGATTCCTTTTCAAAGGCAGAATGAAAAGGTATCAGGTAGGATGCATTTGGTTGCAAGTGACAGAAAAGTCCCCTTGAGAGATATGAAACCATACATGGAATTTATTAACTTGTGAGGCTGAAGTCCAGAGTAAAGTTTAACTTTAGTTATGCTTGGATCCAGAGATTCAAGGTGTTATCAGGGTTCTGCCTTGATACAGCTATTATTTTTCACAGTCCCACCTTTCTTCTATGTTGAGTTTATACACAGGCTGACTCCTGATAGTAGCAGGAATGGCCCCCAACAAAGCCAGACGTCTTATATTCCCACTTCACATTTTCTCTTCCTCCCCAAGTCCAGAGGTAGAAAGAATACTTTTATATCAGTCAAGATTCTTTGTTGCAAGCAACAGAAACAATCTCCCTCACCTAAGCAAAACAAAAGTATTTCTTGCAAAGAGGCTAGTTAGCTTCCAGAATGAAGTAGAGCTGGTCTTATAAAATGGGCAGAAACGAAGGGAGCTGAGGCACTGGGAACCACAGTCACGGTCAGCACAGCAGGGGTCTGGTTAGGACACTGCTGGCACTGGGTGATTTTGTCGGGCACCCCTGCTACCATCCTTGGATACCCCTGCTTCTGCCCTGCCTGGATTATAAACTGTGTCATCTCTTTGTCACTCAACATTCCAGTCCCTGGCCCCCATGCAAGGATGACACACAGATTCATGAAGTCTTCCATTTTCTTTTCCTTTTTTTCTTTTCCTTTATTTAAGAAAGAGAGAGAGAGAGAGAGAGAGAGAGATAGCATGTGAGTGGGGAGATGGACAGAGGAAGAAAGAGAGAGAGAGAGAGAGAGAGAGGATGTTAAGCAGGCTCCATGGGGCTTAATCCCACAACTCTGGGATCATGACCTGAACTGAAATCAAGAGTCGGATATTCAACCAACTGTGCCACCCAGGAGCCCTGAAGCATTCCATATTTTTAACCAACTGGAATTTAGATAAAAACTTGGAAGGAAAAAAAATCATAATGAGCCTTGAAAGTCAGCATAAAGAATTTGAATTTTCTTTTCCAGGCATGGGGGAACTATTGATGGATTTAGAGCAGATAAATGAGAGCAGGGGCCATATCTTACTCTACATCCCACTGACCCTAACTGGAATGTAAGCTCTAAGCCTTAGGTCTGTAGCCCATTAGTGGCATAGCTTCAGTGCCTACGGCAGGACTGGCACATTATAGGTGTATTGATATCTATATCTGTGCTGGGCATATTGGGCATACACAATTCACGCTTGTTGAAGGAAGGAAGATAAATCATCAAAGCCATACTCTAAAAAGATAACTGGCAACAGTATATAAAAGATATTGGAGACAGCAAATAGACACCATAGTGTGGAAAACAATTCGAAGGAGTTGTAACAGTCCCAGTAAGAGGCAAGAAAAGTATAAACTGGGGTAACAGTAACAAAAAGGAAGGCATGGATGAGAAAGAGGATTTGACAAGATTTATCAGTTAAATGAACATATAGTGGGAGGAAGAAGGAAGTGATAAAGACAACTCTGGGGTTTGACTTTGGATGGCTGAAAGATAAATGCTGCCATTAATAGAACTATTTATTTTAGGAATTAGCCGATATTTAAAGGGTATATGATGAATTCGGCTTGGAGTAGGTTGAGTTTAAAGGTACTGGTGTGATATGCTCAGGAGGCAGAAATGTGGGACTGAAGTTTAGGAGTAAAGAAATGCAAGATCTTTAGAGCTGAGTCACCCAAGTGTAGCGTAGTTGAAATCATAGCGGTAGATGAGATGGCCAAAGGAGAATTTGAAACAAGGGAATGCCTGCTTCTACGGTGGAGGAAAGAGATCAAGAAACCACAGATGAAATAGTTATAAGGAGGAACACCGGAAGAGTGTAGAGTCATGAAATTGAAGAGATGAGAGAACTCAAGGAGGGGTGTTATCAATAGTCTCAAATGCTGCAGAGGGATGGAAAACCTTCCATGTCTGGAAATTGGAAAATACCAAGTTATCTTTGATTCTCCATCTCCTTATCTAATTGAATCTGAATTTCTGAGCTCTGTTTTTTCTTTAATTTTTTCAATGTTTATTTTTGAGAGAGAGAGAGACAGCATGAGTGGGGGAAGGAGCAGAGATAGAGAGAGGGAGACACAGAATCTGAAGCAGATTCCAGACTCTGAGCTGTCAGCACAGAGCCCGATGCAGTGCTCAAACTCAGGAACCATGAGATCATGACCTGAGCCAAAGTCAGACATTTAACCGACTGAGCCACCCAGGTGCCCCTTGAATTTCTGAACTTTGAATCAAAGGTCTCTAGTTCACTTATTCAAACTTCTCACAGCTGCCAAATTCCAATAAGCTAATTCTGATCCTGTTAGGCTGATACCTTTCCTCTCTCAGCCTCAAAAAGTAAAATACATTCTTTTTAAAAAAGGAAAAGAAAAGAAAAAGGCTGATGTTGTTTTGGTTCCAAGTATGCCACGGATGATCTTGGCTTTTATTTCGTATGTGGGGATCAGAGCTAGGTTTTACACGTCCTGAAGTTTATACAAGGTAGAGATCTCTCTTTAAAAAAAAGAATGCAAGATTTTGAATACAAAATTAGGTAAAATTTTTTTTAGGATGGAAAAAAATCACAGATTATTGGAGCCTTGGATATTCAGTTTCCTTCCCTCTGAGACCTCTTAGGCAGGGGTACCTGGGCGCGTGGAGCATCAGACTTTTGATTTCAGCTCAGGTCATGATCCCAGTATTGTGGGATCGAGCCCTGCGTCAAGCTCCGTACTGAGCGTGGGTCCTGATTGAGATTCTGTCTCTGGCCCTCTGCCCCTCTATCCCTCTGCCCGTCTCCCGAGCCTGTACATGCTCCTCTCTCTCTTAAAAAAAAAAAAAAAAAGTGTTTGAGACCTTTTAGGCAAAGTCACTTTTTCGGCAGTTAAATCCAAAATCTTTTTTCCAAAGACAAGACCTGTCCTAGAATTTTTTAAAGTGGTTCTTAAGCTTCCTGTTTTATTTAAGATGAAAACCAGCACTTCTCAGGGCTAGAACAGGGAGAAGGAGGCAGGGCAGGAATCTATGGTTTATGTAAAATTTGGTACTGCTAACGTAGGACGCAGAATACCAGCAGTTACAAATCTGCATCGGAAGTTAGTTCCACTGTCACTTAATACTTCCCAGAAAGATCAATCCCCTTTTCCTTCCCTATGTTCCCTTCTCAAATCACTTCATTCCCCCCATCTGTTGCCCTATATTTCTTAAAGATAAATATACAAACAACAAAACAACAACAACAACAAAAACAACCTAAAAAGACCCAGCTTTTCTATCCTGGCCATAAGTTTATTCTAAAGGGAGAAGTGATGATGAAGAGTTACAATAATGAAGCTAAAGCTCTTCCTTTAATCCCTAAAATCAAAGACATCCTCTAGCCGATAGGACCCACAGAGGTTCACCAAGCTTGTCTCAAAACAACGCTGTACCTCTTAAAATTCTACTTTTGCATAAAAGCTCTTTACTTCCCTCCGTCATTTCCCTAGTACTTCCCAAGTTGTGGCGAAGTTCCACAAAACTCAGAAGAATTGTTGGAATTGTTCCCATAAAAACTTCACCGGAAAGACAATACGGATAGTTATTTACCTTTTGAGAGAGTGATGGCCAAGGCTGGCTGTTGGCAGGGCAGTCTCTTCCTGCTCAAGCACATCTCTTGGCAGCCTGTCCCCTTTTTATCAACGCCCTCTTATGAAAGGACAGTGGTTGGTAGCTCTGTCCCTTCCCCACTCCCACGCTGAACTTAGAAGCTTCATGAATAGTTCAACTAAAACATGATCGAGTTTCAGACACTCCCATAGTGAGTGAGAAAGTGATCCGCGAGATTAAATTGGAGCCCAGGTCAGTAGAAGAATATTTCCACAACTCTGCCAGGGCTGGGGCAGCCAAGGTTAATAGCTCAAGTAATACCTTGTAAGTGGATCACATGGGTGGTAGAAGATGGGTCAGGAGCCAGCTTTTTGGTCTATGCAGTGGTTCTCTGGATTAGTGGCATCCCGTGGGACATTGTTAGAAATGTCAATGCTTGGACCCTCATCCATGCCTTCATGAATCAGAAACTTCAACCAGCCCCTCTAGGGGACTGTAATGTATGCTCAAGTTTGGGAACTATTTGCCAACAAGATCAGTTGAAGCTCAAAAATCTGCTCTTCTCCTCAAAAAGAATTTACTTAGAACATTTGAAGCGGAAAAGTCTGAACTGGGGCGCCTGGGTGGCTCAGTCGGTTAAGCGTCCGACTTGGCTCAGATCATGATCTTACAGTCCATGGGTTCAAGTCCCGCGTCGGGCTCTGTGCTAACAGCTTAGAGCCTGGAGCCTGCTTCAGATTCTGTGTCTCCCTCTCTCTCTGCCCCTCCCCTGCTCACTCTCTGTCTCTCTCTCTCAAAATAAAATAAAGACATAAAAAAATTAAAAAAAGATTCTCTTTAAAAAAAAGTCTGAACTATTTTTACTTAGTATTAGGTATTATACATGTTCATCTATAGTAAAAATTACTATTTCCTCTAAGGGCTTATTTGGTTCATCAAAAAAACTTTTAGGGACGCCTGGGTGGCTCAGTTGGTAAAGCCTCCAACTCTTGGTTTCAGCTCAGGTTATGACCTGGTAACCTGTGTCAGGCTCAGTGCGACAGAGCGGAGCCTGCTTGGGATTCTCAGTCTCCCTCTGTCTCTGCCCTTCCCCAACTTGCCTGTCTCTGACTCTCTGTCAAAAAAAACAACAACCAAAAAACCTTTTATAGGGTGTAGGTAGGTGTGTGCATGCGCGCTCTTGTGCAATCTTGTCTACCTGTGTTTACACACGCTTATAAATATACAGAATATTTCTGGGGCGCCTGCGTGGCTCAGTTGGTTCAGTGTCCGACTTCGGCTCGGGTCATGATCTTGCAGTTCGGGGGTTTGAGCCCCGTGTTAGGCTCTTTGCTGACAGCTCGAAGCCTGGAGCCTGCTTTGGATGCTGTGTCTCCCTCTCTCTCTCTCTGCCCCTCTGCCTCTTGCACTCTATCTGTGTCTCTGTCTCTCTCAAAAATAAATAAACATTAAAAAGAATTTAAATATACAGAATATTTCTAGAGAGACATACTCCAGGGCTTCAAGATGAAGAATTGGGTGGCTTACATTGTACTGTGCACATATTACCTACTTAAAAATTGTTTTGAATATTAGATAAATTTTCAAAATATTATCAACCTTTAGAGTAACTCTCTTTAAAATCACTCTCCTGGAAAAGGTGCTATATTTAATAAATTTTACTGAATGCCAATTATGTGTCATTCATTGTGCCAGATGCCGGGGACAGAATGGAGAATGAGGTATGGTCCCAGCTCTCACTTTTATTTTTCCAAATAATAGGTAGCAATTTAAATTCCAAATGTAGCAATTAAAAATATTTTCAGTTTCCAAATTCCAAATGTAGCAATTTAAAAATATTTTGGGGGGGGGCACCTGGGTGGCTCAGTTTGTTCAGAGTCTGACTTTGGCTCAGGTCATGATCTCATAATTCGTGAGTTTGAGGCCCGCATTGGGCTCTGTGCTGACAGCTCAGAGCCTGGAGCCTGCTTTGGCTTCCGTGTCTCCCTCTCTCTGCCCCTCCCCTGCTTGTGCTCTGTCTCTCTCTCTCTGTCTCTCTCGCAAAAAAAAAAAAAAAAAAAAAAATTAAAAAATATTATAAAAAAAGAATCTGTCACTAATTCTTTAAAAAAAAATTCAGTTTCCAAATTTCTCTTGCCCCTGACCTTACAATTTCAAATTGTGTGGGAGAGATGAGGGTAGTGTCTTTGTTTTCAGGGTAGGAAAAACTAAAGTCTGAAACAAAACCGGGGTTTACTGCTCATTATAGTAGCTATCATTTGTTTAGTGATGGACTTCTTAAAACAAAATTGTTGTATATTTCTGTTTTTTATAATTATAGATGTCCTTCAAACGTTACAGAAATATGTGCCAAAAGATAGAAATCTCCTATTAATCCCACACTCCAGAGACAAACTATTAATGGTTTGGTGGATTTTTCCAGCTTTAATTTCTATATTTATTATAATTATTATTTACGAGATAATATTTATTTTATGCTTTTTTTCATTTAATAATATATGTTGGACGTCTTTCTATTTGTATTACAGATTTAGATCCACTTAATTCATTTTAATGGCTGCTAAGCATTTAAGGACTCCATAACATATATATCCCTGATTTGTATCTCCATTAACATACAAATGCCACTATCAGTGGGCATTTGGGTTGTTTCAAATTTATTAGTAAAGCAACGTTGCAATGGATATCCTTGGACATATTTCTCTGAGCACTTGTGGAAATGTTTTTGTGAGATAAATTCCTCAAAAGAGTAAAAATAAAAATGCTAGGTTGTAGGATATGAACATTTAGAATAGTAATAGGTATTGTCAAGTCACACTAAAAAGATTATTGCACTATACAAAATAGGTAGGAAAGTGCCTATTTTTTCAGTGTCACCAGAATAGGTTACTTTCAATCTTTGAAATATTTGTCCAGCTAACAGGCAAAAATAACATCTCAGCTTTTAAAAACTGCATTTCTCTGGGGCGCCTGGGCGGGTCAGTCAGTTAAGTGTCTGACTTCTGCTCAGGTCATGATCTCTCGGTTTGTGGGTTTGAGTCCCACGTCGGGCTCTGTGTTGACAGCTCAGAGCCTAGAGCCTGCTTTGGATTCTGTGTCTCCCTCTGTCTCTGCCCCACCGCTGCTTGTGCACTCTCTCAGAAATAAAACAACAACAACGAAACAAAAACATAACAACAACAAAAACACTCCTTGCATTTCCCTAATTAGTATGGTGTTTGAATTTTTCTATCCTTTCTCTTCATTTGGCTATTCCTCTCTTATTCATTGATTTGAAGATTATATTTACATTTATACACACATGCACAGATACATTAACAATACATTTTTACTTATAATCTTTTGTGATATATGTTGTCCTCAGTTCCTATCCTGCGCCACTCCCACTCCCTCACTTTTGAAGGTTCTGTCTACCAGCATCAGCTTCCAGAATTCAACCTCTCAGCCCCATAACCTCCTCTAGACCCTCTTGTTTCCTTGGCCAGTCTCATCTCCTTCTGCAGCTCTACAATCTCCCACCCGCAAGATACTGACCTAATTTGTCAATCAGTTCTCTAATTCTGGGTAAATTCCACTGCTTACTTCCTTACCTCTGGCTTCTGAGTATTGGCAGAGAAAGTAATAACAATGTCTGTAGTTTCATGAACATTTATGCTTTCTCACTTTAGGGTCTCAGAGAAGTAGACAATCATTTTATTTATGCATTCTTAGTCATACACTTCTCCAAATGACCCACAGCTCTATAGCTAGAACCAACACTGTTGTTACCTTTCATTGTCAGCAGAAGTTTGACCTATTACTCTTGGAGCATCAAAGCCACCACATGTGAGTCAATTTCTCTTTCTTCTACTTCAAAATGTTTACACATTTTCAGTAAAAAGGTGCCTTGGTTTTCCTGCGAGTAGTATGTTCATATGCAGGCCTAACCTATCTGCGGGTCTCCCCCAGCATCAGTCTTACTTGTTTTCTTGGGCATATATATTTTCTTCATCTTTAATTTGCTCCTTTTCACAAGCTCAGTCTGTAGACATATTTTTCTATTCCTACTCCATCCTATCCCCATCTAGCTACCATCTAATTACTTTTTCTTCATTGCCTTTCTTCCTTCCTTTCTTCCTTTCTCCCATTCCTTCCTTCTTTTTCCCTCTCTCCCTCCCTCCCTCCCTCCCTCCCTTCCTTCCTTCCTTTCTTTCTTTCAAGTTTTTATTTATTTTGAGAGAGGGAGAGAGTGTGCACACACACAGAGGTGGGGCAGGCAGAGAGAGGCAGAGAGAGAGAGAATCCCAAGCAGACTCCATACTGTCAGTGCAGAGCCTGACGTGGGGCTGGAACCCTCTAACTATGAAACTGTGACCTGAGCCGAAATCAAGAGTCAGATGCTTAACCAACTATGCCACCCAGGTGTCCCTTCATTGCCATGTTTCTTAATGTTTTTTTTTTAATGTTTATTTTTGAGAGAGTATGAGTGGGGGAGGGGCAGAGAGAAAGAGAGAGAGAGAGAGAGAGAGAGAGAGAGAGAGAGAAGGAGACCGAGGATTAGAAGCAGGCTCTGTGCTGACAGCAGCTTGAACTCACAAACCGAGAGATCATGACCTGAGTCCAAGTCAGATACCCTATCGACTGAGCCACCAGGTGCCCCATATTTCTTGAAAAAGTGTTGTATGCTAACTATCTGCCCATGTTTACTCACTTTCTGTACACTTCTCACTCACTTCATCTATGGTTTCCGCTCCGTCTACTGTCCTTGGACTTGCTCGTCCTCATCTCCGAACATGTGATGTTGTTGCCCAAAATCTTTTATCTTGAAATTCCTTTGGCTTCCATTGCCCTGCTTTTTCTAGATTGCCTCTTTCTTCTTCCAGTGTCTGAAACAGGCATTTCTCTCTCTCTTTCTTTTTTTCTTTCTATCATTTAATTTTCAAAGCATGGTCATTCACATTTTACTGCATAAATAGTGCATGAATATTCTTTTACAGGAGACCAGGACATCTATGGTATCCCAATTATACAAAAGCAGATGCAAAATAGTGTTAAACTTCCTTGCCTGAAATTTTAAGACTGAGTGCGTGGGCATATATTTTTAAAATCCCTTTATTCCTGTTCCATCCTTCCAGCTGAACTTTATTAATTACGATTTGCCCCTATCTGGTGAAAGGCATCAATTACCCAGTCACTCAAACCAAATCTCCTTCCCATCCCCCCACCTCTAGTCATCAAGTGCTAAAAAGACATCTTCCTAAATTTTTCTGGAATGGATCTCTTCTCCATGAGAGTTCTCTTTCGCAAGTCTATTTCTTCATAACTTTGACACGTGAGATTTTAATTGCTCTGCCACAGTTTTCTCTTTAGTCCGCGGCGACAGCTCCAGGTCTGTTTGCTTTTGTAGTTCCTGTATTATGATCCTATTCTTAAGGACAGCAGCACAAACACAGCTCTTAGTCTCTTGCTGCTTGGCAGCAAATGGCTTAAAGCATGCATGCGAAGTTTGACACTGAGACTTTATTGTTAATGATTCCTTTAAGAGTGTTACTGGATTTTTCTTGTCTGCTGACTCAGGATGATTAGTCTTGATTTCATCTTCCGGTCTGGATGGAATGTAATCCGGATCAGAGTCAGCTTTCTGGAACATCAGTTCCATCATGTTGACCTCTGCCGCCATCTTGAATAGTTGACATTCCTCAGACTGAAGCAGGCTTTCTTGAGGCATTCTTTGTGTCCTTTTGCCTCTCTCTTTTAACTAAGGTGCTAGCATTCTATGAAACCTCCGTGTCTTGAGGTTGGTGAAGTTTACATCTAGGTCCCAACCTCTCTCTGGGGCAGATGCCCTATTATTTCCTATGCTTAATAAGCATTTTTACCTGGCTGTCCTACCAACCAATCCAATAAATAAATTTGAACGGAACAAACCTGAACTTCCAGTTAGCCCCCGTCTCTGTTATTGATATTATCCAAAAGCCTTCTTTTGACATCACAGCTTCCTTTCATTCCATATACATACACTTTCGTGGCAAACCTTTTTGATTATTTTGTCACAACAGTATTTGTGGCAATCATTGTCTTTTCGGTTTCATCAACCTGTGTCACATCCTTGTAATTGCTCTCCTGGGTTTGTGCAGTAGCTACTTACCTAAGTGGATTTT
Organism: Cryptoprocta ferox; assembly: GCA_028646485.1. NCBI lineage: Eukaryota > Metazoa > Chordata > Mammalia > Carnivora > Eupleridae > Cryptoprocta > Cryptoprocta ferox. The sequence goes on from CM053570.1 coordinate 1,913,588, forward strand.
CTGCTTCAAGTCTCCTCCCCCTACCCCCCAAATAACGTGGATCAGTGTTCCTTAAAATTTTAACCTCCAGGAGTAGGGTTTCTGGATAAAAGATGAATTTTTTAAAAAACATAAAATATGTCCTATGCACTATTTGGAACATACTTTTACTAAAAAAGTTACTTGTTGGGCACCTGGGAGGCTCAGTTGATTAAGCTAAGAACTTTGGCTCAGGTCATGATCTCATGGTTCGTGAGTTTGAGCCCCGTGTGGGGCTCTGTGCTGATAGCTCGGAGCCTGGAGCCGCTTCAGATTCTGTGTCTTCCTCTCTCTGCCCCTCCCCTGCTCACGCTCTCTCTCTCTTCTCTCTCTCTCTCTCAGAAATAAACTTAAAAACATTTTTTTGTCATTTGTCTTTTATCTGAAGTTTAAATTGACTAGTCAACCTGTATTTTTATTTGCTAAATCTGGTAACTATATCTGGAGACACTAAAACTGATCTGTGTCTGCAGATCACCATTTTAAATAATTTAAAAAACTGCCTTGCTATAATTATTAAAGTTAGAAAACAACTTGTAATAGTTAAAAAAAAATTAATAGTAGTAATAGTAACTTTAATATTGGTAAGCTGAAAACATGTGCAACAAGTCATTTCTTTTTAAAAATTTTTTTTACAATGTTTCTTTTTGAGAGAGAGAGAGAGAGAGAGACAGAGAGCATGAGTGGGGGAGGGGCAGAGAAAGAGGGAGACACAGAATCTGAAGCAGGCTCCAGGCTCTGAGCTGTCAGCACAGAGCCTGATGTAGGGCCTGAACTCATGAACTATGAGGTCATGACCTGAGCCAAAGTCGGATGCCTAACCGATGAGCCACCCAGGTGCTCCGGTTATTTCTTAAACAACTTCTTAATTTTCATTTCTACTAAAATTAGAAAATCTGAATTCACAGTGGGTTGTCAGGTATTGCAATGAGTTGTGGCTATCATCAGATCATTCTGAATGAATGGTTTTATCCAACATGGACTTCGTATGATGTAGCGTTTCTTTTTGTTCATTCATTTTGAGAAAGAGAGAGAGAAAGAGAGAGAGCATGAGTGGGGGGAGTTGTGGAGAGAGAGAGAGAGAGAGAGAGAGAGAGAGAGGGAGAGGGAGACACAGAATCCAAAGCAGGCTCTAGGATCTGAGCTGTCCCACAGAGTCACAGCATGGGGCTCAAAGTCAGGAACCAATAGATCATGACCTGAGCCAAAGTCAGTTGCTTAACCGACTGAGTCACACAGGTGCCCTGATGTAGGGTTTCTAACTTTCAGTAGTTTGTTAGATCCTGTGTGGAAGGGCATACAGCAACGTCAAACGTTGAATGTTTCCACTGGGGAGAGAGCAGAGGTTGTATTTAGTTGCATGGGTTGCATCCAGCTCTGAAAGCATTTTTCCCCCATTCAGTTGTGACATTTTGATGTGGCTAAAATATGTTCGATAGTGTGTCATTCATTTTTCTACAATGAAGAAATAAAATTATCATATATTGGGAAATAATAAACTCTTGGAAGTCAAGGCATTTGCACAACTGGTTTTCTTACAAAATCCTGATACTTTGTTCTTAAGATTAAAAATCATGGCATTTTTAACTTGAAGTAATAAATTCAAATTAATGAAAATACTGAAAGCGGTATTTTATGTTAGTATTATCTGTGAGTAGAAAAAGGATCTTCTACTCTAGCCCTTGTGAGAGTATCTTCGCCATTACTCGTCCCTTACTTCACTGCAGAAAGAGCAGTCCTCTTACATTTACCTATTTCTTCTCAAAGATTATGCTCACTGGCTGCTATTTTACTATTTTTATAGTTTGTACCAATTTGTTTTAACTTGAGCAGGCTTAGGACAACTACTCCTTGGCTACCAACTGTTTTCTGAATAAAACAGAAAGTGGATTGATGTTTTGTTTTTTGTAGGAATAACGGCCTTCCCTCACCCAAGGCTACAACTCTATCAGTGTTGATCCCAAGATATCTTTTTCAGACTTTCTCAGACCTCACAAAATAATTGCTTTTTAAATGAAAGTTTTTCTAAATGAAAACGTCTTTCTCTGCAGCTTTTTTTTTTTTTTTACTGTATCAGTATTTTTATTTCCCTTAGCATTCTCCCAACCTACATATAAGCATTTTACCTTTCAAAATTTAGTGGAAAGTAAGTGTTTCTCCCATTTAGATTCCAATTTGTTGCCCTGGAATTAAGTATAGGTAATGGTTTTCTGTGCATCCTTTCAAAAATTTTCTTTTTTCTTATCTTTACTATGACATATATCATACTATAGCAATGTATAAGATATATATGATATTTTATTTTATTTTTAAACAAATTTTATTTATTTTTTAATTCCGGTATAGTTAACATACAGTGTTGTTTCAGGTGTTCAAAATAGTAACTCAACAATTCTATATACCGCTCAGTGATCATCACAGGAAGTGTACTCATAATCCTCTTCACCTATTTCACTCTTCTTCCCCCTCACCCCAACCACCTCCCTTTTGGCAACCACCAGTTTGTTCTTTATATTTTAGAGTTTCTTTTCGTTTGTCTCTTTTTTTCCTTTGTTCATTTGTTTTGTTTCTTAAATTCCACATATGAGTGAAATCATACGATATTTGTCTTTGACTGACTTACTTCACCTAGCATTTTATTTCCTAGAACCACCCATGTCAGTGCAAATGGCGAGATTTCATTCTTTTTTACGGTAATATTCCATTGAATACCACATCTTTATCCATTCATCTATCCATGGACGCTTGAGTTGCTTCCATATCTTGGCTATTGTAAGTAATGCTGCAGTAAACATAGAGATGCGTATGTCTTTTAGAATTAATGTAACTTTAATTTTGAATGATATCCCTAACAGGAAGTTTCTGGGCATTTTTCCTTATGTACTGCATATATGCTGTGAAATCATTCATATCATGTATATCGGTGGTGTCCACCATTAGCAGGTACAGGGCTAATACTGCCCTTTCATGTTCTATACCATGATTCTGGGTGGTATTTGATTAGGGACTTTTGCCAATAGCTTGTGAAACTTTCTCCAAGCAAAACATTCGTTAACTTTGTAGCTAGTTGTACAAGCATCGCAGAAACAAAATGACTTTTGCTATTTTTTAACCAGGGATATAACTTGATCTTTTTTATCCACAAATTCATCTATTTCATACTGGAAAACATTATTTTGCATTCATTCTGGAAAAATACATCTTACAGGGCAATGAGGTTATTGTATTTGGCTCAGATATGACTTGGAACAAGCTTTGATGGCTTTTTGAGTCACCGTTTGACCAAAGTTCCTAACAGCCACAGTGTAGCGGCCAATAGACAAAGGGATTGCTGTCCCAATAAAATCCAGTTTTTAAATATTCATAGTTGTACTTTCTATTACATTTTTATTTATTCATTTATTTATCGCTACTTGGATGAACTTACCACATGCAAAGGTGCAAAACTTGCAGTCTATATCTAGACTGCAGACTTAAAAAAAAATGTGTATTTGAGAGAGAGCTTGTGTATGCACAGGGAAGGGGCAGAGAGAGAAGGGGAGAGAATCCCAAGCAGTATCGGTGCTGTCAGCATAGAACCCCAAACCAGGCTCCATCTCAACAACCACGATCATGACCTGAGCCAAAATCGAGAGTTGGTGCTTAACTGCTGAGCCACCCAAGCGCCCCGTAAACTGCGATCTTGTTTAATAGCTGGCTATCTTTACTACATAATTTTGTTTCTTTTTAAAAAAGATGTTTATTTATTTTTGAGAGAGAGAGAGAGAGAGAGAGAGAGAGAGAGAATAGAGACAGAGTGCAGGTGGGGGAGGGGCAGAAAGGGAGACAACCCAAAGCAGACTCCAGGCTCTGAGCTGTCAGCAGAGAGCTCAATGTGGGGCTCAAACTCAGTAACCTTGGGGCTTGAACTCAGGAACCTTGAGATCATGACCTGAGCTGAAGTCAGACTAACCAACTGAGCCACCCAGGTTCCCCTACCTTTATTACATAATTTTGAATTGAAATACTGTACTTGTGACTTTTTTCATCACTACTTCTTATGCTTCAATGTGCTTAGTTTGAGTGGATGATTTTTCTCTTATGATGAATTGGAAATACAACACACTAAAATAGCAACAAAGAAAAAATTAATTTTAACAAATGTAAACAATAATATACAAATTATGTTAACTACCTCAGCTGAGATAAACTGTACTGTTAACCAAACGAGAGAAATGGATCAATGTAATCTTTGTGTTACATATATATAACCCATAAGAAGGCAAAGATGCTCAATAGCATAACGGAGTTTCTGTTAAAATTCGAATTAAATTTATATTAAGCAATTTGTGAAAGATATGTAAGGTGGTAATATCTTGTAGTGCTAAAACCGTAGTACTAAAACATGTTTCTAGAGACAAACTTCTTCAGTTGCTTCGCACACCATTACTTACTAGTTGGTTATCACTTGCTTGATCTTTTTGCTTCTGTTTCCTTATCCGCAAAATGGAAATAATAATAGAATCTACATCACAGTGTTGTGAGGACTGAACGAGTGAATACACATAAAACAGTTTGGATAGCTTCTGGCGCGATTGCTCAGTGGTTTCCTATTATTAAAAAAATCTGTTCAGTCCTCATCTTATCGCTTCCCTACTAAAACCCCATCATTATGTCCCTAATAATCTTTACCAAACAAAGTCATCCCACTCTCTTCTTCATACATTGCCTTCCGTTTTCGCGGTAGGTGTATCCCTTACCAGACCTTAAGTGCCCAGATCCTTTTACGCTACCAGTTCCATAGCAGGCACTCAAAAATTAGTTATTGAACTTCTTCCACCAGGGACAAAGATCCCTAAAGGAGAAAAAAACTCTAGAAAGGATTACAAATCACTGTGTAAAGTTTAAGCATTAGGGCATCTAAAGAGGATTTACAAAACAAATTGTCGGCACAGCGGTCAGCCCGGGGAAACCACCACCTAGCGAAGCTTTTTAGTAAAATTGTTTTTCACTGACGTCACTCGATCACTGACCTCTGACGCACAAGGGGCGGGATTAGAGAGACAGCTGGACTTCTTTTTCAGGGCCCCTCCTCCAATGGACCGGCGGGCACAGCGGCCAGCCCTACCTCTTGGCGTTTCCATTGGTCCGTTTCCCCGAGGGGGCGGGTCGCGGGGGCATGACTCCACCCACTCATGGGCCGGGCCTGTGCTCCGCAGGGGCTGGGGCCGGTGGGGAGGCGGGGGGGTGGGGGGTTGCCGCAGCCGCCATCTTGGATTCCGCGGTAGCGGTGGCGGCTGCCGGGTACCGCGTTTGGGGAGTGGCTCTCCCCTCCCCCTTCCCCCAGTTCGGTGGCGGCGGCTCCTCCCCCTGGGGGGGTGGTGCGACGGCAGTGGCATCTGCGGCCATGGCGGCGACTGCTGCTAACCCCGGTGAGTAGACGGAGGTCTGGGGCGCCTCCGAAGGAAGAGGGGCTGACGGGTTGGCAACCGAGGAGACCCTGGGCTGAGGGGCCGTAGTTGGGGCTGAGGGAGCCAGGACACGCGGCGACAGCGACGGGGCTGTGGGGGAGGGGAGTAACGGGGGGAGGGCCCGAGCCGAGGGAGCTGGGGGGACCCGAGGTGGAGGGAGCGAGCGTGCGGGTGGGAGTTGCGTGGGGCGAGCGGTGTTGGAGCGGCTCCCGGCGCCGGGCCCGGCCTGCCCGCGCTCTGCCGGCCGCTGCGGTCGTCCTCCAGCGCTGCCCCCTCGAACGGCTTGGTGCGGGGTAACTGTGGGCAGAACGGCTCGTTTTACTTTAAAAGTAACTTGGGTGGATAAACGTTGGACCACCTTGCTGTGCGGCCGAAGCGTTAAACTTCCAAACGTTTAAACGTTTACATTTAAAATAGAAATCTGGGAAGATATACTCCGTTTCTCGGGGCTCTGCTCCCCGCCCCCCCTCCCCCACGGTATCCTTCGAAACTGGCGTCCCTGCGTTAAGTACCTCTAGTATCTTTAGCTGCTGAGGACTGAGGTTTGAGTAATGGTTGTTCAGGGCACATCTTGCCCTACAGCAAGAACCCCGGGTTTAGGTCATATTGGGTGTAGATCGGGGCAGTTCCCATTCTTTAAGAAAAGTTCAGTTCCTTGTTATTTTTCAGTGAACATCTCTTCTAAAGGGGGAGGTTGAACATTAAAAAAAAAAAAAAAATCTAGCCAATCATGTGTAAGCGATGGAGTGGGGTGTAGTGCGGCAGGTCCAGACAGATGAGGTCTCCCAAGTCCTGGTCCTCTTTCCACTGCCTTACAGGTATTTGTCCCTGGGAAGTATTTCGTTTTAGGGATCCTAGTTTACCTTGCAGACTTCGGCGATTCTCTTGCAAAATAAAATCCTTAAAAAAAAAAAAAATCCTTAAAAAAGAAGCCAGAAGTTGGGGATGAATTGCTTGAAAGTACAGCAGGGGAAGGATTCAGGGGTATTCCCACCTAGAAACTGAAATTGGATTTTTGTCCGTGTCTGAACTGCAGTATTATTTTGTGGTACCCAGGTTTTGCTCTAAAAGTTGTCACTATGACATTTATTTATCTTCACTACCATGTTTTTGGGAACAGATCTATTTAAAGAAGTTAATTTGTCACATGTCAATATCGAATCTTTTGAAAAATTTTTAGAGGAAAAGTAGATAGAATTAATGGCTAAAGTTCTATTGTAGGAAGTTCTGAATGATGGAATACAATTGGAAAGATGCTATTATTATGGCCACCTGACCTTGTAGAAAAATAACCTATGTGTTAAAACTAGGGAGTAAATAAACATGATTTTGAACTGATAACACATTGCAAAATAGTTACATAACCCTAGTCAAGTTGCAAAGCATTTCTCTTATTAAGAGGTGGCCCGCGTAAACAAGTTCAGTGCATATGTCAGAAGCTTTTTTCCAGCAGTGTGGGTGGGGCTGCTTTATTTTGTTTTTTAAACAACAGTGACCAGAATGACAGTGTCTTGACCACGTTTCATTGGCTGGTCCCTATCAGGTTAAATCTGAAGCAGAAAATAGTATGTATTTGTGCAGACTCTTTGCGATGAAACGTTGGATTTTGTTTAATACCCTTTGACAGCCTGCTTCTGCAGTGTGTAGATTTCCTTTTTGATGTTGAAACATTCTCACATGTCTCCCAAGTTATCGATACATCATCCCACACCTGATAATTCCGTTAGAAAATGTATTCTCTTCCTCCGTTGCTTCTTTTGCCCCTTGATTTCAAGAGGAAGCAATCATGGATGCATTCTGGACGCTTGTAGCCTGTTGTGTTTCGGGATATGTGGCCCGTGAGTGGAGGGACAGGGTGGAAATGTACTGTGCTCAGTGAAAAGAAAGTAAATGGTTTTCAAGTCAGAATTCTTTGTTGCATGGTTGTGTCTTTCCTTAGAGCCATTTTTGGGACTAGAGACATCATACCTATTTCTTTGAGTTTTTTCTACTTTATCTTTTTGCTGTTTGTTAAGATTCCCTCCAGTTCTTGTTAATTCCGTCTTCACATATGTCTGCAAAAGATTTTTGTGATCATTATTTAACTTTTCTCTTTAAGGTTCATTTAAGTTAATCGTCAGTGTTAATAATACTTGAAGATCAGTTGTAATTAGAGTATGATTTAGAGACTGTTGGTGGCCATTCAGCATCCTGCAGGGAAGCTGGTTCCTTTGTATTTTCCCTATGTCTTACCTTGGTGCTGGATCAAAAGTAGAGTAAGGTGTGGTTTTTACTCTACTCTCTAAGAGTTATGTTGAAGTGATAGGTCTAATGCGATAATGATTTTTTCTTTGCATGAATTGATAATTCCCCATATTCTGTTATTGTTCACTAATTCTACTTACCGTTGGCAAGGAGAAGTGGGTGGGTAGGTAGGTAATGAAGTGTTAGGCTGTCTCTTTTGTCTGTGGAACACTAAGAGTTTTGAGGAACACTTTTTAAATTGCATGCATGATTCATAATGCATTGGCAAGGTGCTGGTTGGGGAGAGATTGGGTATTTGACTTCTAATTCAGTATTCATACCAGAGATGTGGATGAATTTGTAGGAGTGCAGGTATTTCTTCCCTTGATTCTGGTACTCTCATTAGTGCACACCTCCTCTTGTGCTATGAGGCATCACTAATTGTGGATGGAGAATGTGGCAGAAGGTAAAGGAAGGAACACTCTTTGGGTTTGTGAGGCTGACATTTAGGAAGAATTTTTCTTTTCACCTAATTTTCACCTGTGTAAATTATAGTTTTGAAAACATTAATTAACACAGTTCTTACCCATTACTATTACTTTTTTCAGATATGGGAAAACTAGGAATTTATGTGATGTAAAATTAAGGTGTCAAGATACTTTATTGCAAAAACTTTTTTGAAAACTGTATAAAATACAATTTACTAAATCAGCAATTGAAATACAACTAATATTTTTTTAAAATTTTTTTTATGTTTTTTGTTTATTTTTGAGAGACAGAGAGAGACAGCACGAGCAGGGGAGGGTCAGAGAGAGAGGGAGATACAGAATCTGAACAGGCTCCAGGCTCTGAGCTAGCTGTCAGCACAGAGCCCGACGCGGGGCTCGAACCCACGAACCGTGAGATCATGACCTGAGCCGAAGCCGGGCGCTTAACCGACTGAGCCACCCAGGTGCCCCCAACTAACATTTTTGAGAAAGAACCTTCATCTGCATATTAGATCTGTGCAGATCTATGCTTTAGATTTGTGGCACCAACCTGAATCTTCTCTGCTTTCTTAGAAATTAAGTTGATACCACTGCAATATTGGAACTTGTTTTTTTTTTTATTGTTATGAAATAGTGGTCTCTAATCTTAGTTTTTTTGCATTCCAGCCCTACTCCTCTACTCACTCCACTAACAGATGAGAATAATATGTTGTTTCATGGATGTTTTATGAAAGTTTTTTTGTGGTTCTCTGCTGTTGATGACCTTCTTCTAAGGCAATAGCAATAGGGATTTCCATAGTGCCAAGTGGTCATCTTTAGAAACTAAATCGTAACAGTCAAGGAAGGAGACCCCTTTTTTCCACTTGATTTTACTTAGGCCATGACATACTGTGAGTATTTCATTCCAAAACTAGTAAAATTCGAATCCTTGATTGTGAAAACTGTTTTTGGAGCCATCCTTTTTTTCTTCTTCTTCTTCAAGCTATTCCCTCACTGTATTTATTTTAAAGGCTAATTCCCTGGTGGTACAATTCTACGTAGGGGTGCAGGGTGACATTTCTGTCTGTGGTCGCATAGCAGATCTCATTTAGATGTAACAGAAAAAGAGTACGTTTTTTAAAAATGTCTGGTGGTGGTTTTTTTTAAGTTTTGAGAGAGAGAGAGCACATGTGCATGTGCAAATGCACCTGTGGGAGGGGCAGGGATGGTGTAGAGAGAATCCCAAGCAGGCTCTGAGCTGTCAGCACACAGCCCAACGAGGCTTCGATCCCATGAACCGAACTGTGGGATCACGACCTGAGCTGAAATCAAGAGTTGGGTGCTCAACTCTCTGAGCCACCCAGGCGCCCCAGTAAAATCAGACATTTAAGGCCTTTCTGAAATGCAAGGCTTGAGCTCCCTGGAGTGTGTCTGGTGGGTCCATCATCCACACCCAGTGATAGGCCTTGCATGTAGAGCCATCTGTTTTGAAGAATGATTGAACATTTATTAAGTTCTACTGTATGCCAGGTTGCACTTTTTTGTTTTGTTGGTTATTCTGTGTGTTAGAAACTGTCTCTCACTTTCCAAATTAATTCTCTAAGTTTACATCTCTTCATCACTTCTTTTTTTTTTTTTTTTTAATTTTAGTGTTTTAAGTAATCTGTACACCCATTGTGGGGCTCACACTGACAACCTGGAGATCAACAGTTGCATGTTCTGGCCACCGAGCCAGCCAGGTGCCCCTCTTCATCATTTGTTCTTTTTGTATTTTCCCCTCTACATTTTCACTGTAGTTGAAAGGACAAAGTTTATGACTTTAACAATGTAATTAGAATTTAAGGTCCATGAGAACATGATGTTTACCTTCCATTTTCACCACAGCTCTCCACTGTTCACGGGGGTGCCTAGAATGTTCAATATGTGTTAGTTGAATAAATGAATGTTGGGGGTTCATATCTTTATGCACTGTTAACATGAAACTCTCTCTGAAAGAATACTAATAAAGTCATTAACATCATGAATTAACTTATAATAGCATTTATTAATATATGCCAGCTATTCTAAATATATTATTTCATTTAATGTTCGTATGTATGTATTTAATTTTTACAACAGTCCTATTAGGTATATATTAATATTGTTATACAAATGAGGAAACTAAAACACAGAGTGAATAAGTAGTTTGTCTGAAGTCTCATAGCTAGTGGGGGGCAGAGACAATTTGATTGTTGGCAGTCCGTCTACACAGTCAACATTAAAAAAAATTTTTTTTAAACGTCTGTTCATTTTTGAGAGACAGAGAGGGAGACACAGAATCTGCAGCAGGCTCCAGGCTCTGAGCTGTCAACACAGAGCTCGATGCAGGGCTTGAACTTGTGAACCACGAGATCATGACCTGAGCTGAAGTCGAAGGCTGAAACTGCCTGAGCCGCCCAGGCACCCCTATATTAAAGAAAAATTCTCTAAAATTCTTATTCCTATCTTCTCATATACGCTTCTTTCCTATGTTTTCATCTATTTAAAATACATCTCTATTTGAATAGTGTTTAACATACTATTTATATATATACTCACAGGCATTTCCTTCAAATGTGCTGCCCTTCCTGACTTTCTGTATCTTTCACGACTATCACAGTTTTTCCAGTTCCCCAGGCTAAGCAACTAGAGGTGTTTGGATTCTTTCAGGTATTTATCTGGTTGGTTATCACTTCATCATCTTTTTTCCCCCTCCATAAAACATATATATATTTAAACATATAAAATGTTTTGATTATATAAAAATATGTATTTTAAATATTTATCTAGGGGTACCTGGGTGGCTCAGTCAATTAAGCCTTAGACTCTTGATTTTGGCCTAGTCATGAGCCAAAATGGTCATGATCTCTTGGTTTGTGAGCTTGAGCCCACATCAGGCTCTGTGCTGACAGTGCAGAGCCTGCTTGGGAATTTCTCTCTCTCCTTCTTTCTCTGCCCCTCCCCTGCTCGTGCTCCCTCTCAAAATAAATAATAAATAACATTAAAAAATGAAATAAAAATAAAATTGGGGTGCTTAGGTGGCTCAGTTGGTTAAGGGTCTCACTGCAGGTCAGGTCATGATCTTGTGGTTCGTGAGTTTGAGCCCCATGTCAGACTCTGTGCTGACAGCTGGGAGCTTGGAGCCTGTTTTGGATTCTGTCTCTGTCTCTGTCTCTCTCTGCCTGCCCCTCCTCCACTTGTGCTCTGTCTCTCCCTGTCTCTCAAAAATGAAGAAACATTAAAATTGAAAAAAATGAAATAAAATACGTATGTTTAAACATTTAAACATATATTTTATTTTAATAAATTATCCATTTATATATTTAAAGACTTACTTTTATGTGATTTCTTACAAAAACAGTCCTCTACTCCCTTCTCTCAGTTTCTTCTCCCCAGTAACAACCATTTTTATGTCGTTTAACCAAACTTTTTTGTTTTTGTTTAAAAGACTGTTCCAGCAGTAGAAGACATGAGTTTTCAAATTGAAGGGGACAGACCAGTGAATGAAAACACACCCACATAAAGGCACAATATCATGAGGTTTCAGCATCAGATACAAAGCGTATGCTACAAGCTGCAGAGAAAAACAGCTTGGTCAGCTCCCAGGAATCTGGAATCAGATTGGTCTTGCTTCTCAGCGGTCAGCACCGGACAGTAGAAGACAGTGGCGCAGCGCCTTCCGAGTTCACGGGGGAAGTGGTTTCTCGCTTAGAATGGCAGACCTAGGCACCCTGTCAGTTAGTGAAATGTAAGAACGATATTCTCTCGTGTCCAAGCTCTCCCTTACTCTCTTTCTCAAGAGCTTTAGAGGCTACGCTTCACCAGGAGGAGTAAACCAAGAAAGAGGACCTGTGGCATACGGGGAAGAGGCAGTGCAACAAGAGAAGAGTGAAGCGTCCATTTTGCACACACTGCTGTTAGGTTCCCTGCTTTCACACGGTACTCTCCCTTTCAACTGCGCCTGGTCTCCCCTGACCAGGGCAAATCGATAACCGTGATTTACACTCTCCAGAGAATCAATCAGTCTTCTGACAGGGTGAAATTAGGGCCGTTTCCCTGCTAGAAGGAGCCGGGTGAGGATCTGGAAATCCACCTGCTGCTTAAGCAGATGTTGAAACCATCCTTTTTTTCTTTTAATTAAAAATTTTTAAAAAAATGTTTGTTTATTTTTGAGAGAGAGAGCTCGCGCACGCAAGTGCCTGAGCACGAGTGGGGGAGGGGCAGAGGGAGAGAGGGAGACCCAGCATCGGAAGCAGCTCCAGGCTCCGAGCTGTCAGCACAGAGCCCGACGCGGGGCCTGAATCCCCGAACCGTGAGATCAGATCACGACCTGAGCCGAAGTCAGACGCTTAACTGACTGAGCCCCCCAGGCGCCCTGAACAGATCCTTTTTCATTTAGCTTTCATTCATACACACCTCTCACTCCTGTACCTGGAGTCACCAGTTCTTGAGACTTTGGGGGATTCTAACGTGCAAAGTGAGGTGGTTTTCTGCTTTTCCCTTTGCTGGCTTAGGATTCAGTTTCTTTTCTTTTTTTTTTTTTTAATGCTTATTTTTGAAAGAGAGTGTGTGTGTGCGCACCCGTGCCAGAGGGGTAGAAGCAGAGAGAAGGGGGGAGTGAGGATCCGAAGTGGGCTCCGTGCTGACAGCAGAGAGCCAGATGCGGGGCATTGACTGGATGCTTTAAGCATTAAGCTGGATGCTTAACTGACTGAGCCTCCCCGCCAGGTGCCCCGGGATCTAGTGCTTGTGGATCTATCAAGGCAGAGGTTCCAGTTTCCAAAAATTTGTTGTTCTTTTCTTCCTTCCATTTTTTTCAATCCATGGATTTTATGTCTTATATAAAATTGTTATTCTCCTTTATATAACTTTTTTAGTGGGGGAGAGAAAAAGTAGGTGTATATGTTTATCCTACTATTTTTATTCAGAAGTTATATAGTTTAAGATTTCAGAGGTTCTTTTACTTTTTCATCCTGCTGTTATACTGTGCCTTTATCACCTCATTTTTGGTGAGTCTCATTCATCTCCCTACTTCTATTACTTCAAACTTTAAATCTGTCAATTAATCTTTTTAAAAAAAATTTTTAATGTTTATTTATTTTTGAGAGAGACAGAGTGCAAACAGGGGAGAGGCAGAGAGAGAGAGGGAGACACAGAATCTGAAGCAGGCTCCAGGCTCCGAGGTGTCAGCACAGAGCCTAATGCGGGGCTTGAACCCACGAACCGTGAGATCATGACCTGAGCCGAAGTTGGGTGCTTAACCGACGGAGCCACCCAGGCACCCCAGATTAATCTTTAATTTACATTTTATTTTTGTCACTTTGACTTAAAGGTATATTTTGTTTTTGTTGATCAAATCTAAGATTTCATCTTGTCATTCAAGGCCTTCTCACAGTTGAGTAACACTTGACATCTTATTTTTTTCTCCCCAAATACAGACACTGTGCTCTGTCTAGGTCTGACAGTTCTTCACAGCTATTTTCATACCTCCCTTTAGGATTTGCTTATGTCCTTTGTCTTTTTCTGAGGCCCACATTCCCTTTACCTTTTTGAAACTTCTGGCTGGCTGCCTGCCTTGTTTCCTTTACTTTTTCCTTCTTCTTGACCTTCTCTGTGCGACAGACTATGCTACACTTTAATTTAAACCATCTCAGAGTCATCTTTTCTTTCTCTAAATTTCTCCAACTCATGGATTCTATATAAACCTATTACTAAAAGTGTGAGCTTCATATTTTATGGGAAGATTTTGCTTTTTCTTCGGGAAGTTACATGTAATCACTAAATTTTATAGGAGGAAAGAGAAAAAGTATTATCAATAATATAAAAATATAGTCAATCTTACTAATAACAGATAAATGAACATCAAGCAAACAGTGGTAATCATTTTATACCTAGAAAATCAGCAAAAACTTGAAGGATTGCCAGAACTCAATGAGGGTGGACGTATGGATAATTTCATACTGCTGGTGAGGCTCTTCATTGGTGTGGCTTTCTTGGAGGGTAATGGGCAAAGTTTAAAATATGTTCCCTTACATCCAGGGAGTCATTTTCAGGAATTTGTTAGTGTAGAAATACTGGCATCATGCATAAAGATACACGGTTATATTCGTTGAAACATTATGATAGTGGTAGTTTGAATGTCACAAATACATACATTTGTACTATCAAGTACTGTATAACTGTTAAAAAGAGTGTGCTATTTATTGACATGACACAGCTTCCAATATATTATGTGGAAAAAATGAAAGATTCAGAATAAATATAATATGATCTCTCCCTTACGTAAAAATTACCCAAACTATAATATATGGTATATAGAAAAAGGTCTGGAAAGATTCAAAATATTAATAACAGTTACCCATAGAGGGGAAGTGGGATTAGAGTATGTGTGTAGAGGATTTTACTTTTATTTTACTTAATCTTTTTTTTTTTTTTTTTTTTTAAGTAGGCTCCACACCCAATGTGGGGCTTGAACTCATGACCCTGAGATCAAGAGTTGCATGCTCTAACTAAGCCAGCCAGGTGTCCCAAGGATTTTACTTTTGATTGTTTGCTTCTGTATTGTTGAATATTTTTAGAGACTTTCACATTTGGTTTTCTGGATATGTATAGTATTTTTTGTATAGATATAATGTTCTCTGTGTGTGTGTGTGTGTGTGTATTATATGTATATATTTTTCTAAGTAGGCCCCATGCCCAGTGTGGAGCCCAGTGCAGGGCTTGAACTCAAGACCCTGAGATCAAGACCTGAGCTGAGATAAAGAGTTGGACACTTACCTGAGCCACCCAGGCACCCTGTGTATCCATATTTTAATATATTACTTTTGTAATGAAAAAATTAATAATAGCAAAATCAGTTAACATTTTGGTGTTTGATACCTGTTTCTAAAGCTACAATTTAAGAACTACTTACAGTGTGTCAGGTGCCTTGCTAAGTACTTTTCACTTGCAGTATCTAATATAATCTTCCCAAAAGGTAGGTGCTATTATTAGCTACATGTTACAGATAAACTCAGAGAGATTAAGTAATTTGCTTATGGTCATAAAGGTGGTAAGTGGTAACCCTAGGATTGGAATCCAGGTTTTATCTAATTGTAAAGTTTGAGCCGTGTTCTCTCAGATTTTCAATGCGTGCCCCACCCCCCATTCATTTTTTTTAAAAACTTGGGATCATGTATTTCCCAGTTATAAAAGTAATATATATTTAATGTAAAAGACAAAGTAATAATAGATATACAGAAAATCAAATGTAGAGGTCTTTAAATGCCATCCCAGAGATAACCACTGTTAGTTTATTGTATAACCTTTGCTTACTTCATTCTAGCCATGATATCATCCACACTATTTCTAGAACTCAACAGGCATGTCCTCACCCTGCGTCTTTGCAGTCTGCCTAGAATGCATTTTCCCCAGATACCTGTGTGCTTTATTCCCTTATCTCCTTTTCTTATCTCTTATCTCCTAGTACCTTTTCAATGATGTCTTTCCTCACTATCTAAAATTGCTATCCTCCTATTCTTCAACCTTTATATACTTCTTTTTTTTTAAAAAAAGATGTATTTTTAATGTTTATTTATTTTTGAGAGAGAGAGAGAGAGAAAGACTGAGTGCGAGCGGGGGATGGGCAGAGAGAGAGGGAGACCCAGAAGCTGAAGTAGGCTCCGGGCTCTGAGCTGTCAGCACCGAGCTCGATGTGGGGCTCGAACTCAAGAACTGCGAGATCATGACCTGAGATGAAGTTGGACGCTTAACTGACTGAGCCACCCAGGCGCCCCAACCTTTATATACTTCTGATTTGACTTCCCATGGTTTATTTTTCTCCCTATTTAATAACAGATTATTAGGTTGAACCGTATGAAATTTATTTTTCCTATAAAATGTCACTTTCATATTGTCATCCTAGTTTATATTTTAATTATTCCCCTTGTTGATCTGTCTCTGCCACTAGCACGTAAAGTTCATAAGGATTGGGATCTTTGTTCTATTTATTGCTTTGTATCTAGGATCTGCAACAGTGCCTGGCATAATGTAGGCATGCAATTAATATTAAAAGAGTTCTTCTAGGCTTTTGTTATATCAGTTTTAAAAAGGAATATATTATATATTTTTTTCTGTAGCTTATTTTTTCTGTAATCATATGGTAGATAACTTTCCATTTCAGTGATATAGAGCCACTTCAAAATTTTTCTGGAAAAAAATCGTTTTTTCTGATACATTATAGTTTTTTTTTATTGTGGCAAAATACACATAACATAAACTTTGCTACTTTAACCATTTTTGTGTGTACAGTTCAGTGGCCTTAGTATATTCACAATGTTGTGCAGCCATCACCACCATCCACCTTCAGAACTTTTTTCATCTTGCAAAGCTGAAACTCTGTACCCATTAAGTAATAACTCCCCATTCTCCAAATCCCTCCAGCCACTGGCTTCCACCAGTCTACACTCCACCTGAATGAATTTGTTTATTTGAGGTACCTCATTTAAGTAGAATCATACAGTATTTATCTTTTTGTGATTAGCTCGTTGCACTTAGCTTTTGTCTTCAAGATTCATCTATATTTATCATATTGCAGAATTTATTTTTTTTTAAAGTTTATTTCTTTTGAGAGAGAGGGTGAGTGAGCGTGAGCAGAGGAGGGACCGAGAAGGGGAGAGAGAGAATTGCAAGCAGGCTCCGAGCAGCCTGGGCATAGCCCAGTGCTGGGCTCGAATTCGTGAACCTTGAGATCCTAACTTGAGCCAAAACCAGGAATCAGATGCTTAACTGACTGAGCCACCCAGGTGCTCCAGACGTTCTTTATTTTTAAAGCCAATAGTATCCTGTTGGATGTGTATGCCCCATTTTTTTAATCCATTCATCTGTCAGTAGACGCTTGGGTTACTTCCACCTTTTGGCTATTGTGAATAATGCTGCTATGAACATGCTGTTGTACAGGTATCTCCTTGAGACTCTCTTTAATTATTTTGAGTATACGTCCACAGGTAGAATTGCTGGATCATACAGTAATTCGGCTTTCTAAGTTTCTAGGACTCTCCATACTGTTTTCTGTAGTGGCTGCACCATTTTACATTCCCACCAACAGTGCACAAGAGTTCCAGTTTCTCCACATCCTTACCAGTGCTTATTAATTTTTAATTAAAAAAAGTTTTCTTTATAAGTAGGCTCTATGCCCAATGTGGGGCCAGAACTCATGACCCCGAGATCAAGAGTCATATGCTCTACCAACTGAGCCAGCCAGGTGCCCATTTTTTTTTTTTAATGTTTGAGAGAGTGAGAGCGCACACATGTGTGCGCATGCAAGCAGGGGAGGGGCAGAGAGAGAGAGAGGTAGAGAGAGAGTCCCAAGTAGGCTCTGTGCTGTTGTGGAGCCCAACATGGGGCTCGATCAGTCCCTTAAACGCTGAGATCATGACCTGAGCCAAAATCAAGAGGCAGATGCTTAACCAACTGAGCCACTCATGTGCCCCATTTTTATTTTTAAATTGTTATTTATTTTTAAAAGTTAATTTATTTATTTTGAGAGAGAGAGAGGGAGAGAGAGAATTCCAAGCTGACAGCACAGAGCTTGCTGCGGAACTCAAACCTATGAACTGTGAGATCACAACCTGTGCCAAAATCAAGAGTCAGACGCCCAAACGAGCCCCCCAGGTGCCCCTATTTAAAGATTCTTAAAATAATTAAAAAATTTTTTGATGGTGGCCATCCCTAATGGTTGTGAGGTGATATCCCATTGTTGTTTTGATTTGCATTTCTCTAATGATTAGTGATGTTTGAGCATCTTTTCATATACTTGTTGGCCATTTATGTATCTTCTTGAAGAAGTATCCAAATCTTTTGACTATTTTTAAATCAGGTTGTTTTTTGTTGTCGAATTATAGGAGTTATGTATATATTCTGGATGTTAATCCCATATCAGATATATGATTTGCAGTTTTTTTCCTCCCATTCCATTGGGAGGTTGTTTTTTTACTCTACTGATAGTGGTTTTTGTTTTTTGGTTTTTTTTGAGATTTTATTTTTAAGTAATCTTTATACCCATTGTGGGGTTTGATCCCACAACCCTGAGATCAAGACTTGCACGCCCTTTCAACTAAGCAGGTAGGTACCCTGATAGTGTTCTTTGATGCACAAAAGTTTCTAATGATGAAGTCCAATTTATCTATTTTTTAATTTTGTTGCTTGTAATTTTGATACCTTCAAGAAATTATCAACTTCATTGTCAGGATGCTTTCCTCCTGTGCTTTCTTCTAAGAGTTTACGAACTTTAGTTCTTACATTTAGGTGTTTGATCCATTTTGAGCTAATTCGTATAATGTGATGTAAAGTAAGGGCACGATGTTCTGCATGTGGGTGTACAGTTCTCCCTGTGCCGCTTGTTAAGGAAAAGTACTGAACTGTCTCGGGACCCTTGTTAGATCATTTAACTGTACATATGATGGTTTATTTGTAGGCGCTCTAGTCCATTGGTCTGTATGTTTATTTTTGTGCCAGTACCATACTATTTTGATTACTGTAGTTTGCAATGATGCATCATCATTTTACTGGTATTTAAATACATTCTTTATCTAGTATTAAGGGCAGTTATAAATGCCTGGACTTGTAATAAGAGACATGCATAAAAGAGGTTTTGTATTTTTAGGTTAGGTGCAGTTTATTTTAAATACAGTTTGGAGGTAGATTTTAGGAATAATAAAGAAAAAATAAAAAACATATCCAAAGTGATTCATATTTTATTTTTCTTAAAGTTTATTTATTTATTTTGAGATAGTGTGAGCAGAGGAGGAGAAGAGAGAGAAAGAGACAGAGAATCCCAAGCAGGCTCTGCACTGTCAGCACAGAGCCCGAAGAGGGACTTGAACTCATGAACTGTGAGATCATGACCTGAGCTGAAATCAAGAGCCGGATGCTTAACCAGCTGAGCCACGCAGGAACCCCCCAAAGTGATTCATATTTTAGACATTAAGAACATAATGAATTATTATTCCAATATTTCTTTATGAACATTTTATTATCCAGCTTTTTCTTTTATTAAGAGAGTGAAAGAGAAAGTGAGAGAGGGC
The DNA here is from genome assembly GCA_028646485.1 of Cryptoprocta ferox. NCBI lineage: Eukaryota > Metazoa > Chordata > Mammalia > Carnivora > Eupleridae > Cryptoprocta > Cryptoprocta ferox. The sequence continues at coordinate 1,932,827 of CM053570.1, forward strand.
AGAGGGAGAGGGAGGGGCTTGATCTCAACCATGAGATCATGACCTGAGCTTAAAATACGAGTTGGATACTTAACTGAGCCACCCAGGCGCCCTTTATCTATTCAACGTCTGATTCTTCCTTTATCAGTTCTGTTTTCAGTGCTGGAAACAGTGTTCTCAGTGCTGTTTTCAGTGACTTAGCTTTGTATTATGTCTCATATTTCAGGAAAGGAAGTTATGTTTAGAAGTAACTTTTCTGTAAATCTGGGAGACTATGTTGACTGACTAAAATATGTTATATTTACTGTTTTTCTGTAATTTCTGTCATATTGTGATTTTAATAGAAGGTACTTGATTTCAGTGGAATAAGAATATTCCTTAACTGTGCTGTTCGAAATTCTTCTTCCATTTAAAAGGAGCTAATCTTAGTAAATCAAGTCCACAGAGTATATTAAAAGAACCATACATCTTTTAGTATTAGTTTTCCAGGCCTGCTGTGACAAATTAACATACTTGGGGTTTTTTAAAAAAATTATTCTTTTACAGTTCTGGAGGCTCAGAATATGAAATCAAGATGTGGGTAGCTTTGGCTCCTCTGGAGTCTCTGAGGGAGGAATCTCTCCTTTTCTAGCTTGTGGACACGTCACTCCGTTCTCTGTATCCAGATGTCTCCCCTTGCTCTTATAAAGAGAGCAGTCATTGGATTTAGAGCCCACCCTAACCCATTTTGACCCAGTCTTAGCTAATTATATCTTCAGAGACCCTGTTCCCAAGTGAGGTCACATTCTGAGATTCTATGTGGACATGCATTTTTAGATTATTCAGTCTTCTGTAATTATCGAGTAAGGTTTATTCCAGGAACTCAAAAGATGGTTCAACCTGAGAAAACTTCTGTAATTCGTGTCATTAACAAATTAAAAAAAATTTTATATTAATGACTACTTTACAAAAGTATTTGTTTCAGATTTAAAAAAATCCATTCCTGATTAAAAAAAAAAAAAGCTGTTAAGTCGATAGAACTAACCCCCCTAAGTTAAGTCCAGTGAAATCATGGATAAGTCAGAGACATATCCACGTTCGCTTTGGGGATTGTCTAGATCAAAGTTGCTTGACCTTTTGTAGGACATGGAACGTCTTTGGTGAGAGCCGTTGAACCCTTCCTCACCTTCATTGGGTCATTGTGGGAATAAATAAGAGGCACACAAGTTGTTCAGCATAGTGCCTAACCCACGGCGAGGGCTGGGAAAAAAGCGTTAGGGATTACCATCCATGCTGTCCACTCCTCCTTTGCTCCTTGTAAAACTAAGGAGCGGAACTTCTGCTTTGTAGGTAGAAAAATCCGTACCTCACTTTTATGTTCCCTTTACCCCTAAATTAAAGGCTCTGCTTCTCCAGGCCACGTTGGAGCCCTTAGGTCAGCTGGCAGGTGCTTGGAGGGAAAAGCTGGAATGCATGGGGGGGATTAACCTGGAGGCAGCTTGCTGTCCTTGCTGAACCTTTCTTAGTTAATTCAGCGCATAAAGTAGCAGTGTATAGTATTAGAAATCAGTTCTATTAAAAATACAGCTGCCGGGGCGCCTGGGTGGCTCAGTCAGTTAAGCGTCCGACTTCGGCTCAGGTCATGATCTCATGGTCTGTGAGTTCGAGCCCCACGTTGGGCTCTGTGCTGGCAGCTCGGAGCCCGGAGCCTGCTTCGGATTCTGTGTTTCCTCCTCTCTCTCTGCACCTCTCCCGCTCAAGCTCTGTCTCTCTCTGTCTCTCTGTCTCTCAAAAGAGAGACATTAAATTATGTCTCTCAAAAGAGAGACATTAAATAAATGTTAAAAAAAAATACAGCTATCAAAATATTAAAAGGACAAATTTGTGATAGGTTAATGTTTATTTAACATGATAAAGATCATGTCTACCCTATTTTTAAATTTTTAAATTAAATTTTTAAATTTACTTTGTTTTATTTTGTTTTTTATTATTATTTGAAAGAGAGTGTGCATGTGCATGCCTGAGTGGGGGAGAGGGGCAGAGGGAGAGAGGGAATCTTTTTTTCAGTTAAAAAAAATTTTTTTTTTTAATTTATTTATTTTGTGGGGCGTCTGGGTGGCTCAGTCATTTAAGTGTTAGACTTGGGCTCAGGTCATGATCTCACAGTTTGTGGGTTTGAGCCCACATCTGGCTCTGTGCTGACGTCTCTGTGCTAATTGCTCTGAGCCTGGAGCCTGCTTCAGATTCTGTGTCTCTCTCTCTCTCTGCCCTTTCCTTGCTCGAATTCTCTCTCTCTCTCTCTCTCTCTCTCTCTCAGGAAAATAAACATTAAAAAACCAGTTTGTTTATTTTGAGATAGAGTGTGTGTACAAGCAGGGGAGGGCCAGAGAGAGGGAGAGAGAAAATCCCAAGTAGGCTCTGTGCTATCAGTGCAGAGCCTGGTATGGGGCTCGACCCCATGACCCTGGGATCATGACCTGAGCTGAAATCAGGAGTTGGAGGCTCAGCCACTCAGGTACCCCATAATTACCCTATTTTTGAGGTAGCATTGAATGTTAATCCTAAATATTTTTAATAATCGTGATATAAAAATATCTGACTTCTATTGATGATCGTCACAGTTACTAATACTATTGTGGTTTACTGTGTACTTTCATGATTGAAGGAAATGCCAGATTTCAGTTAGATATTAATGAAAATAGAGATACAAATTTTCCTCCTCCAAGTTCACAAACCAGCCTCCCCTGGAGTGTGTTTATCCATTGACCCATGGATTAAGAACCTTGCAATAATGCTGTAAGAGAAGAAAACAAAATACCGTAAATATTGAGTAAGGAAAGGTAAGATAATCATTTCTTGTAGATGATGTGATTTTAACTAAGAAAATCCAATAAATGCTTTTAGGTAAGACAAGTTAGTAATTTGGATACAATATAAATATTCTAAAGTCAATAGTTTTGTTTTATTCTAGCAAAAACCAGTTAGAGGTTGAAATGGAAAAATGATTTAATTCACAATAATACTAGTAACTATAAAATACCTGAAAATTATTAGAGAAATCTATGACTTATGTGAAAATAATTATAAAATTTTATTAAAGGACATTAGAAAAGATCTGAATAAATGTAACATATACTGTATTCTTGGATGAGGAAATTCAATGTCATAATGCTACTCTTCTTTCAAAATTACTGTATAAATTTAATGTCATTGAATTAATTTCATGAGTTTCTTAATAGAACTTTACAGATTTTAAGGTTCAAAAGGAAGATGAAGTATATGACCTTAAAAATGTTTTAAAAACTTTTAACCTAAACATTATTATTATTATTTTAGTGTTTGTTTATTTTTGAGACAGAGCTAAAGAGACAGAGTGTGAGCGGGGGAGGGGCAGAGAGAGAGGGAGACACAGAATCCAAAGCAGGCTCCAGGCTCTGAGCTGTCAGTGCAGACCCTGACGCGGGGCTGGAACCCATGCACGTGAGATCATGACCTGAGCCGAAGCTGGACACTTAACCGACTGAGCCACTCAGGTGTCCCTAAACTTTTTTTGAGATAATTTTAGGTTCGTATACAATTATGAAAAGTAATACAGAGATCTCCTCCCCTTAACTCAGTTTCCGTCAATGGTAGTGTCTTGCAAAACTAGTACACAGCATCAGGACCAGGATATTGACATTGCTACAGTCAAGATACAGATTTCTATCATCACAAGAGTCCCTAATGATGCCTTTTTAAAGCCACACCTGCTTTCTTTGTGCCCTCCCCCCTCCCTCTGGGCAGCCCCAGTCCGTTTTTTATTTCTATAATTTTGTCATTTCAAGAGTATTCTATGAATGGGATTATACGGTATGTAATTACGGTTGACTTTTTTCACTCATGATTCTCATCCAGTGTGTGTAGTAATAATACTTCATTCCTTTTTGTTGCTGAGTAGTATTCAGTGATCTGGGTATATGTCACAGTTAGTCCACCTATTAAAGGACTTACTGTGGCCCCCCCCCCCCCCCAGTTTTTGGCTATTACAAATGAAAGTACTATAAACATTTGTGGACAGATTTCTATGTAGATATTGGGGGATAAACACCCACTAGTGTAGTGCTGGTTTGTATGTTAATGGAATGTTTAATTTTTAAAGAAACTTCCAAACGATTTTTTGGAGTGGCTGTGTGTCTGTACTCTACATCCACCAGCAATATATGTGATCTAATTATTATTATTTTAAAGTTTTTTTAATTTTTTAAATGCTTTTGTTTATATTTGAGAATGAGAAAGAGATGAGACTTGAGTGAGGGAGAGGCAAACAGACAGAATCTGAAGCAGGATCCAGGCTCCCGAGCTGTGAGCTGTGAGCACAGAGCCGGACATGGGGCTCGAACTCATGAACTGTGAGGTCATGACCTTAGCCCATGTCGGACACTTAACCGACTGAGCCACCCAGGTGCCCCTATTTTTTTAAAGTTTATTTATTTTGAGAGAGAGAGAGAGAGAGAGAGTGTGTGTGTGTGTGTGTATGTGTGCGCGTGCGCGCGTGCGCACACGCGTGCTCAAGTGGGGGAGAGGAAGAGTGAGAGGGAGAAAAAGAATCCCAAGCAGGCTCCATGTTGTCAGCAAGGAGCCCAACATGGGGCTTGATCCCACAAACTATGAGATCATGACCTGAGCCTAAATCAAGAGTTGGACACTAAACTGACCGAGGTACCTAGGTGTCCTGTGTTCTTTCCATATTCTAGATACAAGTCCTTTCCTTCAGTGTTTTCTTTCACTTTGTAATTTGTCTTTTTAGCCTCTGACAGTTGTTCACAGACTAAAAGTTTTTAATTTTAATGAAATCCAATTTATCAGTTTTACCATTCATGGATCATACTTTTGGTGCCTGTCCTAGATCCTGAAGATTTTCTCTTATTTTTTTTCCTTAAGGATTGCATGGTTTTTACATTTACATAGTGATCCATTCTGATTAATTAAAAATATATTTTTAAATGTTTGTTTATTTTTGAGAGAGAGACAGATTGTGAGTGGGGCAGGGGCAGAGAGAGAAGGAGACGTAGGATGTGAAGCAGTCTCCAGGCTCCAAGCTGTCAGCCCAGAGCCTGATGCAGGGCTCAAACCTGCATGGTCATAACCTGAGCCAAAGTCGGACGCTTAACTAACTGAGCCACCCAGGCTCCCCTTCCTTATAAATTTTAGAACCATCTTGTTTATGTTTACAAAAACATCTTGGTAGTATTTGTAAACTTGATAGGAATTGCATCAAATCTGGATGTCAGTTTGAAGAGAATTGGCATTTTTTTAAGTTTATTTTTGAGAGAGAGAGAGAGCGCGCTCACGAGCGTGAGTGGGGGAGGGGCGAAGACAGAAAGAGAGGGAGAAAGACAGTCTCAGGCAGGCTCTGCACTGTCAGCGCAGAACCTGATGTGGGACTTGAACCCACGAACCATGAGATCATAACCTGAGCCAAAACCAAGAGTTAGATACTTAACTCAGCCACCCAGGTGCCCTGAGAATTGACATTTTTATTGTGTTGAGTCTTTGAAATCATGAACGTGGTATATCCATTTATTTAGGCTTTTTAAAAAGTTTTTTTATTTTGAGAGAGAGAGAGAGAGAGCGCGCGTGTTGTGTAATTCTTTTGCATATTGCTAAATTTTATTTGCTAATAGTAAGAATTTTTGTTCCCAGGAGCACCAGGGTGGCTCAGTTGGTTCAGTATCTGACTCTCGATCTTGGATCGGGTCATGATCTCACCATTCGTGGGATTGAGCCCCACGTTGGGCTCTGCGCTAACAGTGGAGCTTGCTTGGGATTCTCTCTTTCCCTCGCTCTCTGCCCCTCCCCCACTCACATGTGTGTGCGCTCTCTCTCAAAATAAAAAAGTTTTGTATCGTTTTCATGAGAAATATTGATCTCTAGTTTAAAAAAAATTTTTTTTTAATGTTTATTTTTGAGAGAGAGATAGAGTGTGAGTGGGGGAGGTGCAGAGAGAGAGGGAGACACAGAATCCGAAGCAGGCTCCAGGTTCTGAGCTGTCAGCACAGATCGCTACGTGGGGCTCGAACTCATGAACTGTGAGATCAAGACCTAAGCTGAAGTCAGATGCTTAACCGACTGAGCCACCCAGGCGCCCCTAGTTTGTTTGTTTTGATGTAGGCTTCACACCTAGTGCAGAGCCCAATGAGGGGCTTGAACTCACAACTGTGAGATCAAGACCTGAGCTGAGATCAAGAGTTGGATGCTTAACCGACTGAGCCACCCAGGTGCCCCTGATGTCTAGGTTTTTTTTGTCAGTTTGTTTGCTTTGTTTTTAGTACTGAGTTTGCCTGGTTTTGGTATGAGGGTAATTCTAGCTTCATAAGGTGAATTGGTAAGTGTCCTTTCTCAACCAGTTTCTGGAAGAGATTGTGTAGAAAGGATATTAACTCTTTAAATGTTTGGTAGAATTCATTTCATCTGGACCTGGGGATTTCTTTCTTGAGACCTTTTAAATTATAGATTGAATTTCCTAATATTTATGGGGCCATTCAAGTCATCTGTTTTATATGGGGTCAGGTGTTTTAGTTTGTGTTTTTTCTTTTAAGGAATTGGTCTGTTTTGTCTAAGTTGTCAAATTTACATTTGTAAGTAATTCCTTGAATTACCACTTATCTTTGATTTCTTCAAGGTCTGTAGTGGTATCCCTCTTTTTCATTTTTTTCCCCTCTTTTCATTTCTGATATTGGTAGTTTGTGTTTTTTTGTGTCTTACTAAGGGCTTGTCAATTTTATTGATCTATTTAAAGAACCAGCTTTTCAGTTCATGTATTAAAGTATTTTTCTGTTTTCAAATTCATTGATTTATGTTGTCTGTTACTTCCTTTTGCTTGCTTTGGGTTTATCTTTTTTTTTTCCTTGAGAGAGAGAGAGAGAGCATGTGCGCACGCACACACAGCCCAAGTGGGGGAGAGGGACAGAGGGTGAAAGAGAATCCTAAGCAGGCTCCACACTCAGCATGGAGCCCGATGTGGGGCTCAATCCCACAACCCTGAGATCACCACCCACGCCAAAACCAAGAGTTGGACATCCAACCAACCAAGCCACCAGGTGCCCTGATTTTGTTCTTTTTCTAGGTTCTTAAAGTAGAAACTTAAGATGACTTGACTTTTCCTCTTGCCACTACAAGCATTGTAGCACTATAAAATTGTCTCTGAGTACAGCTTTTGCTGTGTCCCACAAGTTTTAATGTTTTGTGTTTACATTCATACTTTATTTCTGTGTACTTTGTATTTCCTTTGAGACTTTATTTTTGATTCATTGACTTTTTTAGAATTGTGTTGTTTAGTGTCCAAGTATATGGTGATTTTTCTGTTCTCTTTCTGTTACTGAATTCTAGTTTAATTCCATTGTAGTTGGAGAATACAATTTATGATTTCATTCTTGTAAATTTGTTGAGGTTTGTTTAACGGCTCAGGATATAGTCTTATAGTCTATCTTGGTTTATATTCTGGGCACACTTGAAAAGAATGTGTACCAGCTATTGTGTGGTGGAGTATTTCTGTAAATGTTAATTAGACCCTGTTGGTTGAGGCTGTCATTGTGATCTTTTATATCTCTGCCGATTTTCTGTCTAATTGTTCCGTCAGTTGAATGAGGGGTGTTGAAATCTCCAGCTCTAAGTATTTTCTTTTTTTCTGTTTTGTCAGTTTTTGTTTAACAGATTTTGGAGCTCTGTTGTTTGGTACATACATACCAACTGTCTTCTTGGTGACTTGAATATTATATAATGTGCTTTGTCTGTGGTCAGTTTATCTGATTAATATAGCTACTCTTGCTTTCCTTTGATCAGTGTTTACAGGATATGTCTTTTTTCATCCTTTTGCTTCCAACTTGTCTCTGCTGTTACATTTGAAACAGCTTTCCTGTAGAATGCATATAGTTGGGTTATGTTTTTTAATTTGTTCTGCCAGTCTCTGTTAATTGGTATATTTAGATTATTTATATAAAATTATTAATATGTTAGGGCTTAAGTTTGCTGTTTTCTTTTTTGTTTCCTGTTTGTTTGAGTTTTTATTTCTCTGTTTTTTTTTCTCTGCCTTCCTGTAGGTAATTTGAACATTTTTTTAGAATTCCCTTTTGAGGGGCACATGGCTGGCTCAGTTGGAAGAGTGTGGATTTCTTGATCTTGGGGCTGTGGGTTTGAGCCACATCATGTTGGGTACAGAGATTACTAACAGACAAACAAATGAGAAACCTTAAAAAATCTTAAAAAAGAATCCCATTTTGATTTTTTTTAGGTTTGCTGGTGTATCACCTTCTATACCTCTTCCAGTAATTGCTGTAGCGGGCATTGCATTACGTATCATGTCAGCACAGTCTGTTGGTGTCATTTTACCACTTTAAGTGTTGACATCTTACCACCCTTTAGTATTCCCATTCGTAATTTGTCTTAAGTAGTTTTCCCATATATATTTAGAAATATACCAGACAGGGTTGTATTGTTTGCTTCAGTCATTCAACACAATGTAGAAAACTCAGAAGGAAAGCCTATTGATTTTACCCATATTTTTGCATATTTGTTTTAAATTTCTTTGATATATGTTGATGTGTTGTGTTCCAGAATTCCTTGTTATATAATTTCTTCTCTGTTTAGAGAATTTTGTCCAGCCGTTCTTTTAGGATAGGTTTGCGGGTGGCAAGTGCTCATTAGTTTTAAGTCATCAGAGACTGTGTTGATTTTCCCCTTCATTCCTGAGTGATATTTTCACTGGGTGTAGGATTCTGGGTTGACTTCTTTTTTCTTTTCTTTTTTTTTTTTAACTTAAAAGATATTGTGCTACGTTTCTTTTTATCTCCATGGTTTCAGATGAAAAATCTGCTGTTGTTTGAATTATTTTTCTTCTATAAGTAAGGTATTTATTTCTAGCCCCTTTTTAGAAGCTTAATTGTAACGTGTAGGGATGGATTTCGTTAGGTTTATCCTTTTGGGGTTTACTCAACTTCTTGAATCTGTAGGTTACATCTCTTGCCAAATTTGGGAACTTTTCAGGTATTGTTTTTCAGCTTTCTCTTCTCTTTTCCAGGACACTAATGCATAATTTCTAGTGTTGTGTCTTACACTTTACTGATTCTTCTCTTTGTTCCTTTCATTCTGCTGTTGAATCAATCCACTTTTTGTTTCAATTATTTTTCAGTTCTAAAATTTGTATTTGTTTCTTTTTTATATCTTTGTTTAGACTTTCTTTGCTGAGGCTTTCAACTTGTTTGTTTCAACTCTGTTAGTAATTACTTGTTGAAGTATTTTTGTTGTGGCTGCTTTTAAAATCTTTGAAATAATTCTAACATATATGCAATATGGCACATATTGTTGGCATCTACTGATTGCTATTTTTCATTCAATTTGAGATCTTCTTGGTTCTTGGTATGATGAGTGGTTCCTTTTTTTTTTTTAATTGAAGCTTGGATATTTTTGTGTTGTGTGACTTTGGATCTTATTTAAACCCGTTTTAGCTGGCTTTCACTCGTACTACTTTAGGAGGGGAAAGGTGAGTGAGGCTTTGGTGGAGTTAGAATTCCAGTTTTTGTTTTTGTTTTTTTCCAAATAAAATAAGTAAAAGGATATAAGTTAGTATGTTTGCTGAATGAATAAAATGTATAAACCAATTTTGTATGTGTGTTTTAGATTAGCATTATGTCACTGTCACAAGCTTTTAAAAGTAAAGGCTGAAGATAGAATGTAGTACTCCCTTTTCCAAACTCTATGAAGCAGGGCGAACTGAAGTATAGGGAACGTATGCTTTCACCAGTGTTAAGAATTTAAGAAGAGCAACCTGGATATGAGCATATGGGTTTTCTAGCAAACTACTGAGATTTCACACATAGCTTGAGCCTTTCTTCTGATGAGCTAACTTGATGATGATGATGATGATGATAAGAAAGGACTATCTTTTTTAAATGTATATTTCCATTTTTCTTTGATAGAAATGACATCAGATGTACCATCACTGGGTCCAGCCATGGCCTCAGGAAACCCTGGGGCCGGGATTCAAGGTGGAGGAGCCATTGTCCACAGGGCTATTAAGCGGAGACCAGGGTGAGTTTGGCTATCCTGTGTTGTGAATGTTTCTCCTGTAAGCTGGCCTGATTTAGTTAGTGGCTGAATCCTCTTGGCTATGCTTAACCCTTTCAGTTCAACTGGTTACTTACTACACTGCTGTCAGATACCTTTCTTTAGTCCCTGGAGTTTTTCCTTATACAGAATTAACATTTTTATCTACGTTTCTTATATGCAGGTTTTTTTAAATTTTATTTTTTATTAAGTATTATATTTTAATTATTTTATGATTAACATACAGTGTTATATTAATTTCAGGTGTACAGTATAGTAATTCAACAATTCTGTACATCATTACTCAAGCGCTCATCATGATAAATGTACTTGAAGAAACAAAGTTTTTTTTCCCAAAAAGAACATTTCTTAATGAAGCATGCTTGAGAATACATGGTTCTAAAAGGTAGAATACATAAAACATTCCATCCAAGAAAAATAGAGTACACCTTTTTTTCAAGTACACACAGAAGAATTCATTGGTTAATTCACTTAAAAAGAGTCATAAGAAATATTACAAATTTAGAAGACTGAAATCATACCAAGTGTATTTTCCAGCCACATGGTACAAAACTAAAGATCAACAGTAAAACAAAGCTGGAAAATTTGCCATGTAAATATTAAATATTTAATATGTAAAAATTAACACATAACTACATAAGCAGTAGGCAAAATAAGAAATCAAATGGCAAATCAAAATATGTCTCAAAGCAAAAAAGAAAACACGATATTCCAAAACTTATGGGATGCAGCAAAAACCAATGTTAGAGTGAAATTTATATTATCAATGCTTGTATTAAAAATTCAAATAAACAAGTTAACACCACACACCAGAAGACTAGAAAAAAAAGTTGAAATTTAGTAGAAGAAGGAAATAACAAAAGTCAGAAATAAATAGAGACCAGAATAAACAATAACGTAACATTGAAAGTAATGACCAATTTTTCCAAAAAAACAAAACAAAACAAAATTGGCATTATTTTAACATTAAGGGGAAAAAGACTCAAAAACTACAATGAGTACAAAAATGGAAGAGAAAACAGGTAACCACAGAAATACAATAGATAACACAGATTACTATAAACAATTATGTACTAACAAATCTGATAACTTAGGAAAAAAACAAAAACAGATCATTCCTAAAAACATACAAGTTACCAAGATTGAATTGTGAGTCTTGAATCCAAGAAGTAGGAAGTCTTCTTAGACCATTGACATGAATGAAAGTTGAATTTAGGAATCAAAAATCTCCCAGCACAGAAAACCTGAGGCACATGACTCTATTGGCAAACTCGACCAAACATTAAAAAAAGGCGGGGGGAGGGGGGCGCGCCTGGATGGCTCAGTTGGTTGAGCGTCTGACTTCAGCTCAGGTCATGATCTCATAGTTGGTAAGTTCGAGCCCCGCATCAGGCTCTGTGTTGACAGCTCAGAGCTGGAGCCTGCTTTGGATTCTGTGTCTTCCTCTCTCTCTCTGCCCCCCCCCCCTCACGCCCTGTCTCTTGTCTCTCTCAAAAATAAGCATAAAAAAATAAAATTAATGACAATCTTTATCAAAATCTTACAAATAATGAAATAGAGGGCAAACATTCAGAATCATTCCATGAAGCCAGTAGTACCCTGATACTACAATACAAGAACAAAGAAGCCTACTTTGTCTGGTATAAGTATTGCTCCTCTTTCTTTTGATATCCGTATGTGTGCTGCTTCTCCATCTCCTCACTTTCAACCAGCAGTTATCTTTAGGTCTAAAATGAGTCTCTTGTAGGCAACATCTAGAAGGGTCTTGTTTTGTTTTTAAGTTTTTTTAAATGTTTGTTTATATATTTTGAGAGAGATTGTAAATGGGAGAGAGGCAGAGAGTGAGAGAGAGAGAATCCTAAACAGGCTCTGTGCTGCTTCCACATGGGGCTCGATCCCATGAACTGTCAGATCATGATCTGAACCAACATCAGAGTTGGATGTTCAACCGACTGAGCCACCCAGACACCCCAAAGGGTCTTGTTTTTTTATCCATTCTGTCATCCTATATCTTTTGATTGGAGCATTTAGTCCATTTATATTCAAAGTAATTATTGATATAAAGTATTTATTGCTACTTTATTACTTGTTTTGTTGTTTCTGGAGATTTTCTTTGATCCTTTATCACTTTTGGTCTCTCCTTTGCACTCAAAGAGTCCCCCTTAATATTTCTTTCTTTCTTTTCTTTTCTTTTTTTTTTTTTTTCTCAGAGAGAGAGCGGGAGTGGGGGGAGGGGTAGAGAGAGAGGGAGACACAGAATCTGAAGCAGGCTGCAGGCTCTGAGCTTTCAGCACAGAGCCCAACATGGAGCTCAACCCCACAAACTGTGAGATCATGACCTGAACCGAAGTCAGACACTTAACCGACTGAGCCACCCAGGTGCCCCATCCCCTTTAATATTTCTTGCAGGCCTGGTTTAGTAGTCACGAACTCTTTTAATTTTTGTTTGGGAAACTATCTTCTCTTCTCAATGATAGACTGGCTGGATAGAGTATTCTTGGCTACATATTTTTCCCATTCAACACTTTGAATATATCATGCCACTCCCTTCTGGCTTGCCAAGTTTTTGTTGATTAATCTCCATTTAGCCTTATGAGTTTTCTCTTGTAAGTTAAGGATTTCATTTGTCTTGGTGCTTTTAGTGTTATTTTTTATCAGTATAGTTTGCAGATTTAATTACAGTATGTCTTGGTATTGTCCTGCTTTTATTGATTTTGATGGGAGTTCTTTGTGCCTCTTGGATCTGGATGTCTCCTTCCTTCTCCAGATTAGGGAAGTTTTCTGCTTTTCTTTCTTGAAATAAATTTTATGCCTCCTTTTCTCTCTCTTTTTCTAAGACTCCTGTAATACGAATGCTATCATGTTTGATGGAGTCCCTGAGTTCTAAGTCTTGCATAATTCTTTAACTCTTTTATGTCTGTTGCAAGGGTCTCACTGATGTCTTCTTTTCTCAAGCCCAGTGAGTATCCTTATGATTGTTGCTTTAAATGCCTCCTTTTTCCTGGAATTAATGAAACCAAAATGAAACCAACAGTCTCTGCAAAGCCCAAAGATTTCATGGTTGCTGAGAAAACTCACTGCTTGGTTTAAACTTTGTGTCAGTATTTTCAAAATTAGAGAATGCTGAACTGTAGTATATTTCTCCTCTAAGGTATTGATATGTTACTTGGTTTGAAATGCAGAGTCCATTTAATTCCAGAAGTATGTACGTAGTTTAGTATTTCCAGAAGTATTTATTAATTACCTAATTAGTATAAGATATTGTGCTGATTGCTAACATGATACAAAGATAAATAGGACATGGTTCTTGTCTTTAAAAGTTGCTTATGTCCTGAAGGGGGTAATCATTACACATATAAATAGAATACAAGATAGAATATGCCAAGTTTGCTAAGAAAGGAACACTTACAGTACTGTGTGTTTCTGTGTATGGAAATCCCATAATTAGTAAAGATTGGGAAAAGCTTCAGAAAAGAGATTGCTTTAGAAAAGCCTGAGAGAATTGGTAGTATTTTGTCCAGTTTTTGGTGTTAAATTTCTCTTCTTTCTTTCTTTTTAAAAATTGTGAAGCCAGTATTACAGCTAGTCTTTTTTTGTGTGTGTTTTTATTACTATTTTTTATAGTTTATTGTCAAGTTGGTTTCCATATAACACCCAGTGCTCATCCCAACAAGTGCCCTCCTCTGTGCCCATCACCCATTTTCCCCTCTCCCCCATCAACCCTCAGTTTGTTCTCAGTATTTAAGAGTCTCTTATGGTTGGCTTCCCTCCCTCTCCTTAACTATTTTTTCCCCTTCCCCTCCCCCATGGTCCTCTGTTAACTTTCTCCTGTTCCACATATGAGTGAAAACATGGTGTCTGTCCTTCTCTGCCTGACTTATTTCACTTAGCATGACACCCTCGAGTTCCATCCACATTGCTACGAATGGCCAGATTTCATTCTTTCAAAGTCATTGCCATGTAGTATTCCATTGATACATAAACCACATCTTCTTGATCCATTCGTCAGTTGATGGACATTTAGGCTGTTTCCATGATTTGCCTATTGTTTCAAGTGCTGCTATGAACATTGGGGTACACGTGCCCCTATGCATCAGCACTCCTGTATCCCTTGGGTAAATTCCTAGCAGTGCTATTGTTGGGTCATAGGGGAGTTCTATTGTTAATTTTTTGAGGTACCTCCATACTGTTTTCCAGAGCTGTATAGCTAGTCTTTCAATTTCACCCACTAATAGTAATGCAAGAGTAATCCCTGAGTTTAGGTGGTAACATGAGTAACATTTTAAGAGTTGCTATGTCTCCAAGAGTTTTACACATTTTAACTCATTGAATAAGTAACTTACTCAAGGTTCTAAAGCTGGTAAATGGAAGATCTTTGATATGAACCTTGGGAGGTTAGGAAGGTTAGCTTTAGAGTATACTCTCTTAAACACAGTTTATGTTTATGTATAATAGTAAACAATTAGAAATAATATAAATATCAAAATTAGGGTATTGATAAGTATTATACTATATTTGAAAACGGAACACTGTATAGCTATTAAAAGTGACTAAAAATATCAGTACATGAGGTGCCTAGATGGCTCAGTAGGTTAAGCATTTGACTCTTGATTTTAGCCCAGGTCAAGATCTCAGGGTTGGTGAGGTGGAGCCCCGTGTTGTGAGGCTCTGCACTGACAGCACAGAGCCTGCTTGGGATTCTTTCCCCCTCTGCCTCTCCCCTGTGCACGCATGTGCTCTTTCTCCCAAAATAAAAAATCACCTTTAGAAGTGACAAATATGTATCAGTACAGAAAATGTTCACAGCCTGTTGGAAGGTTACAGTCTTTGTAATACATCACTCCATCAGGACGAAATGTGTGTAATGTGTGTGCACAGCAAAACTGAAAGGACATGCATCAGATTTCTAGATGATGAGATTATGGGGGATGTTTTTTCTTTTGTTCTTAATTATTTCTAGATTTTCTGAAATAAGTGTATATTGTGATCGGGAAAAGTGTATTTTTAAGTTTATTTATTTGTTTTGAGAGAACATGTGCAAGAGGGCAGGGGAGCACCAGAGGGAGAGGGAGAGAGAGAATCCCAAGCAGGCTCCATGCTGTCAGTGCAGAGCCCGACATGGGGCTCCATCCCATGAACTGTGAGATCATGACCTGAACCAAAATCAAGAGTGAGATGCTTAACCAACTGAGTCACCCAGGTGCCCCATTAGGAAAATATATTAAAAGAAGTAATATGCATTCTTTTAAAGAAAGATTGGAATATAGAAAGTTAGAAGAATAAAATAGCAATAATCCTACTTCCCCAAGTCATGTCCTATCATTTTTTTTAGTGTAATTCCTTCATTCTTTATATGTAGATCTTTTTAGTAGTTGTAATCTTATATAGATTTTTTGTTTTTCATATTTTTTAAGTTTTTATTTATTTATTTTGAGAGAGAGAGAGAGAGAGAGAGAATGAATGAGCCAGGGAGGGGCAGAGAGAGAGAATCCCAAGCAGGCTCTGTGCTGGCCACAAAGGGCCCAATGTGGGGCTCAGTCTCACAAACCATAAGATTGTGACCTGAACCGAAATCCAGAGTTAGACGCTTAACCAACTGAGCCACCCAGGCACCTCTGTTTTTGCTTTGTTTTTTTAGTAGGCTCTATGTCCAGCGCAGAGCCCAACGCGCGGAACTTGAACTCACAACCTTGAGATTAAGACCTGAGCTGAGATCAAGAGACTAAAGCTTAACTAACGGAGCCACCCAGGCGATCAGAATTATATAGTTTTATATAGCGTGGTCTTTTCACCTAACAATATGTAACTTTTTTTTCATGTTGTTAAATATTTTATATAAATATAGTTTTTAATAGTTACAAAATAAAGGATGTACTCAGTTTCTATTTTGGGACATTTAAGTTGTTTTGAAGATGTAATGCTCAGTGAACATCTTTGTACATAAATTTTTCTCGAGTTATTTCCTTAGGATCGATTCTTAGAAATGGAGTTACTGGGTTATTAGGGTAGATTTTGAACACATAATTAAGGGGCTACAGGGAGGAAGCAGAATGAACACTTTCAGGATTGACATTTTGTACTTCACATATAACCCATCTAAATTTTTTTTAATGTTTATTTTTGAGAGAGATGGGGTGGGGAGGGAGGAAGGGGCAGAGAGAGAGAGGGAGACACAGAATCCAAAGCAGGCTCCAGGCTCTGAGCTGTCAGCACAGCGCCTGACGCGGAGTTCAAACTCAGAAACCGCGAGATCATGACTTTAGCTGAAGTCAGACGCTTAACCGACTGAGCCACCCAGGCACCCACAGTAACTGATCTAGAGACTCATAATGTGAGGTTATGATACTAGGAGAGACGTCAAGAGTGGTCACTGGCTTAAGGTGGTACCATTTTAGTTTAATAGAGTACAGAGATTAATAGGATATTGTCCTACCTTGTTACCTATAGTCTTCCTAATCATGAAAGTCACTGCTGCTTTCACTTAAATACATGTTTCACAGCATATTGATTGTGCTTCTCACATGACGGTGTCCTATTCTGTTTTATTTTATATCTTTGTCTAGGTAGAAAGTCCCTTGAGGGCAAGTCTCTTGTTTTCTTCTCATCTAGCATCATCTTGAATGTAGCATATATTACATGTTTATTAGATGTATATGGAAAGAACCATTATTTAACAACCTTCTGAGATCAAAAGTTACTCCCTTATGTAGCATCACTATTTTGGAATATGTTTCAGGGGAGCCTGGGTGGCTCAGTCGGTGAAGCATCCAACTTCAGCTCAGGTCATGATCTTACAGTTTGTGGGTTTAAGCCCCGTGTCGGGAGCCTGCTTCGGATTCTGTGTCTCCCTCTCTATCTGTTCCTCTCCTGTTCCTGGTCTCTCAAAATAAATAAAAAATGTTAAAAAAAAAAACTAGTAACATAGCTTAGACTATAGCAATGAAAACTGGGGGCACCTGGGTGGATCAGTTGGTTAAGCATCTGACTCTTGACTTTGACTCAGGTCATGATCTCACGGTTTGTGAGTTCAAGCCCCATATCAGGCTTTGTGCTGACAGTGCCTGCTTGGGATTCTCTCTCTCCTCTCTCTGTCCCCCCGCCCCCAATAAATAAATAAACTAAAAATTGCACAGAAATGAAAAATGGACCTGAATTATTCATATTAATTTTTCATTTTGATTTTTGAGTGGATTCCTTTTTCTTGGTAGAGGTTGTACTCTGATGTAAAACTTTGGCAAAGGGGGACTGCCAGCTTAGGAAAACGTAAGGTAGCAGTGGGTACTCTTTTGATTGCCCAGTTTAGTGCAAGGAAGTCACATAGCTTTGTTTCACTTCTGTACACCTCCTCTTTTCCTCCTTCCATTTGGGTGGGTGTTCAGTAGCCTGTGGGTTGAAAATTTTAAATTTTGTAATGCTCTGTATTGTCAGTAGGCTTTTAATATTTACTCTTGGCTTTCTCCAGGTTGGATTTTGATGATGATGGAGAAGGGAACAGTAAATTTTTGAGGTAAGATTTTGAAAAATTTTCTCTAGATTTATGATATTAAAATTAGTTTACACACTAAAAATTAGTTCATGATATTTCTGACTTGTAATATTTTTGTCCTTAGGCCTAAGGAGAGTGCTTCATCCTAAAACTAAAGATTCCTATTATGTTATAACTCATAATTTTTAATGCAGTTTGCTAACGGCCCCAAGGGAAGGAGCTCAGTGAAGAGAGGGCAGAGAATTTCCAAGACCTTCTGTTTTAGTTATCTGTTGCTGTGTGGTTTAAAAACAATAAAGATTTATTATTTCTCACAATGCTGTTGAATGGCTGGGTGGTTATTCTGTTTTCTTTGTGGTCTTTTATCCTTAAGGAGATCATACTGGGTTTCTTTCTTTTCTCTTTCTTTCTTTCTTTCTTTCTTTCTTTCTCTCTCTCTCTCTTTCTTTCTTTCTTTCTTTCTTTCTTTCTTTCTTTCTTTCTTTCTTTCTTTTATTGTCAGGTTGGTTTCCATATAGCACCCAGTGCTCTTCCCCACAGTGCCCTCCACCATGACCATCACCCCCCTTCCCCTTTCCCCCTCCCCCCTTCCGCCCTCAGTTTGTTTTCAGTATTCAGGAGTCTCTTATGGTTTGCCTCCCTCCCTCTCCCTAACTCTTTTTTCCCCCTTCCCCTCCACATGGTCCTCTATTACGTTTCTCCCGCTAGACCTATGAGTGCAAACATATGGTATCTGTCCTTCTCCGCCTGACTTACTTCACTTAGCATGACACCCTCGAGGTCCATCCACGTTGCCACGAATGGCCAGATTTCATTCTTTCTCATTGCCTTGTAGTGTTCCATTGTGTAGATGAACCACATCTTCCTGATCCATTCATCAGTTGATGGACATTTAGGCTCTTGCCATGATTTGGCTATTGTTGAAAGTGCTGCTATGAACATTGGGGTACATGTGCCCCGGTGCATACTGAGTTTCTTTACATGCCATTGGCTACAATCTGAAAGACATGTCCCAGTCTAAGTGCTTATCTAACCTTTGCTTTATATTGACATTTGCTTGTGTCCCATTGGCCAGAGCAAATCTTATGTCCAAGTCCTGAGTCAGGGTGGGAGGAGGCTAATAATTCATTGGGGGGTCATTAATGTATCTTTCATACCTTCTGATACCTGTTGACTTCTACAGAACAGGAATTGGTATTTGTATCCTTGAATATTAAATCTTCTAGAGCACTGAAAATGGAGGGTTTTTTTTCTTTTTTGAAAGAGAGAGTGTGAGCTGGGGAGGGGCGGAGGGAGCCTGGAGCCCACCGCAGGGCTTGATCCCATGACCCTGGGATCATGGCCTGAGCTGAAATCAAGAGTTGGGCACTCAACCAACTCTGCCATCCAGGTGCCCCTGGACTTTTCCATATATCGATGGAGGAGTTCTTTCAGAGAAGGGAAATACTTATTCTTGCTGAAGACCAATGGTTTGGCTTTGTTTTTAAGTAAGGAAAGCAGTAAGAATCATAGAAAGGAAAATAGCTTCGCCTGCAACCTGCCTTTTTTTCTTTCCAAAGTTGAAAATATTACCTAGGTGAGTCTACCCTGTTTAAAAAATATATGTATGTTATGTGAGTGTCCAGATTCCATTTACTTGTTTTATTAACTAAATCTTAAGAAAAGTAATGTATGTTATTGTTAGTTTTGAAGCAGTACAAAGTTATATGTAGTGCAAGTCTACCTGCCTTTCACTTTGGACCCTTCCTCTTAGACAAGTACCGTTTCCAGTTTATGGAGTATCCTTCCAGAAATAGTCAGTACATATGTAAGTGTATTTCAGTGTGCATGTGTGCACATACAGTCATAATCTCCTCAATTTTTGTTTTTCGCATAGAGGATGCCCATATTGTAACTTATAAGTTGCTTGTCATTTTTTAGTTTTATAATGCTTAAGTTCAGTCAGAGACATCTATATTTCTTCTTCTGCCTTTTTTTTTAAGTAACTTTTAAAGTTAGGCTTGTATTTTTCACTACTTACTAGTTGCCAAACCCTACCAGATATTCTTGAAAACAACAGCCATGACTGAGGTGCCTAGGTGGCTCAGTCGGTTAAGTGTCTGACTGGCTCAGGTCATGATCTCGCAGATTGTGAGTTCGAGCCCTGTGTCGGGCTTTGTGCTGACAGCTCAGAGCCTGGAGCCTGTTTCAGATTCTGTGTCTCCTTCTCTCCCTGCCCTTCCCCTGCTCACACTCTGTTTCTCTGTCTCTCAAAAATAAATAAGGATATAAAACAACAACAACAACCATGACGTGGCTACCATAAAGAAATCATTGCAAAATATTGGAGAAAATAATTCTCCAAGAGAGCTCTTGAGAATTAATGAGTATTAATAAATGTGAAGAGGGGAAGATATTTCAATTTCGGTGGGAGGATAGACTTTTTCAAACAGTTCTACTGGGAATTCTTCCTGTTGGGAATCCCTAATTATAATGATAGATGCTATTAGTAGAACTGTGTTGTGCATATGAATGGGATGGTGCTAACCACAGTCTTATTTATACTTGTCACTTAGCTCTGGTCCTGAGTCATTGCCTCCATGCCTCCATTTCCACAAAGTCTAGTAGGCACAAACTAGATGCAATCTAGAAAAGTTCTTTTGTCCTTTCCCCAGTCATAAAAAAAAAAAAAAAGACTGTCACCATTCATTTTACCAAGTGGGTCATAATGCCTGAGAGAGACGTCTCCAAATTTCTTTATCTTTTTTTCTTTTCTTTCCTTTCTTTTTTTCTTTTTTCGTTTTTAAACAGTTGGAATTTTCCACTCTGGTCGGTGTATGAAAGCCTTAATTGCATTGTATCTATAGGTCCGCACTAAATCTCCTTGGTGGATGCTACTTTTGAAAGTTGTAATTTATTATCTCTTTTTATTGATTTCTTCAAATGTCATTTTGTTACATTCTCCAGACATCTATAAAATAATTTTTAAGAATATCAAGTCTTTGAAACTCTAGGTACAGTATCAGAGTTACTAGTGTCTAGAATAGTGCTTCTCAAACTCAAATGCATGTACAGAGCCTCACCTGGGGTTTCTTGTTAAGATGAAGATTCTAATTCAATGGGTCTGGGGTAGGGCCCAGGGTTCAGCATTCTGATTCATTCTTAGGGGATGCTGCTGCTTTCAGCCACTGACCATGCTTTAAGTAGTAAGGATCTAGAAGACTCATTCTTGAGATTCCAAGTTAGTATGTAAATTATCAGTCTCTTTTTTCAGTTTAGGTCACATGTTTTCACTAGGAGTTTATAGCATCTGATTTAAAGCATGTTTGTGTCCTAGGAACAGACCATTTGTACTTGAGCTAAAATTCCACTACATCTCCATGTTTACCCATTCTTCTTCTGCTCTCCTGTTATTTATTTTTAATTTTTTTCTTTTTCTTTTCTTTTAGAGAGAGAACACAAGTGGAGGAGAGGGCCAAAGTGGGGGGGAGATAGAGAGAGAGAGAGAGAGAGAGAGAGAATATCTTAAGCAGGCTCCACACTCAGTGTGGAACCTGACTCAGGGCTCGATCCCATGACCCTGGGATCATGACCTGAGCCAAAATCAAGAGTCGGAAACTCAACTGACTAAGCCACCCAGGTGCCCCTCCTATTATGTTCAAAAACTGAAGATTCTTATGGATTAGTTGAAGATTTACAGCCTCTGAAGGAGCAGTATAAATTTTGGCTCTAATTTAATAACTGGTTTAACTGCAAATTTTGTGAGACTTAACCTTTCTCCCAGAAGCTCCAAGTTGATAGATCTTTGCTATATCCTGTAGCAGTGAGAAGAGGAAATTTTAAATCATCCAGAGAATAGTGTTTTTATTTTTAATTTATTTTTAGATTATTTTTATTTCTATTTTTGAGTAATCTCTACACCCATCGTGGGGCTCAAACTCACAACCCCTAGATAAAGAGTTGTATGCTGTACCAACCGATCTAGCCAGGCACCCCTAGAGTAGTGTTTTTAAAGTTAGGTTTTCCTCCCTCAACAAATCCTGTAGTTTCTATTTAGCAGACATGGTTTATTGGCTTAGTAAATACCAAAGTTGTTAGGATGAATGGACTGTGTTTCCTCTATCAGAGCAATAAAGAGCATTGTTTAAGCCATAACTAAAAATGATCTCTTAAACATTTCTATGGATCAAATAAAACAGTGAAAAGATAACCCAATGGAATGGGAGAAAATATTTGCGGATCATACATCTGATAAGAGGCTAATATCTGTAACATATGAAGAACTACCACAACTCAATAAGAAAAAACACAATCTGATTATAAATGGGTAAAGGACTTGAATAGACATTTTCCAAAGAAGATATACAGATGGCCAACAAGATTATGAAAAGATGTTCCACATCACTAATCATTAGAGAAGTGCATATCAAAACTATGGGGAGATACCACCCCACACCCAAGATGATGGCCACCATGAAAGAAACAGAAAATAAGGGCCCCTGGGTGGCTCAGGCCAGTTAAGTCAGTTAAGCATCTGACTTCAGCTCAGGTCATGATCTCGGTTTGTGAGTTCAAGCCCCATACTGGGCTCTGTGCTGACAGCTCAGCCTGGAGCCTGCTTCTGATTCTGTGTCTCCCTCTCTCTCTGCCTTCCCCCCCTTACGCTCTGGCTCTCTCTCTCTCTCTCTCTCTCTCTCACTTTCTCTCACTCTCTCTCTCAAAAATAAATATTAAAGAAAAAAAAACAAGAAAAAAGAAAAGTAGGTGTTGGGTAGGGATGTGGAGAAATGAGAATCCTTGTGCACTATTGGTTGGAATGTAAATTGTAAATTTAACCACTGTGGAAAAGTATGGATTCCTCAAAAATTAAAAACAGAATCATTGTATGATGCAGCAGCCCCACTTCTGGTTATAAATATCCAAAATAATTGAAAGCAGAGTCTTAGATATTTGCACATTCATGTTCACTGCCCCATTTTCACAATAGTCAAGAGGTGAATCTACCCAAATATCCATTGACAGATGAATACCTAAAGAAAATGTGGCATGTATGTCCGGTGGAATATTGTTCAGCCTTAAAAAGGAAGGAAATCCTGACATATGCTACAACATGGATGAACATTGGGGACATCATACTAAGTAAAATAAGCCACTCACAGAAAGACCATATGGTCTCACTTAAGAGGTATCGAAAGTAGTCAAAATTAGAGACAGAAAGCATAGTGATGGTTGCCAGGAGCTGGGGGTCAGGTGGGGAGGAGATGAGAAGGTGACGTTTAGTGGCTACAGAGTTTCAGTTTTGCAAGGTTAGAACTGTTCTCAAGATCTGTTGCACAACAATATGAATATAGTTAGCACTACCAGAGTGTACTCTTAAACATGGTTAAGATGGTAGGTTTTATGTTCCATGTTCCCCCCCTCCTTAATTAAACAAAGCAAAACTATCCCTAATCTCAGAATGGTGCTGACAGGGCAGTCAGCTGTGCCCTCATGAGGTCATCCTCTTTGTTTGGCTTGTCTGATAAATAAGCGTAGAGGAGAACATCAGAGACCTGACAAATGATACTCATAGGTTTTTTAAGTTCTGTGGGATGCAATTGCTGTCTCTCGTGCTTTGTGATACTTTTCCATTGGCTTTTTTCTTCCTGTTGAATATTTTTACCCCTCTCCTCGTTTTTATTTCAGGATGAAATAGATACAACAAGTATCATGCTTTGAGCTAACCCTAATTTTCCTCTTCAGGTGTGAGGACGATCAGATGTCTAATGATAAGGAGCGGTTCGCCAGGTAATGTAGTAGCACAACCTGGGCCATCTTGTGGAGTCGGGCCATCGAGCATATATTGCGTTTTAATTTGATCTCACTGAGAGTTAATTTCTGTGTGGACTGGACTGTGTCCAGTCTTCTTCCTATTTTGAAAGCTGGCGGAGTTAAGTATGACAGCTATCGTTAATGTTCAGGTAACATGGATGGCTTCAAACTGATGGTGGAATTTACAGCCTTACACGCACAGGTAGCTCTACACTGCTTGCTAGGCATCCAGAGGAACACAGGCTGTGGATTTCTTGATTACATTTATTATTAAATGGGTCCACAAATTTGTACAGAGAATAGTTTTCTTTTAAAAATGACAACAGAAACAGTACTTGTGGAGATGAGTTTTGATTGGAATAAACTTTTTTAAATTTTGTCAAGATTATGAAATATGCTTTTTATTAAACAACAAATCCTTCTCAAGTCAGATGTTTTGTTTTTAGGAAGTTCATTCTGTATATTATTAAACTGTAAATTCGTTTTTTTGAGTTTTGTAGCCACCTCAGAAAAATGAATAATCAAAAATCCAGTGCTTAACTGAGTACTTAAAATATGTTTACTGCTGATTTCGATAGAGACCACACCTTGAGAACCACCGATGTAGAGGGCCAAGAAATGTCAGAGTAGCTTATCACTATCTGAAGCAGTAAGATGCCATTATAGACTTGGAATAAGAGGTTTTAATAAATAAAATGTATATGGGATTTTTTCTAGTAGCACAGAGATTGATTAGGAGTAGTAGTAGTAGTAGTAGTAGTAGCAGTAGCAGTAGTAGTACAGGATAGTTTGAACTAGTAGTAGTACAGGATTGATTAAAGAGAAGCACTGTAGTCAGGGAGGCTGTTGAAATAATAAGATAGCTATAAAATCGTAAGTGCCTGGGCTAGAGTGGAGGCAATGGCAAGAGGAAAGAAGTGAATTTAAGTGATTTTCAAAGGGTTATTTGTTGAAGTAGATGCTTCTAAACACTTGAGGACATGAGCCATCTCTAAACTGAGAAGTTAGGGAAGTTAATCATAGATACTCGGGGAACAGGTTTTTGGCTGCATTAGAAAGTTAAGCCCTCAGGGGCACCTGGCTGGCTCAGTCAGAAGAGCATGTGACTCTTGATCTTGGGGTCCCGAGTTCAAGCTCTATGTTGGGTGTAGAGATTGCTTAAATAAATAAACTTAAATAAAAAAGAAAATCAAGCCATCAAATAGTACTGATGGTACAGGTTCACAGTCTCTTGATTGAAATCCTAAAAAGCTATGAAAACATTACTTGAATTATTTTAGTTTTCATTTGTCCTACTTAATATAAATATTTATACATTCACATCTTTCATTCAGAGATCTAAGAGTGGATAAGGGATCTATAGCAGTAGAAATAATAATAATAATAGGAATTTTAGATATTTAAGTTTCAAACAACTCATTCCTTTAAAAGAGGATGTTATGCTGTTCACCTTACATATCCTCCTTGGGAACTCAGTAGAGGGTCTTCAAAAATTGAAAATGTATGTATTTTCTCAATTCTTTGAAAAAAATATTTGTAGTTTGTTAAAGAACTGTAATAACCCAATGAGCAAGAAACTTTGAACTACTTAACAGTTCTTTTGCTCTTCATATCAGCATATGTAAATTTTTCTATTTTTGTTCTTATTGTTACTGTGTTATTTTGACTCTTTTTTTCCTGAGGACCATTAATTTTTTAATTTTTTGAAGTTTATTTTGAGAGAGAGAGTGTGTGTGCGTGCGCAATGGTGTGCACATAGGTGTGTGTGAGTTGGGGAGGGGCAGAGAGAGAGGGAGAGAGAGAATCCCAAGCAGGCTCCATGCTGCCAGAGCCTGACATAGGGCTTGATCTCACAAACCATGAGATCATGACCTGAGCCAAAATTAAGAGTCAGACGCTTAACTGACAAGCCTCCCAGGCTACCCTCTTTGACCATTTTGTAGAAACTTTCCCATGTACTGATAAAGTCATTGTACATGTCACAACTATATAGTCTTTCAGCCTGTTAATATGTCATACCATACTTCATGTAGACATTTTATTTGAGGCTTCTTTATATGTCAGTTTAAAATGGAATTGATTACTGGTACAATGGCCTACCAACATCTTGATGTTTCTTCAGTTGCCACCAACTCAAAGTATTTCAGTTTTCCAGAAAAACGTAGTGGTAATCCTTTGTAGTCTCTCCTGGGGAGGGAGAGTTGGCCCTGGGGATCCAGCAGTGTTGGAGCTTTACTACAAAGAAATGGGAGAGTGACTAAATAGAAATTTACTACCGGGGTGTCTGGGTGGCTCAGTCGCTTGAGCATATGACTCTTGATTTTGGCCCAGCTCATGATCTCATGGTTTGTGGGATCGAGGCCCCCCCATGTCGGGCTCTCTGCTTGGGATTCTCATTCTCTCTCTCTCTCTCTCTCCCCTCCCTCTGCCCACTATGCGTGCATGCACGTGTTCTCTCTCTTTCTCAAAATGAGGAAAAAAAAGAAAGAAATTTACTACCTCAGTATCAGATCAATGATATGGGATGTCCCAGAAACCTAATTCTTAAGTTTATTTATGTAATTTCTCCAGTGAATCCTGTTTGGCTATTTTGTCTGCGAGTGCATGTGTGTGTGTGTCTCTGTGTTACAGAGAGATTATATTTTGTGATCATTTGTTTGACATGCTCATCATGATTTACTCTTATTAGATTTTTTTATTATAGAATATCATATATGGATATCATTTTATTTCCAGATTGGGAGCAGTGTGTGAGAATGGTATTCCCTTGTTTGGTTCTTGTTCAAACTATGTATCATTGGTCTCTAACAGAGATTGACAAAGTGCTTTCTGTGTTCAGACTATGTTTATTTATTATGAATATTGGCCTTGCTTTTATGTCAACCTTTGTCCTGTAAGTTAATTTTTCTTTATTCTAACAAATGACTTTTGTAGAGTTACAGGCAAGTTTCCTGTCCATATTTTAATGTTCCTTTCTCTGCATCTATTTTGTTCTATTTCCTTTTTCTTTTCCTTTTCCCTCTCCTTCTGTCCATCCATCCATCTTTCCTTCTTTTTTTTCTTTCTTTTTATTTTTATTTTAGCTTAGTTCATTAATTCTATTTTTAGGTCGGATGATGAACAGAGTTCTGCGGATAAAGAGAGACTCGCCAGGTAGGAGAACCGTGTTTTTCAGCATGATGAAGCAGATGGTACTGCTTTTTTCTTTTTCTTACTCTGTTTTCTTCCTCTTTTTCTTTGTGTTTTTCCTTATCTGTGGCAAGAGAGGACAAGAGTTTTTAGAAGTTTTTGTGTAACAGGAACTTTGGCTTCCCCAATCAGAAAGTGGGTGAGTTGAGGAATTTAAGAAACTGCTAATAATTTTATAGTTTTCTCTTTTCCTCATTATCTCAGCACTAAGTTTCACAGAATAAAAGTCTTTAGAAATGAAGCAGCCGTGCCAGGTAGTGCTTAGCAGGGAAATAATCTTTTATCGGAAGACTAATAGGGGCTCCTCGGTGGCTCAGTCAGTTAAGCATCCAACTTCAGCTCAGGTCATGATCTCATGGTTCCTGAGTTCAAGCTGACAGCGTGGAGCCTGCTTCAGAACCTCTGTCTGCCTCTCTCTCTCTCTCTCTCTCTCTCTCTCTCTCTCTCTTTCTCAAAAATAAACATTTGGGGGGGAAAACCCAGAAGACTAATAAATATACCTGTGTTTGCAATTAGTTCCCAACATTTAGGCCTTAGCATTTGCTCCATGCCTCTCTAGAAAGCAAACTCTTATTTTCCTGTATAGACTCACAAGCTAGATTACTGTGTCATAGCATTACAGCCTTGCTTTGGTGATTGAATTTTTTGTGGTTTCCTGGAAAAAAGTTTTAGCAGCCTTGATGTGGTTATTGAAAAGATCAGCCTTCTGGATTTCAGTGTTAGAAATCTGTCAGACAGTAGGAGGATAGGTGCTTTAAGTTTGAGAGTAGAATGTTTCTCTGGGATATTAACAAATACGGACCTATGTGGTGAGATCTTTTTGCCATTTGGAAAGGAGACTCTAGAGCTGTCTTTGGAGACTTGTCAGTAATGTAGAAATACTAGGATACTAATGTTGTGCTCAAGTTTTTCTACTTTCTGGCTTCTGTGATTTGGGATCACTCAGCAGGAGATAGATCATTGATACCAACACCTGTTTTTACTACATTCCCCAGAAAGCTGATTTGGCAGAGTATGGCGGGAAGACCATTGCATTCATTGGGAATGAGTGCTGCCCTTGGGAAAGTCACTTAATTAACTGCTTAACCTCTTCTCATAAAGAGATCAGTTTATGTTAGATCAGTTTTCTGTTTTCTTTTTTTCACAAAGAACTTTAATAGGATCCTTAAGTGGTAATGGAAGTAAATAAAAAAGATAAAGCAGAGCTGCTCAAGTAGAAGCAGAAATGCAGCCCGCTGTTTGGTTGTCTCTCTAAGGTATCCCCATGGAAGACACTGAGGAACTGTGGGGCTTTTCAAAAGAAGGCCAGTGTGAAAACTACTGGATTATTATTTTTAACAATGATAAGATTCTCTCTTGATTTTGAGGAAATCAGTATTGGAGATGTGATCTACTTACTCTGTTGAGCTCCAACTTTTCCTCCCCACTCCACTTATACTCTCCAATTCATTTTGTTCCAACTGGGGACCCAGGAGGGACCTCTGGTAGATATCTTAAAATCTCAGTGCCCCGGCACGACACTCAGAGAAAATAGGACTTTGTGCATTAGTGAGACAAATAAAACTTCAAAATCTTCCAATTCTGCCTTCTAGTATTGAGAGTAAGAGAGAAGCTTAGAAGAAGTAACATTTTATAGACCAAAGGAAGCTATACTGTCGATTCTTGTATCAGTTGTTGGGCCACATACTTGTGTTAGAAAGAGCTGGTAATTTTGTTTTCAGCCTTAAAAAGTTGAATTAGTAAACATGGAATTAGCTAAGCGGAGATTACTTGTCTCTCAGGAACTAAAGCGAATCAACATCTTTTAAGACTGTAATTTCTTAAAACATTTTTTTGTTCTGATTGGTAATTTCCAGAGGAAGTGAAGTTTCCAGGAGGTAGAATTGCTGGTATCTGTTTATTCTCTGTCTGCCTTGTTAGCTTCTGTTTCATGCTTGCTCTGCATGAGAAGGCTGGCAAATGTGACTCTACCTTCTGAGACTTACGGACTCCTAAATCTAAATTCCACATTTCTTCAGCAGCTCACTTGGTATTTATATCACTGTCCCTGCTCTCAAATGGCCACATGTGACCACCTGGGTGGGGCATCTCTCTCTCTCTCTCTCCATGCAGGGAAAATCATAGTGAAATTGAACGGCGGCGACGGAATAAGATGACAGCCTACATCACAGAACTGTCAGACATGGTGCCCACCTGTAGTGCCCTGGCTCGAAAACCAGACAAACTAACCATCTTACGCATGGCAGTCTCTCACATGAAGTCCTTGCGAGGAACTGGGAACACATCCACTGACGGCACCTACAAGCCTTCGTTCCTCACTGATCAGGTCAGTGGGATGCACAGCTCTGAGCAAGTCTAGAATCTGTTGAAAGTTTTGATCTTTTGGGGATAGATAACCATAATTTTAATTAGTGCCTTATATTGGGAGTCAGAGCAGAGCGGAGTCTGTAGACTGACAAGAATTGAGTGTTAAGGAGGAATTCAGACCATGGGAAAGTAGTGTCAGTTCTGGCTATACATTTATTAGCACTGGAGCAGTGAGAAGTACGGAAGACTTCTGCAAACTATTTGGCAAGCTTAAAGGTATTGTAGATGTCACCTGTGAATACAGCCTGTAAGGTGGAAAGAGAGTGGAACTGGAGGAAGAAGACGTGACTGTGTCCATGAGCCAGTCCTCTTCACTGGCTTTAGGGTTCCAGAAGATGGAAAAATCTATTTCTTATTCCTGAAGCAGCGTTCAGTTTTGGTGATAAAAGGAATCTCACAAGGCAGTTATTGTTCCTTAGAGATGTGCTCTGGTACGTGTAGTGAGAAAAATATAGAAGGTAAAGACATTTCAGTCTTTCAGGGACTCAGTCTGAATATGAATATGTGAGTGGATGGAAGTCAGTCTGAATATGAATATTTAATAGTGGCTGCATATACACATAAGTGAAAATGAGAGGAAAATGCATAGAGAAGAAATACATTTAAAATTTTTTTTAATAATTTGGGGCACCTGAGTGGTTCAGTCAGTTAGGCGTCTGACTCTTGATTTCGGGTCAGGTCATGATCTCACTGTTCATGAGTTTGAGCCCTGCATTGGGCTCGATGCTCACCGTGCAGAGCCTGCTTGGGATTCTCTCTCTCTCCCTCTCTCTCTGCCCTTCTCCCGCTCGTGTGCGCTCTCTCTCAAAATAAATAAAGACTAAAACATTTTTTAAAACTTAATTTATATGAGACTAGATAAACATATACTGGAGGGATGGCTAAAGTGAATAGAATGACCAGGGCTGAGTGAGGATGGTCAACAGAACTTCTAAGAGTAAAGAAGCCATGTTCTGTTTCAATGATTAAAGGTAACGCCAGGGCAATGAGGGGGCACCTGGGGGGCTCAGTCAGTTGAGTGTCTGACTTGGGCTTGGGTCATGAGCTCACAGTTTGTGAGTTCAAGTCCCATGTTGGGCTCTGTGCTGACACCTCAGAGCCTGGAGCTGCTTCGGATTCTGTGTCCCCATCTCTCTGTCCCTCCCCCACTCATGTTCTGTCTTTCTCTCTCTCTCTCTCTCTCTCAAAAATAAATAAACAGTAAAATTTTTTTGTTAAATAACACACCGGGGACGCCTGGGTGGCTCAGTCAGTTGAGTGCCTGACTCTTGATTTTGGCTCAGGTTTTGATTCCAGGGTCGTGGGATTGAGCCCCGTGTGGGGCTCTGGGCTGAGCATGGAGCCTCCTTGGGGCTCTCTTTCTCTCTATCTCTGCCCCTTTCCCCCACTTGCAGGTACACACACTCTCTGTCTCTCTAATAATAATAAAAAATGACAGTGTTTTTGCAGAAAAATTTGGAAAATACAGGAAATGTAAGGAAGAAAAATTGACCCATAATGTTACCCTTTTATTCAGAGGATTAGAAGGAAGGAATGTGGTTTGGAAGAAAGCAATAAGAATAATTTTCCAAATAGGATTGTCTATATGAAAGCACACGTAGTATGGGTTTTATATATATGTATTTTGGAATAATCTGTCCTAACAACAGACACAGAGATACTGATTCAGTTGACTACAGTCATGTACCTTTTGTGGGCTAACCAGGTGTTTTGTGCTATGAGAAAAACAAAGAGATAAGAGATAAAGAGGAAAACAGATAAGAGATAGTCACTGGTGGAAAGAGGTAAATAAATAAATCACAGTATAAACACACAGTCAGTTCTATCCTAAGGGTGCTGTGTTAAGTCCTGTAGAAGTATAAACATGGAAGGGGAGAGAGTAGGGGAATAGTATTGGGAATAACTCGAGCAAATGTATGGTAAGAATGATTTGGTTATTCAAGGCAAATGAAGTAGTTTAGCAAGCCTTGGGAGAGGATAATAGGTAGGCTGGGACCTGATGATGCAATATTTAGGTGTTATGTTACAGAATTTAGATACTAATTTTTAGGCAATGGGAAGCCATAAAAAATGTATTGGTCAATGTAGCGTTTTAAAGCTGGGTGGGAGAGAATGAAAGCAGGGAGAGCATTTCATTCGTTTTGGCATAAAATGACTAGGACAGTGACGTAGTATTGGAAATGGAATTGATAAAACAGAGTTCTTACTAGAGCATAAGAGAGAATAATTAGATTTTGAGTCTTGTAGCCTGAGAGGAAGGTGATAGTGTTAATCAAAAAAGGAAATGCTAGGGGTGCTTGGGTGGCTCAGCTAGTTAAGCTGACTCTTGATTTCAGTTCAGGTCATGATCTCGTGGTTTGTGAGATCCAGCCCCGAGTTGGGCCTGATAGTACAGAGCTTGCTTGGGATTCTCTCCCCACCCCCACCCCCCACATTGCACATGCTCGCTCTCGCGCTCTCTCTCTCTCTCTCTCTCTCTCGGAAAATAAATACATTTTTTAAAAAATGCTAGAAGAGCACAGAAGATTGTTCTCTGGAGGGGGAGATAATGACATGTTTTGAGATGCTGGTAGAATATCTAAGTGGAAATATTTAACAGTTGGAATTCAGGAATTCAGGTCTGCTTAAAGCTAAAGAAGGTAAGTTTAGGCAAGTATAAAGATGTAGATTTGGGTATCATTTCATAGCATGGAGAAGTGTATATGATTTCCCAGGGAGAGAATATGGTCTAAATAGAGAAGAGAACTTATTATACAGTTTTGGAAATACTTATACTTGAACAAGGGGAAGGGAGCCTGAAGCAGAGAAGGGACATCTAGAAGTGCAGCAAAAGTTGGGGGACAGTATTGTAGAAGCTAGAGGAAAATAAAACTTGATAGAGTGGACAACATTGGTAGATTCTGCAGAAGACATCGAGTAACATGGTAAGACCGAGGAAAGGGGGTTTCAGTTGGCAGTTAGGAGGACATTGATAACCTCCTGCAAACGACATGAATGGTTTAGAGTGAAGATTGTGGTGTGATTGAGAAATAATTGAAAGATAAGAGAATAAAGCCAGTGAGTATAACATTTTTCTTAACATAAACTTGTCACTGAAAAAGAGATGATTTGGGCAAAGTTGAGGAAAAATTTGTATGGAATTGAGAAATTTTGATCATGTTTATAGATCTGACGGGAAAGAGAGTGAAAATGAGCATATTTGTAGAGCAAAATCATAAAAAGAGACCGAAGGGGGTGAAATCAAGAACTCAATTATTATTAGTGGTGACCTTTTGTATTCCCCTTCTTGAGTCCTGAGATCGAGGAGGAGGTGGATAGTAACACAGAGAGGATGAAGAAATAATCGATTAGGAAAGGCTGTCTCGGAGGCAGTTACACCTAGGTTGTAAAGCTGTGGCCTTGGGTCAGGCAGGAGCCAGCAATTGCTTCCGGAGAGATACTTAAGGCCTGTCCTATCTTACTTCTTTCCATGGATAAGACATGGCTTTTAAGAGTTCAGTATTGACTTCTATTTCTCTTCTTTGGACAGGAACTCAAACATTTGATCTTGGAGGCAGCGGATGGCTTTCTGTTTATTGTCTCATGTGAGACAGGTCGGGTGGTTTATGTCTCTGACTCAGTGACCCCTGTTTTGAACCAGCCACAGTCTGAATGGTTCGGTAGCACGCTCTATGATCAGGTGCATCCAGATGACGTGGACAAACTTCGTGAGCAGCTTTCCACTTCGGAAAATGCCCTGACAGGTACGAAGTATGTGGATGGAAAATGAATGGGAAGTCCTTTCTTTTTTTCTGAAATAGAAGAGGTGTTTTAGCTCTTTAATTTGTTCATTGAATCTGGCATGGCTCCTAGAATTTTCTCCTTTAATGAATATAGTCAGTTTTTTCTATCCACATGCAGATAATATAATTAATAGCTTATCTTTAGAAAATGTTTCTTTAGTGACAGGGCACATATAAAAGTTTAATTTAATTTAATTTTTATTTTTTAAAATTTTTTAAAGTTTTAATGTAAATAATGCAGTAAGTAAAAACCAAATCTACAGTCAGCTTTTTTTTTTCATTTTAAAAGAATTAAATTCTTCATGTTTCTGTCTTATTTGTATGGGTAGTTGCCTGGTATTTTTTTCTACCTGTTTGTGCATGCTTTATACTGGGTTCTATGATAATAGATTTTTATTTTAGAGGGGAGTGGTTATCCATATAAGTTTTTTTCTTTCTTTTCTTTTTTTTTTTTTTTTGGTTGTATCTGTACTATTTTTCTGTCTTGTTCCACCCTGCCCCACCCCTGTTTTAATGCTATTTAGTCCTTTTGCCGGAGTTTGGCTATAGGAAACACAAGCGCTCCTTAAGCAACTCTGGAAAAAAAAATTAAAGTGGAAGCCAATCAAAACTGGGAATTAAAATACAAGAAAGTCCACTATGGTTATATTGATGTTGTTTTAGTTTTACCTTCTTTAGGTTTTTATGGATTTTATTTTTCTAGTTCTTTTCCCCAAAAGTTGCTATTTGTTTCTGTATAATAATGGGAGGAACAGTTTTGGCTGGCAACAGATATGTGTTTCTATAGCATATAAAAATATTTGTTTTTAAACAATGACATTCCCTCAGTGTGCATGTGGACACACATTTGTACATGCATGTGTATAAGATGAGACCCAAGAATATAGCCTAGCCTTTTGCTTACCAACAGTACTTTCCACCCCTACCTTCCTTACTTGCACAAGGTTATCTCCAGTGGTGCTTAAGTATAAGATTCATTGATGGGAATTGAGCTATTTTAGACTTGGAAAAAAACCATCCCCTACTTGGCTTATTCTGTTATAAGCAAAGAGATTGGAGGGAATGAATAGGATACTACCTCTGCCTCCAGTGTCTCTCCCGCTTTTCCCCACATACAAAGAACACATTCCAGATTGCTCTTCACATCATTTTCCAGGGCGTATCCTTGATCTGAAGACTGGGACAGTGAAAAAGGAAGGCCAGCAGTCTTCCATGAGGATGTGTATGGGCTCCAGGAGATCATTTATTTGCCGTATGAGGTGAGTGTCAGGCTGAGGACTGCGATTTGCCGTAGGAATTGTAGCAGAAGGTCTGATTTCTGGTTAGAGGAGTTACACTTTTAAAGCCAAGCTCTAGTTGGATTAAATTGCCTGTCACCACATGGGTTGTAACAGAATAGAGTGTTTGATAAGGAAACTAAATTTTAATGAAGTCCTCCTGTGCCAGACATTATGTTATTAGGAGGTTTATTGCTGTTGTCTCATTTCCCACATCTGGTCTTCAGAGTCGAACTCATGGTACCTATGTTGCTATAAAAAAAAAAAAAAACTCAAAAATTAACTTCCCAGAATTATATAGATAGTGTCTAATACAGGATTTTATTTTATTATTTTTTAAATATTTATTTATTTTTGAGACGGAGAGGCAGAGAGAGGGAGACAGAGAACCGAGTGAGGCTCAGCACTGTCAGCACAGAATCTGATGTGTGGCTCGAACTCGTGAACTGTGAGATCATGACCTGAGCTGAAGTCAGACACTTAACTGACTGAGCCAGGTGCCCCAGAATTTTAATCTACAGTAATCGATTCCAAAACCTATATTTTTCCCCAATACATCACAAGACAACATCCATGTACTCATGTCATTGCTGCATTTTTCTTTTTTTCATAGAGTGTTGATACTTTATTATGTCTTTTGGTTAGTATTTAGTGTTTATACATTATACATTTTAGTGTTCTGAAGACAGTATGGTGGTACATTCTACACAGGTAGAAAAAGATCTCAAAGTCACAAAATAAGTTCAGATTGTATAATGGAAATTTATTATTTTATGCTATCTACTAAGGATGCTTATTAGAAATGATGAGTAGGATATTAAGAAAGGTTTCCTGAGAGATTTATGGGATTGAATATTATGTGGCTTAGTGGTTTAGAATAACTTCTGGAACCAGATTACTGAGTTTGCCACTTAGTATCTTCTGGGACCTTGAGCAGATTACAGGACTACTTTGTGTTGTGATTTCATCTAATGGAATTAGACGAAACAACCTCATAAAGTTGTTATGAGAATGAGATGAATAAATATATTTAAAGATGCTTAGAATAGTGCATGGCACATATTAAGCTCTGTGTAAGTTTTACCTATTATTATTTTAAAGAAACGAGAAAAGGAAAGTGGAGAAGGGTGGGAGAGAATGTCCCAGTATGTGGACATGGTCTATGTAGAGACATAGGTAGATGCAAGATAAATAATAAGGAAAAGTAGCAAATAGATTGGGTTGTGATATAGGACAGGAGTCTGCAAACCACAACTCTTTATTTGCAAATAAAGCCTTACAGGAACATAGCCATGTGCATTTGTTTATGTATTGTCTGTGGCTGTTTTCATTCCCCGATGGCAGAGTTGTGACTCGTTGCAACAGATTTTATTGTCCACAAAAGCTGAAATATTTACCATCTGATCCTTTACACAAAAGGTATTCTGGCCCCAGTGTAGAGAATTTCTGCATTTGAAGAGTGTGTGAAACATTTTGAGCCTCAGATTCTGGGGGCAGTTACAAGTTGTAGAAATACCAAGCCTGACTTATTTATCCTTCTGTGTCTCATTGTATCCCGAGCCTGTTATCTGGCTGTTAACGGATGGAAAGTTCTTTCACAGCAGGTCGTAATTGCTTTTAATGTCTGTTCCTTGAAACAGGTGTGGCAGTAGCACCGTGGACCCCGTCTCCGCCAATAGGCTGAGCTTCGTGAGGAACAGGTGCAGGTGAGATCCTAAACAGTGAAAAACCAGAGGGATGGCCCAGTTCCCGTAGGGATCATCACTTTTTAAACTGTCTTAGTATAAGTACTACTTCCTTCAACAGCCCTTCCCTTCCTCCCTAATTTCCCACTTACTTAATTTCCTGGCAATACTTTCCTGACCTCTACAGCTTCTTTTGCTCATCTTGTTTTAAAGCAGTTGCCCTGCCCTTTCCCAACTTACTTTCTGCTGTAATACCTTTTGGTTGCTCTACTTTGGCAAGGCTTAGAAATATGGTGGTCACTTTGGGGTGGGAGAGGTCAAAAAGTGACCAGTTTTCTAAACATCTGAGAGCCTAAAGTTAAAGATATTAAGCCAACGTTGCCTTTTAAGTGTTACTGGGTAGGGTTTTCTCCTCACTCATGTCCTTCTTCTAGGAATGGACTCGGCTCTGTGAAGGATGGGGAAGCTCATTTTGTGGTGGTCCATTGCACAGGCTATATCAAGGCCTGGCCCCCAGCAGGTAGGCAAGTTGGATTTCTCCCGTGGTGCACAGAGTCTGAGAAAGTAGCTCTAACATTTGTTATGTACTAGGTATGTGATATATACTATGGCATAAACTGTAAGAAAACAGGAAAGAAAAAGCAGACAGACTCCTGCACCTCCTTTATATTCCAGTTGGGGAGATGGATTACTCAGACTTGAAAATGACTCAATGTTGGCGTGTCACAGAATGCAGTTTTAAATGTGCAGATTCATAATCATATGTACTGAATACCTATTTCCTAAGTATTTGTGTGCAAAGAAACAGTTGGCGTTGAATGCAGTTAATTTGAGAAAACTTTCTAAAGTAGGAGCATGACTTTGAAGGGAAAGAGGGAAATGGCTGGATTGTAGTAATTTATAAATGGGATATTCTCTGTTAAGGCTTTAAATCAAGATGTGAACAGATTAGCTTTACTAGAACTGGAAGTCAAATGGAATGTGAGAAGGGTGGTTGGGGGGCAGGGGTCACCCTTTTAAAACTGGTTTGTCAGAATTTCCAGATCTTAGCAACTTTATTACTTCCCTGCTGGATGGGTATGATTGGGAAGTGGGATTGTAGGGAGAAGGAAACTCAGAGAAAAGGGAGGCAAATGTGGTATATTTGGGTAAGTGATTAAACTTTATATTTGGAAACACCTGAGTTTGCTTCTGGCGTTGTTACTTACTAATGGTGTAACATAGGGTAAGTTGCTTGACTTTATAAAAAGAACCCCTCGGTTTTCTCACCTGTCACTTGGAGGTTATAAGTCCATTAAATTTAATGTAAGAAAGTCACCCATCCCAGGGCCTGGCATATAGAGGCATTCAATAAATGGCAGTTAAATGTAATGAATAAAAATTAATTTTAAGTGTAGTGACATTTGAACTTTTTAGTTTATATACCCTATAAGCCATACTTTTGCAGTCTACATGGTCTTTCATATTTCTGTATTGCTCTCAAAGAAATACTATTTTTCTTGGTAAAAAGAAGATACATATGCAAAGACTAGAGAGAGTGCAGTCTTCTTCCCTTTCCACACAAAATATTGAAACATTGGCTTCTCTCTTTTCCAAAGGACATAAATAACTGTTGGTGTTTGGTTTCATTTCATTTTTGGTTGTTTGCTTACTTTAAAAGGAAACAGGTTGGGCAAGACATCTGCTCTCTGCCTGTCGTTACGGTCACAGAGTGAATGACCGTCTTCATATATGTTTGGTTTGGCCGCGTGGTTTTTAAGAATACTTAGGGTGGGACTTGTACTCTGCAATTTATTACAATTAATATGGGTAAAATATATGAATTATTATATGTAAAAATACTTAACATAGCCCCTGGCACATATGGTAAATCCTGTGCAGTCGTTGTCTTAACTGCTGTTTTCATCATGGAGCGCTCTCTCTCCGCGTCTCTTCACACCTGCCTGTATCTTAAAAATCTTTTTGTATCTGAACTGAAGGCAGTTGAGTTTGAAATCCCTCTTAAACCTTTTAACTTCACCTTCCTGTAGGTGTCTCCCTTCCAGATGATGATCCAGAGGCTGGCCAGGGGAGCAAGTTTTGCCTGGTGGCCATTGGCAGACTACAGGCAAGTATGAATTTTCCACATCTATATCATCTCTTTTCTTTTCCTTTTTCCTTCTTTCTTTTTCAGTTTTCTTTGAGCATTTATTTTTTAAAATTTAATTCCAATACATTTAACATATGGTGTTATATTAATTTATTAGTGTATTAGTTATATTAGGTATACAGTAGGGGGATTCAGTAGTTCTATACATTACTCAGTGCTCATCATAAGCGACTTTTGAGTTGGGGGATGGGTTAAATAGGTGATGGGTACTAAGGAAGACACTTGTGATGAGCCCTAGGTGTTGTGTGTAAGTGATGAATCACTACATTTCTACACCTGAAACTAGGATTACACTGTATGTTAACTAATGAATTTAAATAAACGCTTGGAAAGAAAATAGTGTTTTCTTAATCTCTTTCACCTATTTCACCTATGCCCTGACCCAACTCCCCACCAGTTTGTTCTCTGTAGTAAAGAGGCTGCTTTTTTTGTTTGTCCTTTTTATCTGTTTGTTTTGTTTTTTAAGTCCACATATATGTGAAATCATATGGTATTTGTCTTTCTCTGATTTCACTTAGAATTAAGCTCCCTAGATCCATTCGTGTTGTAAATGGGAAGATTCCATTCTTCCTTATGGCTGAGTAATATTCCATTGTGTGTGTGTGGGTGTGTGTATGTACACATACATGTATACACATCATCTTTATCCATTCATCTATTGACAGAGACTTGGGCTGCTGCCATAATTTGGCTATTATAAGTAATGCTGCAGTATACATAGTGCATGTATATTTTTGGATTAGTGGTTTTGTATTCTTTGCATAAATACCTAGTAGTGGAATTACTGGATCATATGGCAGTTCTCTCTTTAATTTTTTGAGGAAGCTCCATACTGTTTTTCACAGTGGCTGTACCAGTTTGCATTCCCATCAACACTGCATAGGCATTCCTTTTTCTCCACCTTCTGGCCAACATTTGTTTCGTGTTGAAATGTCTGTTCGTGTCTTCTGCCCATTTTTTAGTTAGATTATTTGGGGGTTTTGTTTGTTTGTTTTTGGTGTTGGGTTGTATAAGTACTTTATATATTTTGGATACGAACTCTTTATTGGTTACGTCATTTGCAAATATCTTCTCCCATTCAGTAGGTTGTCTTTTAGTTTTGGTGTTTGTTTCCTTTGCTGTGCAGAAGCTTTTTAATTTGATGTGGTCCCAGTAGTTTATTTTTGCTTTTGTTTCCTCTGCCTCAGGAGCCATATCTAAAAAAATTTTGCTATGGCCAATGTCAGAGAAATGACTTCCTGTGCTCTCTTCTAGGATTTAAAAAGAATGTATATTCTACTGTTTTAGGATGGAATGTTCTGAATATATTTGTTAGCTCCCTCTGGTCCAAAGTGTCATTCAAAGCCACTGTTTGCTTATTAATTTTCTGTTTGGATGATTTATCCATTCAGGAAAGTAGCGTATTAAAGTCCTTTACTGTTACTATATTACTATCGATTACTTCTTTTATATTTATTATTGGCTGCTTTATGTATTGGGTGCTCCTAATATGTTGAGTGCATAAATATTTACAATTGTTATATCTTCTTACTGATTATTCCTTTTATGATTATATAGTGTCTTTCTTTATCTCTTGTTATAGTTTTTGGTTTTAAAATCTATCTTGTCCAATATAAATATTGCTACCCTCTTCTCAGTTTCTTTTCACTTCCTTTTGCATGCATGATAAATGCTTTTCCCTACACTTTCAGTCTTCATGTGTCTTTAGGTCTCAGATGAGTCTCTAATAGGCAGCATATGGATGGCTCTTGCTTTTTTATCCATTCCGTCACCCTGTGTCTTTTTTGATTGGAGCATTTAGTCCATTACATTGAAAGTAATTCTTGAGGTGCCTGGCTGGCCCAGTCAGTGGACCATCTGACTCTTAATCTCAGGGTTATGAGTTCAAGCCCCATGTTGGGGGTGGGGCCTACTTAAAAAAAAAAAAAAAAGAAAGTAATTCTTGATAGGTCTGTACTCATTGCCATTTTGTTACTTGTTTTGTGGTTGTTTTTGTAGTGCTTTGTTTCTTTTCTTGCTCTCTCCTCTGATGGTTTGTTGGTTTTATTTAATGATATACTTGGATTCCTTTCTCTTTATTTTTTGCGTGTCTATTACTGGTTTAATTTGTAGTTACCATTAGGTTTGTGTATAACATTTTATGCATATAGCAGCATATGTTACGTTAATGATCACTTTAGTTTAACCCATTCTTTATTCTCTTCCCCTCCACATTTTAGGTATATGGTGTTATGTATTTTATATCCTTTTATTTTGAGAATCCCTGGACTGATTGTTATAAATACTTATAAAATACTTTTAAAATACTTTTAAAAATACTTAATTTTACTGCTTTTGTGTTTTTTATACTTTTCTTATTCCTCCTTACTGTCTCAAAGAGTCCCCTTTAACATTTCTTGTAGGGTTGATTTAGTGATCATGATTTCTTTAACTTTTGTTGGTCTGGGAAACTTTATTTGTCCTTCAATTGTGAATGACAGCCTTGCTGGATAGAGTATTCTTGGCTGCAGGGTTTTTTTTCCTTCAGCACTTTGAATATATCATGCTGCTCCCTTCTGGCCTGCAAAGTTTCTTCTGAAAAATCTACTGATTGTGTTATGGTTTTCCTTTATATGTAACTAATTGTTATATGTATATATTTTTTCTTGCTGCTTTAAAAATTCTCTTTTTTCTCTGTTTTCTGCCAATTACTGTATGTCTTGGTGTGGGTCTCCCTAGGTTGATTTTGTTGGGCACTCTGTGTGCCTTCTGGATCTGGATTTCTATTTCCTTTCCCAGAATTGGGAAGTTTTCAGCTATTATTTATTCAAATAGATTTTCTGCCACTTTTTCTCTCCTCCTTCTGGGATCCCTGTAATGCGAGTGTTCTTAAGCTTGCTGGTATCACTGAGTTCCCTAAGTCCATTTTCATTTTTTATTTATTTTTCCCTCTTTCCTGTTCAGTTTGATTTCCTCTGATTATTCTATCCTCCAGGTTGCCAATTCATTTCTCTGCTTCCTCTAGTCTATCATTTATTCCGTCTAGTTTATTTTTAATTTCAGTTATTAAGTTCTTCATCTTTGATTGTTTCTTTTTTATGTTTTCTGTCTTTTTGTTAAGGGTCTCACTGAGGTACTCCACTCTTTTCTCAAGTCCAGTAGTATCTTTATGACCATTACTTTAGATTCTCTATCAAGCATATTACTTTATCTCTGTTTTGTTAGGTCTCTTGCTGTGATTTTGTCCTGTTGTTTCATTTGGAACACATTCCTCTGGCTGTTGCTATATGTTAGGAAAGGCAGCTACATCTCTTGCTCTTGAACGCAGTGGCCTTAGGAAAAAGAGGTCCTGTAGTGCCTTCCAGTGCAGTGTTCCCTGTTCACCAGAATCTGGTGTTTCAGGGGTGTCTCCTCCGTGTGCCCTGCTATTGTGGCTAAGCTTCTTTTGCTTCAGTCCTCTTTGTCCGTTCAGGCATCTGCAATGCCTCTTTGTCCGTTGTGGGCAGGTTTGGTCCCTGTGTTGTTAGTAGGCTAGTCTGGGGCCACCCAGTTGTGGGCTTACGTTGAGTCTGACCAGATGTTTGCCAGAGATAAATAGCACTGAACCACGGGAGAA
Source organism: Cryptoprocta ferox (assembly GCA_028646485.1). Lineage (NCBI taxonomy): Eukaryota > Metazoa > Chordata > Mammalia > Carnivora > Eupleridae > Cryptoprocta > Cryptoprocta ferox. The sequence continues at coordinate 1,974,206 of CM053570.1, forward strand.
TGCATGGGCAGAGTGTGAAGTGTTTGCAGGGTTTGCAGGGTTCTGCTCTGGGAGGAAACCTGGAGTTGCAGCCTGGCTGGAGGATGGGGGTAGGTGCTGGGTGGGGCACACTGTTAGCAAGTGAAGTAATGAGTGTTGGTACCACACTGGCTCCCAGGTATCTGCTTGTGCTGGGGGTGGGGGAAGTATTTGGAAGAGTATGGCATTCATAGTTTGCTTCTCTTAGGTTTAGAAAAATCTGAAAAGGATGAGAAGAGGAGGGAGATCTTTTCCCTTTATCTTTCATACTTTGACCTTTACAAGTGCTGAATTTTCTAACTCATTTCTTCTGCTTCTATCAGGAGGAGACAGATCTTTTCATTTTGTCATTACATGACTAGAGTAGTGGAAGTATTTTGATTCTTCTCATAAAGTTAGATAAGTTTCTTGGTTACTGGAGACTATAATTTTCCAATCTGAATAATGAACACAGCCAAGCTGAATGACAGTAGGTGAGTTTTTGGTTGAATGAATTTTTATCTTTCTTTACAGAGTTGGTAAAGAGTACAGATGTGAGAGTGGAGCTAGGCCTCATGTGCTAATTGTGACTGTAATTTTTTCCCTTCTGAATGAGATATGAAAACACAGATATTCCTAAAACTGGGATCCTCACGTTTACATATATGACCATGGGGAGATAGGAGATGCATCTGTAAAGAATGGTATCATTTTATCTTGTTTTTATCTCTTTACTTTCAGGTAACCAGTTCCCCCAACTGTACAGACATGAGTAATGTTTGTCAACCAACAGAGTTCATCTCTCGGCACAACATTGAAGGAATCTTCACTTTTGTGGATCACCGCTGTGTGGCTACTGTTGGCTACCAACCACAGGTGAAGGGCTAGAGCTGTTATACCACTAATACTTAAGCCTGTTTCCCTTGGCTTTGTTGAGATTATTGAGTCATGTAATTCCAGAATAGCCAAAACGTGTCAGCCCCAGGTCAGAAAAAGAGATCTATCAGTAGCTAAGTTTATTCTCTGCTTCCTACCAATGTTATTCATCTAATCTAGAAAAATACATCTTGTGAAACCAGGTTGGGGCAGCAGGCATGAATATGTATTTATTTTTTTATAGATATTAATAAAGAGATAATAATGATGCAAAAGTGTCATTTTAATTAGTTATAATGGTATGACCATTGTTAGATAATTTTTGTAATCACCTAAGCGCATAGTAACCCACAAAATATGCAAATTTGGCTAGTTACTGTGATTTTATTGAGATTTCTCATTCCACAGACTAGAAAGCTATACCAGAGTTGACAAATAAGTCATTATACAAACTTTCAAAACTATATGGCCAGGAAGGACTTCTGGCTACGGCTCTGTGAAGAAGTTGGTAAAAAAGAGGTCTTGAAACAAAGAAGGAAATTGAGGATATACACTGCCTGATTCGTCGTCTGTTACGAAGTTGTCATCAAGGTAGTGTGGTATCAGTGTAAGGATAGATATATAGATCAATAGAACCAGAAGAGAGTCTCTTCACATTTATGGTCGAAGATTTTCCAAAAAGATGCCAAGACAATTCAGCAGGGAAAAGAAGGCTTTCTAACAGATGGTGATGGAAAAGTTGGATATCCACCCGCCTCAAAAGGATGTAAACTCTTAGCCCACATCATGCACAAAGACGTAAATGCATGAGAGCTAAAGTTATAAAACTTTTAGAAGAATATAGGAGACTATCTTTGTGATCTTGAGTTAGGCAAAGATTGCTTATATGACACTAAAAGCATGGTTCACGAAAGAAAAAAACTCATAAGTTGGGTTTCATCAGAAATAAAATTTGCCCTCTTAAAAGGACATCATTAAGAAAGTGAAAAGACCATCCACTAACTAGGAGAAAATTTTCGCAAATCTTATATCTGAAAAAGAATTGGTATCCAGAATATATAAAAGAACTCTTAGAACTCATTAAGATAAACAGCCAGTAAATATGGGGCACAATATTTGAATAGACATTTCACCAAAGAAGGAATAGGAATGGCATATAAAAAGATGCTCATCGTGGCGACACCTGGCTGCTCCAGTCAGTGGAGCATGCAGCTCTTGATCTCAGGGTTGTGAGTTTGAGCCCCATGTTGGGTATAGGAATTACTTAAAAAGAAAATCTTACAATAAAGAAAACCAAGATGCTCATCATCATTAGTCGATAGGAAAGTACAAATTAAAACTACAGTGAGATACCACTACGTGGCCACTAGAATACCCAAAGCGAGATTCCGCTATATGTCCAGTATAATCAGAAAGTGGGGGGCTTGGGTGGTCAGTCGATTAAGCATCTGACTCTTGATTTCGGCTCAGGTCATGATTTCACACTTGGTGAGATCGAGCCTCGCGTTGGGCTCTGCGCTGACAGTGTGGAGCCTGCTTGGGATTCTCTCTCTCCCTCTCTCTCTGCACCCCCCCACACACACCCATGTGCACACACTCGTGCTCTCTCTCAAAATAAATTAAAAAAAATTTTTTAAATGTATTGTGAGAATGTGGAGAAATTGGAACCATCACACGTTGTTGGTAGACATGTACGATGGTATAGCCACTGTGGAAAACATTGTGGAAAAAATGGAAAAACAGTTACATAAAAAATTAAATGTGACTTACCCTACAATGTAGCAATTCCACTCCTAAGTATTTACTCAAGATAAATGAAACATATGTTCACATAAAGATTTTTATTCACAGTTGTATTATGCTGATAGCCCCAAAGTGGAAAACTCAAAATGTCCATTAACTAGTGAATGGATACACAAACTGTGATATATTCATGTTAGAATACTGCTGAGCAAGAAAAAGGAATGTACTTTTGATACATGTAATAACATCGATGAACTCCAAGAATTTTAAATGTAAGAAGCCAGACACAAAAAACTACATATTGTTTAATTCCATTTGTATGACATTTCTAGAAAAGGCATCACTAAAGTAGAAAGCAGGTCACTGGTTGGCTGGGAGATTGGGAGCGGGTGTTGACTACAAACAGCCACAAGGGAACTTTTGGGGCCAGTGGACATGTTCTAAAATTGAATTGTGGTAATAGTGGTAGTTGCACAAAATACATTAGAGACCATCAAATTGTAGACTTAGAATGAGTGAATTATATGTTGTACGTTAGCCCTCAAATCCATAAAAATGCAATCAAAGTAAATAGATAATATTCTGAAAAGAAAAATGTTCTAGAGGCCATTCGCTTAGCAGATTCTGTATTTTGGGGTTTTGTTTGTTTTTGTTTTTTTGTTTTTCCTCCACACTTATAATCCTAGGATAATGACAGGAGAAATAAAATCCAAGTCCTCTGCTGATAGGCCATGAAGTTAGATGATCATAAAAGTGTCCATCTTACTCTTCTTTTTCATTTTTAGGAACTCTTAGGAAAGAATATTGTAGAATTCTGTCATCCTGAAGACCAGCAGCTTCTAAGAGATAGCTTCCAACAGGTAACTTTTCCCCCTGGTTTGGATCTGAATAATATTTTTATTTATTATTTGTTATATTAATTCCTCAAATATTTATTGACCACTGATTGAGTACTGTGACAGGCACCACCATAATCTTATGGTTAGTACATAGCCTGTGATTTTAAGCCACAAAAAAAGGACCGGTATTTTGAAAGTATGGATAATGTCCATATTTTGGCTTTGGCTACTCACTGTCTTCTATCTTGCTAGCTGTATCCAAAAGACTCTTTAAACTATTTAAAATATTCTAGGCCTCACTGAACTGTGGGTGGTAGTAGAAATACTCATTTCACAGTTCTTTTATAGATAAGTAAGAGTTAATGGCTTTTTCTTTTAAACATCACAAATAAGGATTTTTTTTATTTGTCACTATTAATTGTCTGAATTTTAAACAGATTCTTGGACTGGTGGCTCATATCCATCAGCTCATTCAACTTTAGTACCGATCTTATCCCCAGTGGCTTTTTCAGAACTAATACCTTCACCATGAGCTCCATGAGCTTTCCAAACCATTCAAATTTGGGCTTCTTCAGCATTTTTACCTTTCTAACAAAGACATCATGAAGTGAATAAATAGATTGGCAAGCCTTTTCTATGTCTTTTCTGATGCTATCTGGAATCAGTTAATTTACCATTTCTTCGAAGTCATTTGCACCTCTCAGGTTATGATTTCTACCATCTTTTTCCAAATTTGGCAGACCTGTTGGTGCTGAGCATAAGAGGTCTTCTGATTGATATGTTTTTTAGTAAAACCAACACAAAATAGACCAAATAACCATCAGTAGTCTTAACATGAGCATGAGCTTCAATCGTTGTCTGCCATTTTTGACCATGGAACATATTTTCTCATAGGTAAGATCTATGCCACGGAAATTAGGCAGTTTTTGCCCTGAACCTCCTCAGTAATTAGCTTGAATTTTGTAAGTGCAACTTCATCATTCACGGCAGATCAGCAGGGCTCACTTCAAAAACATGACCCTTGAGGCCATCAGATGAGATTTTGATTCCTTGAGTTCTCATGAGTAGTGTTTTTCCAGTATTTCTGACATTGAACATAACTCGTGCCTTTGCATCAGACCAGTCTTTCTGAGAAAATGGGTCATCCACTTTCCCCTCTTATAAGGCGTTGGTTCTTGCCAACCTCCATGGCGCTGCCCAGGGAGCCAGAAGGCAAGAGTTAACTCTTAATTGTAAGCTGGCTCAGTTGTTATTTTTAGGCACTAGATTCTGGAAATATCTGGTGAATTTAATTTCAGTACAGATTTGCCTTTAGGAAGCACTCTAATTTTATATTAGACTAATTTCCCTCTTTAAGCCTCAGTAGTGTCCTGAGGAGTCCAATAGGTATAACAACAGTACTTAAATTCAGAGGGTTGTTGGGAATATTAAATAAGACAGTGCATTTAGAGCACATAGCCTACCTGCTGTAGAAAATCAGATGACGGCAGTGAAATGGCTCTGTCTCCTGAGTCCTCAGCATTCGCTGTTCCATGTTCAGCTGCAGCTCACAGGAGAGTCACATTTCGTATATGTTTAGGCTCAGAAAAACCATTCTGAAAACCATTCTGACTTCGTTGAATCCATTCACAACTAAGGACATGGACCTTCAGTGTGAGAAGATATTGTGCAGTATATTTTAAATCCTTGAAATTCCAAATTCTTGACATTTTGGCCATAGAGGAGTATTTTATCACTTCTGGAAAGTGTTTATTCCAAAACAGCTTTAGTGACTCATTTACACACTCTATAATATCAAGGTCATTACTGTGATTTGAGAGTACCGAGATAAAGGTGCTTTCTAACGTGTGATCTGCAACTGCTTACTTGACTGCAGATTTTCTGATTGTGCTATCTCTTTAAGTCCAGTTGAATTTACATTTCTTTTTCAGTAATAAATTTAGTTATTTCCAATTAAGCTTGTTTTCCTTTTTTCTCTTCCATTTTGGTTACTGCAGTAACCAGGTGTTTCACACTTGATTTGTAAAAGTTGTGTGTGTGTGCGTGTATAAAATGTGCCATTTTGTTATTACTAAGTGAAGTACGTACTGTTTTCTGCTGTAATTATTTCTCAGTCAGCTTGTAACATTACCAGTTATTTCCACGCTGTGCAGCTTAAATACAAATGTTACCACTTTTTCTTAAGAAGCAACATAAAGTAGATATTTTGAAGCACTGGGCTTATCCCTCCTTGGAATAGATACACACTGCAACTAGCAGGTTTTCAAAGCCAGTGCTTAGTTGGGTATAGACATTACAATACTCACTCTGTGTATATTACACAGTGAGCACATGTAAGAATTAAAGGCGGCTTAGTGTTGTAAAATGCAATTACTCGTATTTCTTTTTTATCGTGCAGTTAATGTTCTAAAAAAATAGAAAAGCACATAGTATAGTAACTACAAAATAAATGTTAGCTGCAAATATTATTATTTTTTTATTGTTAGGGAGGGAGAGTGAAAAGATAATTTTTTCTGTAATTACTTTGTTTTAAAAAACAAAAGCAAGACAAAACTAAAGCCAACTTAGTTTTATTTATAGAAACCTCTCAGGTGCTGTGAAAACAGAAGTTCTCAGGTTTGGGGAGAAAATGTAGGATTGAGGAGCAACATGTAAGCTATTTCAATGTCAAACCAGAACTTTCTAGTATAGACTTGTAAAGCTAGATCAATATATCTTTAAGGGACTTTCCAAGGGAAGTGGGGAATCAGTCTTTACTCTCCTGGAAAAAATTGTTTCTTTTGTTTGACTTTGACTAGAGTGGTCAGATAACTGCTTAGGACTCTAGGAAGAAAATAAAGATACCTCCCATTACTTAGCACTTAATTTTCACTCTGCATATTGTTTCATCAGTAACATTGAAAGAGACTGGTATTTCAAGGACAGTGACACGAGAATCTTAGGTTTGTAGAAATGGGAAATTAAAAAAAATTCTGAAGAAATTTTTTTGTGGGTTTCACTGATAGCATGAAAACTTTTTCAGGTGGTGAAGTTAAAAGGCCAGGTGCTGTCTGTCATGTTCCGGTTCCGGTCTAAGAACCGGGAATGGCTCTGGATGAGAACCAGCTCCTTTACTTTCCAGAACCCTTACTCAGATGAAATTGAGTACATCATCTGTACCAACACCAATGTGAAGTATGTACCATAAAGGCCTTGACCAATGTTGGGTATTTCTCGTGGGCCAAGTCTGCATAGCCTTATCAAGCTGTCTCCTCCTCTTCTACTTTCGTGGTAGTAAACACCATTAGTTTGAAGTTCCTCATCTTGCAGCTTACTATAGAATTTAGAGCAGTTCATCCAGGTAGAATAAGATTTTAACAAACAGTAGTTTAAAGAGTTAAAGTTCTAAGATGTGAAGCGTTTGTATTTCAACTTTATGTTTCAACCCTTTCTAGAAAGGATATTGTTTTATACACCAGTTTATTGCTCTGTTCTGGTAGGATTTGTCCTTTAGAGCAGGTGTCTGCAGACTTTTTTTGTAAAAGACTAGATAATAATTACCTTAGTTTGGTGGGGCATATGGTCTCTATTGCAGTTACTCAACTCTGCTGTTGAGTATGAAAAGCATGAAAAGAGTCCTAGACAAATGAAATGAACAAAGATAGCTATGTTCCAACAGACCTTGATTTACAGAAACAGACAGTGGACTGGATTTGGCTCATGGACCTTGGCTGAGAGCAGAGCTACATCCACTCTTGTTAGTTTCTGTTCCTCAATTTCTTGATTCTTTCCTTTTGAGCTTTTCTTCTTCAGCTTTGTAAAAACTAGTTTTACTGAGATATAGATTGCATGTATCATATATACTTCACCCATTTAAAGTGCATACTTTTTTTAGTACATCAGGGTTGTACAGCTATTACCGTAATCTAATTTCACTACATGCTCATTCCCCCTGAAAGAAATTCTGTACTCCTTAACAGTCATCCTCCCCACTCCCCAAGCCCGTATAACAACTAATCTACTCTCGATCTCTATAAATTTGTCTATTCTAGGCATTTCATATGAATGGAATCATACAATACATGATTCCTTAGGACTGTCCTCTTACACTTAGGATAATGTTTTAAGGGTCATCTCTGTTGTAGCATTTATCTGCACTTCATTTTTTAATTGCCAAATAATATTCCTTTGTAGGGGAATATATTTTGTTTATCCATTCATTAGTTGATGGTCATTAGGTTTTTTCTACTTTTTAGCTATTTGGAACATGGCTGAACATCTGTGTACTAGTTTTTATGTGGGTATGTTTTTGTTCTCTTGGGTGTATACCTAAGCGTCAACTGCTGAGTTACTTGGTAACTCTGTGTGTACTATTTTCCGGAATTCCCAAATTGGTTTCCAAAGCTTCAGTAGCCTTTTGCATTTCCATCAGCAATGTAATGAGGATTCCAATTTCTCCACGTTCTTACTGTCTCTTTTATTATAACCATCCCACTGGATGTCAGTTGTCAGGTTCCTACTTTTCGTCTTAGTCTGGCTATATAGAATTGCCCTTGAGTCTGGCTCCTGAAGATCTGCTTAGAAGTAATTAACAAATATAAATAATACCTGTGACAATACGGAGTCTGTGTCCTTCTAATTATAGGGCTTTTAATATTCTTTTCTAATTGGTGTAACAGTGGATTGAGTTAGAAATTTGTATTTACTTAGGACTCAGGTATACAATTGTGTTCACTGTAATTTTCTAGGGTTTCTTTTTATTTTTGCATCTTTATATTACAGAACAACCATTGTTTTGTTTCCATTTTGCTTAAATTTAGAAAAAGAACTTGTTTCTGAAAATAATGGTGTTTCCCATTTTTACATACCGTTGTCCCCACTACAATGTATTTTAATTAATTCTTAATATTTTTAAAATATTTTTTTACATAAAATTTGGAAAGTATGGAAAACTTATAAAGAGAGGGGAAGAAATTCTCACCTTCCAAAAAGACTCTTTATGGTTTGTTTTTATTTATTTATTATTTTATTTATTTTTAAGTAGACTCTGTGCCCATTGTGGGGCTTGAACTCCTAGCGCTGAGATGGAGTCTCATGCTTTACTGACTTAGCTAGCCAGGTGCCCCCGGAAAGAGTCTTCGGTAATGTTCATGTACGTACTGTCAGTTTTTTTACCTACAGTTTTTAAAAATACAGTGTATGTATCTTACACATATATACCAGCCACGTATCGTATACCTAGAAGGAGTTCGAACCCAAGCAGGATAAACCATTGTGCCATGGGACATCGTTTTTGTTTGTACCTTGTTGTTCATGGTGTGAAGTATTTGCTGAATCTGAAGTCACAGGTTACTTAAAGGACTAGACTTCAAAGGGGAATTTATTAGTTATTGCCTCACCTACAAGTACATGTGTATAACTTTATGTTCAAAGAGTGTCTGATCCTTTTATTCCCCTCTGTTCTATCTGCTCTCAATTTTCCCAGGAATTCCAGCCAGGAACCAAGGCCCACACTGTCCAACACAATCCAGAGACCACAGCTAGGCCCCACGGCTAATTTGCCCTTGGATATGGGCTCAGGGCAGTTGGCATCCAGGTGAGAAACGGTGGCAGAATTGTTTATTGATGAGCCTGGGGAGTGGGCATCTGCAGTCCCGTTTGTTTGTTTTAAGGGTCTCACCTGAAATTCTCCGCCGGCCAGGGGAGATTTTTTCCCCCAGACTTAAAGAAAAAAAAAACTTTCTCTTCCTCCTGGCTTTTAAACATACAGGCAGCAGCAACAGCAAACAGAATTGGATGTGGTATCAGGAAGAGATGGACTGGCTGGCTACAATCATTCCCAGGTAAGTGTGTCTTTTTCGAAGAGGACCGTGAGCTTTTCCTTAAGAAATGTCCCCTAGTGCCTCTTAGAGTGTATGTGAGTGTTTGGGTTATTGAATCGTCATGTTAAATCTTTCATGGTTATTTTTATCATTGTGTCCCACAGGTTTCTGTTCAGCCTGTAACAACCACAGGGCCAGAACACAGCAAGCCCCTTGAGAAGTCAGAGGGTCTGTTTGCCCAGGATAGAGATCCAAGATTTTCAGAAATCTACTCCAACATCAATGCAGGTATGTTTCTTCCTCATTCTCCTTTTAAGTTCTCATGTAGGTCACTTACTGATGTGCCTCCTACTGCCCAGCATCTTTCCACTTAACCCTAATGCCTCATGAGTAAGTAGGAACTTGCTGAACTAATGTACTACAGCCCCTTGACTGGCCCTCCCCCGCTCCTTTTGGTCCGCAGATCAGAGTAAAGGCATCTCCTCCGGCACTGTCCCTGCCACCCAACAGCTATTCTCACAGGGCAACACATTCCCTCCTACCCCCCGGCCGGCAGAGAATTTCAGGTGAGCCCCTTATGTATGTGCTGCTGTAGGGGGCAACTGAGGCATTCAGTTGCTGAATCCAGGTTTTGTCCTTCCCTAGCTTTCTCTGGTTATTTCAGGCAAAGCAGTGGAACTCATAGGGCTGAAGGCAAGGCAAGCTGCTTTTCCTCCTCCTGTTTCTTTGCACCTGTCCTGTTGCTGTGTGTTAGGTTCCATCTCTGTGTGTCCAGAGCAGTGTGTGACTGTCAGTTTTTCTCATCTTTTGCAAATTCTGTTACTAAGATTTCCTTAATCCCAGAGAAGTCAAAGGGATCTAGGGAGAGTACTAGAGTGTCCTGTGATACCTAGACGTGGTGATAAACCCGTCCTTTTCACCTTTCACTGCACTGTGTGTTCGCTCCTAGAAATAGCAGTCTGGCCTCTCCTGTAACCATCGTCCGGCCATCAGCTTCTGCAGGGCAGATGTTGGCCCAGATTTCCCGCCACTCCAACCCGCCCCAGGGAGCAGCCCCAACTTGGACCCCTAGCACTCGACCAGGCTTCTCTGCCCAGGTAAAGCTGCTCCTCTGCCTGTCCCCTGTATACTAGTTTTTGTTTGGTTGGTTGGGCTTTTTTCCATACGTAAAATTATTGTCATCTGTCTTAGATATCTTCTTCCCAACCTCTACCTTCCAATTTTTTTTTTTGTTGGGAGTAGCTAGATAATTGAAAAAATAGATAATCCCCAAATATCAGAGTTTATGGTTTTCACGTATTCATTTTAAATCAGAATTGTTCATGGAGTAGAACATGTTACACACGTTTCATTTACATATTTGTTTTGGAGTCAATTCTGAGTTTCCATTTTGGTTAGTACTACAAAGTACAGGAACAAAGGAGAAAACTACCAGTTTACACACAATGATGTCTATTTACCAAAAAAAAAAGTGTTTAAAAACTTTATATAATATATATCATATACATGTTAAGCTTGCACAGTAATTTAAGTTTATTATTTTGAGAGAGCACATGCATGCCAGTGGGGGAGGGGCAGAGACTGAGGGAGGGAGAGAGAGGATCCCAAGCAGGTTCCACCCTGTCAGCACAGAGCCTGACACAGGTCTCGAACTCATGAACTGTGAGATCATGACCTGAGCCAGAATTAAGAGTTGGATGCTTAACCAACTGAGCCACGAGGCACCCCAACACAGTAATATTTTAAATAAAAAATCCCTAGGGCGCCTGGGTGGCTGAGTCGGTTAAGCGTCCGACTTCGGCTCAGGTCCTGATCTCGTGGTTCATGAGTTTGAGCCTCGCGTCGGGCTCTGGGCTGACAGCTCGGCGCCTGGAGCCTGCTTTGTAGTTTGTGTCTCCCTCTCTCTCTGCCCTTTCCTGCTCATGCTCTGTCTCTCTGTCTCTCAAAAATAAATAATGTTAAAAAAAGAAAAAAAAGAAAAAACCCAAGCCAAAAAGCATACTCCAAAATTGTTATATGCAGTATGATCTCAAATGCATAAAAATATGTGTAAGAAAATAACTGGAAAAAATTCTCACAACTCTAAATGTATAGTCTATTAATCCCATCGTTCTTTTTTTTTTTTTTTTTTTTTTGCACTTTGTCATAGGAGATTGGCATTAATTAGAAGAAATATAGAGTGACTCAAATACAGAGAACAAACAGGGTTGCTGGAGGTTCTGTGGGTAGGGGGATGGGCTAGATGGGCAAAGGGCATTGAGGAAGACACTTGTTGGGATGAGCACTGGGTGTTACACGTAGGGAATGAATCACTGGAATCTACTCCTGAAAATACTATTGTATTCCATGCTAACCAACTTGGATGTAAATTACAAATACATAAATCGTATGTACATACATACGTAAGAAGAAATAGAGTAAGAAATAAGTGATGAGCTTGGCTCAGAAGAAATCCAGTGATTGACAGGCAATGGCATGGACAATAGCGTTAATGTCCCATTTGTTGTTCTCTATCCCTTTCTGTCTTTTAGCAGGTGGCGACTCAGGCGACAGCCAAGACTCGTTCTTCCCAGTTTGGTGTGGGCAGCTTTCCGACTCCGTCCTCCTTCAGCCCCATGTCCCTCCCTGGTGCTTCAAGTGCGTCACCTGGTGCTGCTGCCTACCCTAGTCTCACCAGTCGTGGATCCAACTTTGGTGAGTTCAGATTAGAAAAGAGGGCAGGGGCGCCTGGGCATCTTGGTCCGTTAAGCATCCAACTCTTGATTTCGGCTCAGGTCATCATCTTATGGTTGTGAGATTGAGCCACATGGGGCTCTGTGCTGGGCCTGGAGACTGCTTGGGATTCTCTCTCTCTCCCTCTCTCCCTCTGCCTCCGCCACTCACACACTCTCCCTGTCTCTCTCTCTCTCTCAAAGCAACAGTGACGATGAAGAAAGGAGGGTACTAAAGAAGAAGCATTTGGTGGTTAAAAGTTTCTTGTGTCCTAGATGCACTGACCTGATTATGGGGAAATTAGGTGTCAGTCCATTTGGAATTTAAAACATACCCCCATGAAAAAGACTCTTATCTTGTATTAAAAAGTACATAAGTTATTATACATTAAATAGTATGCAGATTTAATCTCAGTGATCAAAGGACTCTTTGGAAAGGCTACCCAGAGAAGAAAAATTAATCTGGGGCTTGGGTTTAAAACCGAAGAGGCGTTGATAGTTTCTCCTCTCCAGTGGAGTTAGTAGCTTAAAGGTGTTTGTTCTTCCTTGCTGTATTTCTAGCTCCTGAGACTGGACAGACTACGGGACAGTTCCAGACCCGGACAGCAGAGGGTGTAAGCGTCTGGCCACAGTGGCAGGGCCAGCAGTCGCACCATCGCTCGAGCTCTGGCGAGCAGCATGTCCAGCAGCCAGCAGCACAGCAGCCGGGCCAGCCTGAGGTCTTCCAGGTGAGAGGGAGAGAAGATGTCAGGAAACCAGAAACTGGAGGAGACAGGGAGCAGAGACAGAGAAGGGAGCTTGCACGGATTGAGGTGCGTGGAGGAGCACGGAGGAGATTACAGAGTGGGGACGTGCAGGGCTGAATGTCAGTCACCGGAACTCAACTGTGTGATGCTCAGCCTTTGTTTAACCAGACCGTCGTCAGTGATGGAAAGCACTGTGCGAAGGTGTTGAAGGAAGTCATGCCAGCCTTTCCAGGAGGGCCACAGCCCACTGCACAGTAGCTTGGGCCTAAACATACTGACCATAGCTATAAAGGCCCATTTCCCTACGTCCTGAGCAGACTGCAAGAGCCAATGCAGTAATCTTAGGACAAAGGAAGAGGTTTTTAGGACAGAGGTTGAAAGAGGCAAAACAGGTTTTGGCAGAAAACAAATAGGATAAGAGATACTCCATATATGTTCATAGGGGGTTATGTGAAATGTGGCAGGCAGATCTTCCTCCTTTTGAAAATATGGAGAACTGGAAAGGAGGCAAGCTGTGGAACTGCAGGAGGAAGCCAGGGAAGGACTAGGAGACAGAGTTGTCATAAAGGAGGCTGAGATCGCTGGGAGTCGGGAAGGCTCGGGCGCTCAGCCCCGCAGAAACCATGGGGCCGGGGCACTGCTTCAGGGGAGTGCTGGGGAGGAGCTCAGGAAAGGGACTCCATTAAGGTGTGTGACCCAGACCTGGTGTTTTTCTTTCACTAGGAGATGCTGTCCATGCTGGGGGACCAGAGCAGCAGCTACAACAACGAGGAGTTTCCTGACCTAACTATGTTTCCCTCCTTCTCAGAATAGAGCTGTCAGGGTGAGGGTAAGGGGTGGGGGAGGAAAATCACCGCTTGTTTTTAAAAAGCAAATCTTTCTGTAAAGAGAATAAAAGTCCCTCTCCCTTCCCTTCCCTCACCCCTACTGTGTACCCTTTCCCCTTCTGGCCTTTCCTTGCCCTCCTGCCTCTGAGAAGAAATGGGGTGAATCCTGAAGGCTTTGGGATCTTTGAAAAACTGAGGCTGGGTGAAGTTAAGAATGCCTTTCGTTACACCTCCTGACCAGAGATTGATGCAGAAATGATTTGTGCTAGGGTCAGTAGGCAGGTCAGAGAACCTGACATCCATTCATCCACGATTTGCCTTGGATACTGTGGCTTGTTTTTGGAAAGAAATTCTGAATAAGGTTGGAGAGGGGAGAAATGTCCTTGTATTTGAGGATCGTGAAACATGGTAGGTTATATATACACCTGTATGGCTTTAGGAAGTGAGCATAGGCTCTTTCTGCTGCCTGGTGAGAGGGAGAAGGAAAGAGTGTGTGTGTGTGTGTGTGTGTGTGTGTGTGTGTGCGCGCGCGCGCGCGCACGTGTGTGTTTCTGTGTTTGTTTCTCCCTATTAGGGAGTTATGCAAAATTTGTCCCAGATTTTATCTTTGTTTTTCCATGTAATTTTCAAAGAGTCCTAAGGAGTTAAATCTTCTAGGTATTTTCCACTTAGTATTGCAGCCAAAGAGTATTTAAATAAATGTCTTTGCTGCACTCACATCTGTGCCCAGCCGATATGCAGCTGTAAGCAGATATATAAAGTCTTTTGATATCGTTGGTCTCTCATCGAACATATTTAGTAATAAAGCTGGGTCAGTCCCACCTTTGGTGCTCTCACCTTATGTAGAAGTTCTGCAAACATGACAGATGTTTAGGGTGGGAAGATAAACGCCTTTTAAAAACCCCATACTTGGCCATACTTGCTGCATTTTCCTGTCAGAATCACATATGATGTGTGTTCTGTAGAGGTTATTTCTGCATGGAAACTCAACTTCTTGGATCAGCAGTCCCAGGGAAATCTTCACTGCCGGAGTTTAAACCAAATACCAAGTCTTGCAAAGTCGCCCCCTCCGTCCCAGTCCCAGTTCAGTCTGGCTAGAAGCTGAGACTTGGGTCTGTTCTGAACATAGAGTTCTTCCTCTTTGCTCCCTCCAATCTTCAGATTGGATTTTGCTTTATGATACAAGAGTATGAATCCATGTGATAGATGGGGCCCGGACCCCCATTCTAACAGGGTCACGGAGTTAACTATAGCCATATAAGTGCAGATACAGGTTACTGCTCTCTCTGTACCTTCCTCAGGTAACAGTCGTGTGTATCAGCCTTTTTGTTTTTTGTTTTTTTTTAATTGGCTCAGGCCAGTATCTTAAGTGCAAGACTGAATTAATAAGGAGAAGACATGTTAAACGTAGCCATAGGAGACTGAGGAGCATCGATGGCCTTAGAGAGGCTGAGAGAACATCTTTACTGGGTTTCTCTCCCTTTTGTCTCCAGTCTGGTGCCAGGTAGTGGAGTTGAAAAGGAGACAGTTTATTTTTTTATTCTATGTGCACACATACCGTATACATATATATTTATATCACAATTTAAGAAGCCAAAAAGTTGAGTTTCCAATGGAATCCTTGTTTTTAATAATTGTTTTTAAATGTGATCAGGACTATAATATTGTACAGTTATTACAGGGCTTTGGGGGAAGGAGAGGGGAGGGAGAAGATGCTCTGGGGGTTTTGTTTCTGCTTTTCCTTCAGGGTTTTATTTTTGATTGTTTTGTTTTTTCCGTGTTGGCCATTTCTGTACTGCTGGCATTTGTGCTGAGCTTTACAGTGGCAAAAATAATGACATGTAGCAAAGATTTTAAAACAAGATATTTTTTCCTTTTGTAAACTTTCTTGTGTTGTGTGATCTTGATTGCGGCTTTCTTCCTTTCCAGCTCATACACAACACATACCCACAACTAGTTGAATCTGTAGCTTGAGCTCCAAATATGCAAACATAAAGCACAGTGTGTCTGTAATTTCAAGATCCAGAAATCATGAGGCCTCTGATCACTCGGCACTCCTTGGTTGTCCTCCTGACCCTGACTCATTCTGGGTAAAATCAGCAGGGACACCTGACCATGAGGTGGGGGTGGGGTGTTGCCCGTGTCCTCCAGAGCAGACCGAGACGTGAGACCAGCATGCACATCACATTCCTCCCCCAAGTTCTCTCTTGTTCTCCTGGAATAAAAGGAATTAGGGATGGGGAAATTTAAACGATTCAGGTCCAGACTTGGTTTCCCTCTGGGACCAGGTGGTTCATTACCAAATCTTAAAACTTACAGACCTAAACCTGTGTTCTTGAGAGTCTCAATGCAATCCAGCTAGAAACTGTCCTATGTATTTTCTGTTCCAAGGACCATTTCTCCTCTTCCCCTGCCTCCGTTTATGGAAGAAAATGGAGTTTGGGGATGTGGTTTAGGGACTGAACTAGACTCTCATGATCTGTCACATGCCTGGATGTTGGGGGAATCATTTGGAGAAGCTCATGTGACTGGTCCTGGATTAGGGATTTTAATAATTGAAACAGATAATGTTCAGGCATCCTTCCATCTGAGAGTTTTAGCAACGGAGAAGTCACATGGGAGTTCGTCAGTGCTTCTGGCACTGGTTCAAGTGCTGTCATGACTAAGGAGGAGTGCTGTTTTGGGGTTACTTCTGGAGCCAGCTTCATCTGGACTTTGGGCATATCCTTCCTCAGGAAAAACATATTAGGCTGCGAGAGGTATTGGCGACTTCTAGCCGACACACTGATAATTTACAAATGGTTTTGGAGCCTGGGGCCTCCATTACGCTCTTTTCTAGTCTTTTGTGTTTATTCCCTCATTCTTGCTGTGAGGGTCAGACACAAATTTGAAAACTGAGGTTTCAGAGTTGGAGAGATGGGTGATCGCAGGAAAAGGGCAGGAAAAGATGTAACATAAGAACTATAATAAAAGATGCAATATAATAAATACTGTATAATAAACATGGGGGAGAGCACGACTGTGGCCTATTAACCATCAGAGTGAAGGGAAGCCCCAGCTTGAATGAATGTGTATGGAAGCCTTTTTGTCTGCCCTCAAAGACAGTCATGTGAAACTAAATACCCAGCAGCTTTCCGCCTTGGTGCCCACACTCCACACGCACACAAAACACTGCGAATCCCCTGCTTCCTTCCCTCTCCAACCCTGCTTCTCTCAGTGTTTCTTTCCCCGCCTCCCTCCCCTATTCAAATTTTCCAGCCAACAGCTGGAACTGACTTCCGCAATCCTAATGAAATAAATCCCGCACCCCTAGTCATCTGCCCACATTATCCGCACTCCCCCGCCGAAAGGAGCCCGGAGCACAGAACCCCGTCGGCAGGTAAAATTTTCTACTCGCTTCTCATTCCTTCCTTTGTCCATTTGAGGGGTACTAGGGATGTAGTGACTTGGGGATCACAGTGAAACCTGTAGTTGTGCGGGTGAAAACAAGAGTATGCCCTTCGGTCATTTCCTGGCCAAATGAAATTTGCTGGAAATTTTTAGGACTCCCTTCTGTGGTTTATATGTATGGATACATGGTTGTTAGCGAAACCCAGGCTATAGGGAATCCTTCACCCCTCCCTCAAGGAGGGGCCCCTCCCTGTACGGATGGCGGTTTTGGCCAGAGGCACCAAAAGAGTTAACTTACCAGCAGGGAGGAGGAGTGGTGCCCGGAGGTTACTTTTCTGTTCCTTCTCAAAGTCCTTAACACTCCAGATACTGTAGAATGGTTTCCCAGTCTACAAAGATTACACAAAAATTAGGCTGTAAATTCAAAAATTATGCAAGCTGAATGACTTGCTTCAGACTATAAATTGTTCTTAAAATGCAGAACATGGAATTAAGCAAGCTGCTCCAAGAAATGAGTGAAGCTAGAATAAATTTCTAAAAAGCTGTTAATGATCGTAGCACACTGCTTTTGGGTCTTACATTTTTCTAACAAACTTTGGTTGTGAAGCTTTTTGTCCTGTGAGGCAGTTACAGAGGTTTTTGGCTGTCAGGAAGAAGAAAGACAAACTCCTTCCCACAGCATCTGGTTGAGATTAGGACAGTTTCCGGCCTGAGGAGGGAGCAGGAAGGGAAAGGAGGAAGAAATACCTGACGAAGGAGATAGTAAACATCTCAAAAAGAATGGGAAGTATTTCCCTTGTCCTCTCCTGGCAAGATCTGAAAAAGTATCAGAACTTAGGCAAAGGAGTGAATAATGCCTTGAGGAAATAAACAGGAAGCAAAACTTAGCTGGAAATCTCTCCTTTGTGTATTCTCCAACCCCCCTCCAACCTCCAGCCTTGTCCGTCTCCAAGTCTGCAGGGGACATTAGAGGAGATAGGTGCTGAGGCCTTCCTGGTTGTCCATTTTCTACCCCAATTCTGGTGTTCTGCACAAGTGGTGTGTGTGCGCGTGCGCACGTGCTGAATCTCCCTAGGTCAAAACACTTGGAGTCAGATGTATCAGCACTCAGTCCAAGCCCAGACCCTTCCTATCATTGTTTTATCAGACACAAATCACTCTCGGTTCTTTGTATCCCTTCCTTATAAATTCTTGTTTTCGTTTGCCTCATGGTCCCAAGGAAGGTGTTCTTTTCCTTGGTTCACGAATCCCCAGAAATACCGTGTGTGCATGCATTTTTTGGGTGAGTGGGACTCTGATGGCTTACGAGATTTCATTAGCTTCTCAAAGGAGTCTATGGCTCCCAAAGGTTAAGAGCCAGCTGTCTGGGAATATGGTGCCAGCGGTTTCCTCATCCCAAGCCAGGCCGTGAACCCCTTGGCAATCAGAAGACCCTCCCCTAAATATCCCCTCCCCCAGGATGTGGGGGCTCAAGGTTCTACTGCTGCTGCCCGTGGCAAGCTTCGCCCTGCACCCTGAGGAGATCCTGGACACCCAGTGGGAGCTGTGGAAGAAGACCTACGGGAAGCAGTATAACAACCAGGTGCCTGGGGCCCTGGGGGGAAGCGTGGCCGGGAGCCGGCTCTCCAGACGCTCCAGACGTCTAGTCCTAGCTTCCAGGCGCCCCTCCGCGGCCTAAAGGCCTTAACCGCTCCAGCCAAGCAAACCTGCCCTGTTCTCTGACACGGTTTCATTCCTCCTCTTCCACTCACCCTCCCTCAAGTTCTCGCCTCCTTTTCTATTGTCACATTTCTCTTTGGGGAGGACTTCTCAGATTAATGCTGTTAATCCATAAGCAGTTTTTCTACGCAGTCTCTCCAGAGCTTTGCCTTCTATCACTTCTATTGGTTTACATATTTCTTTTTGCATGCTCTCAATAATCCCATGGTCCGTTCCCCAACTGGACTGCAAACTCTTAGGATTGTAAGTTTCATCTTTTTTCCTAAAAACTTCCGCAGTATTTTTTATGTAACTGTGTTCAGAGGACGCAGTCTATGCCAGTACTGACTATGCTCTGTTCAGGTGGATGAAACCTCTCGGCGTTTAATATGGGAAAAAAACTTGAAGCATATTTCCATCCATAATCTTGAGGCCTCTCTTGGTGTCCATACATATGAACTGGCCATGAACCACTTGGGGGACATGGTGAGTTGAACCTCAGCCCCTGGCCTACCTGCCCTGTTTGCTTTGGTTTCCTGCTCACGGCTGGCCTTTTTGTTCTTTGTCCCAGACCAGTGAAGAGGTGGTTCAGAAGATGACTGGACTCAAAGTGCCGCCCTCTCGTTCCCGCAGTAATGACACCCTCTATGTCCCAGACTGGGAGAGCAGAGCCCCAGACTCCATTGATTATCGAAAGAAAGGATATGTTACTCCTGTCAAAAACCAGGTACTCTCCTTTCTCCTGGGTGTAGGTATGTAAGCGGGCAGGGCCGATTTATTTCTGTCTTTGTTCTTAACTAGGAGGGAACTGGGAAGACAGGGTAAGGAATTAAGGGATGTGTCCCAATGCTCAGAGAATATAGCCTATTCTGTTATTTAAGTCATCACCTATTTTTGTACATTTTGTTGTTTCTGTTTTTTTCTTTTTTTACAAGTAGTGCTGCTGTAAACACCCTTGTGCGTATGTTCGTGAAAACGTGCACATATAACTGCAAGATAAACCCTAAAATTGGAATTGCTGGGTCACAGAGAATCCTATCAAAGGTTTTTTTTTGGTTTTTTTTTTTTTTTTTTTTTTTACAATCTTAACATTCTTAGCAGCAGGAGAATGCCAGTTTCCCCACTTTAATGCTGCTTTTATCAACCAGATGAAGAACTGATTTAACACTCATTCAACAAACACCTCTTTTTCAGAACCGACCAGGTATAGTGCTACTCAGTGGAGATTCAAGATAACCAACATAACCTGTGTCCTCAAGAAATCCTCATTCTTAAAAAATAGAACAGGAAAGAGAGAAAAATCTACAATCTAGCTCCGCAAATACTAATAGTTACGACACTTTTTGAGAGATTGTTGTATGTCAGAAACTTATAAATCCTTTACGTGAATTGACTTTTTGAATCTCCAAACTCCATAATTAAGTACATTATTATCCACATTTTACAGATAAGGAACTAAGGCACAGAGAGGCTTAGTAACTTACCCACGGTCACATATCTTGTGGGGTGCAAAGTTAGTACCCTGCTCCACTACAGCTAATGCTAACAATAGTAACAGTAGTTATCAATGGAAACAATAGCAATAGACCAATGCAACAAATATTAAATGAAGGGAAATAGGAAGGCTTCACAGAAAAGGGGACATGTGTGCTGCAATGTGTAACATGTATGGAGTTCCATCAGACAGTTTAATTTTTTTAAATGTTTATTTATTTAAAAAAAATTTTAGTGTTTATTTTTGAGAGAGAGAGTACGGACGCACAAGCGGGGAGAGGGGCAGAGAGAGAGAGGGAGACACAGAATCCAAAGCAGGCTCCAGGCTCCGAGCGGTCAGCACAGAGCCCGACGCGGGGCTCGAACCCACGAACCGTGAGATCATGACCTGAGCCGAGGTCGGATGCTTAACCGACTGAGCCCCACCCCCAATGCCCCCCATCAGACAGTTTAGAGGGAAGAAACTAAAAGAGTGAACAGCAGTGACTGACAATTTCTCTGTTATGCTTCTCAGGGTCAGTGCGGTTCCTGTTGGGCTTTTAGCTCTGTGGGTGCCCTGGAGGGCCAGCTCAAGAAGAAAACTGGCAAACTCTTAAATCTGAGTCCCCAGAACCTCGTGGACTGTGTTTCTGAGAATGATGGCTGCGGAGGGGGCTACATGACCAATGCCTTCCAGTACGTGCAGAAGAACAGGGGCATCGACTCTGAAGACGCCTACCCGTATGTGGGACAGGTGAGGCTGCCCCGCACAGTTCCACAGCCCGGTAACGGCACCTCCTAACCCAGCAGAGCCTTTTGTGTTGGAAAGAATCCCATGTCTTGTTTTCTGTTCCCCTATCCTGCCTTCGTGATGCGATAATTTCCTATAGAAGGTCCCACAGCCTTGGAGATTTGGGGACCCTGGGCCGCCATAGGCCTATCCGCCTCTCTGCCCTAGAGAAAACAGCATCGGTGACCCCACAGACGAGCGTCCTCTGCGGCCTGTTGCTCAGCCCCTCCACTCCCGTCACAGAGCCCCCAAACCCGCCCACGCTACTTTACCGAATCATGTGCCTCTATTTTGCATGATCTCCGCGTGGGTTTGGGGAATGTTTATGCAAGTTATGGAAGCTAACTGCTGACATGTACAAAACGAGAGAGAAAAATAAGTTGCTTCATATTTGTTGTAACTTAAAGATCAACTCACTTCCTCCTCTAGGATTAGGTAGCAGACCTTTCTTATCTAAAAAGAAGAGAATCTAGGGCTTTTATCCACATAGGGTTGATAGATAATATAACATAGGGCCTCTGCAACAGGAGCCTTTGAAGCAGGGATAGCAAGTTTGAGTAACAAGAAGGATGGCTACCGAGTACTAAGCCATGTGTTAATCTTCCTGACAGACCTGTGAGGTAGACTTCTCCCCACTTTATACGTGAGGAAACTGACACTCAAGGAGATACAACAGATGATCGAATTCATACCACTAGTTACGTAGCAGCGCCGAGACCGAGCTCCCACATCTGTTCATCCGCTGCAGATATGCTCAGCATGTCTTCCATGCAAATGTGCAAACATTTCGTTAGCAGGATGTAATACCTTGGAGCAGAATTGTCTGAGTCTTGGGATACGTGCATCTTCAACCTCACTACGTAATGACAAATTGTTTACCGAGGTATTTCGAAACATTTATATCGCCACCTGAAGTGCATGAGAATTCCCTCTATTCCCATCTGGCCATCTGCCTTTCTTCCTTAGTGAATTGACTGTTTATATCTTTTGCATGTTTTTAATTAGGTTATTTTGCTCTGTCTCACTGATTTTTAGGAGTTTTTTTAAGTTTATTTATTTTTTTGAGAGACACAGAAACAGTGTGAGCAGGGGAGGGACAGCGAGAGGGAGAGAGAGAATCCCGAGCGGGCTCTGCGCCAGCTGCGGGGCCCTGTGCTTGGCTCCAGCACGCGAACTGTGCGCTCATGACCTGAGCCGAAACCAAGCGTCGGACGCTTGCCTGACTGAGCCAGCCATGTGAACCGATTTTTAGGAATTTTGAAAAGATATCTAGATACTAACTAATAGTATGTGTGTTGTAGCTGAACTTTTGTCTTTTTACTCTCTTTATTTTCAACTCAGAAAAGTTCCTAATTTCAGTCTAGTAAAATGATTGGTTTCCTCTGCCATTTGTGTCTTTAAAAAAATCCAGTAACAGTGAGTTTTATTCACTCGTGTTTAGTCATCTGAAATGATGTCTGTTGCAGTAAAATGCTCATGAATGTGAATGACTGAACAAATCCATTTCACTGAATATTCAACACGTATGGTCACTTCATTGCATCTTCATGACATTGGCCATGTGAAAACAGTACATTAATCTGTAAATTTCCTCCCATTATTATTCCATGCTATGTTTTTTAGCTATCAGATATACAAGGCAGAGAAACTGGAGGTTGTACCTGAAAAAAAAAATTCTTTAATCCGTATACAATTTTTAGAATTCCTGGATCCCAAGTCCTTGTTTGAACTCTGGGGCTGCTACTTACTACGAGGTGCTCACTTCAGGGCAGCGTACTCGCGCCGCACCGACAGATTTGCTTTTAAATTCTGAATACTTCAGGCCAGTGAGATGACCCGAACATAGCAAAATACTCTTTTTTAAACTCTCAAATATTCTTTTGACACGTTTTTAGTATCACTTGAGATCAAAAAATTAAATCCCAAGAGTATATACAAAACAAAAACAAAAACAACCCCAACCAGGTTTATGTTTACAATTTTTTCCATGTCGATTAACCCAGGCAGCCAATTTAAAGGACTGTGTAACTATATTGAAGAAAAAGAAATTAAATACTATCAGAACTGATAGTTGATCATTCATCCATTGATACCTTATTTACTTGGTACTGTATTAACCAGTTTTTTGAGAGACAGTTTAATAACTCAGAGAGTTTAAATAATTTGAATGAATGAAAATTACATAATAAGCCTTATTTTGGAATAGAAAGAGCATCTGACTTCTTGGTGCACCTGGGTGGCTAAGTTGGTTAAGCATCTGACTCTTGGTTTCGGCTCAGGTCATGGTCTCAAAGTTTGTGAGTTCGAGCTCCACAACGGGCTCAGTGTAGAGCCTGCTTGGGATTCTCTGTCTCTCTCTCTTTCTGCCCCTCCCCTGCTTGTTCTGTCGCTCTCAAAACAAATAAACTTTAAAAATTTTTTTAAAGAAAGAGCATCTGACTTCTAATTTCTGTTAGCCTGCCCCTCAGATGATCTCTTTAGCATTTGAGAGCAACGTGGAATGAGGTTGGTCTCATAGTCAATTAAAATGAAGAGTTGGCCATATGAGACACATATTCCATTTATAATATTCTGAACCTTGGACTTGTGTCTGCGTTTTTGAAAGCAGCTATTGTCTAAAAATAGAAGCACTCATATGAACGCAGGGATGAGCGAATGGAGGGAGGTAAGGAGAAATAAACGGGAAAGAGGTCTGCTTCTGCTAGAGCAGCAGTCGGGTAACAGAGTAATTTAAGTTCATTCCGGCCTACATGCAGCCTCTTCTGACTTTAAAGTATCATCACAGGCCATTGTTCCAAATCCATTCCCAAGGTATTTTTATTTGCCTACAAATCTGCACAAGTTTTGGCCCTGGAAGGCCTCAAGGCTTTGGATTATGGCAGGGAACAAAGGACTCCTGAGGAATTAAGAAAGGAGACTCGCGTAGTCTTAGAATATCATGTCCCATCCTGCCCTTGTTGTTGGGAGCTGGATAATAGGTTCTTGTAGACTCAGCTGTAGGGTTCGGGAGGGGGTCCGAGGAACACTCGCGTTGCCGTGGGTAGCCATTCGGTTTTGTCACGCCAGTGAGACAGCCATTGCTGACTAGGCCTCCAAAACACGGTGTTAGAGACCCAGGCGCCAGACTGCTAAGCGCTTCACCTTGTTGTGGTGGCCTGTTTTGTGCTTTTACCAGAGTCTCTCAGGAGCGCACAAGCCAAAGCGCTGCCTCACGCTGGTGCCCCCAGTATACGTGTACAGGGCCCAGGCCTTCCCTCCCGCTGGGCCGCGGCCTCGGCCTCCTCCCCACAAAGCCTCGGGGCCCCCTGCCTGCTGAGGCTCGCACGCACGCCATGGCCAGAAGATGAGCTGTGCCCTTAAACGCCGCTTAGTTCAGACCTCTCTCTCTCTGCGCCGACGGAATACAAACGCGCCCGCTCGCTCTCAAGTGCCACCGTGTTTCCTTTCACACGTATGCTTGCAAACAGCCTGTGGCGGCTTTTCGCGTCCACTTGTCCCGCTCTTGTTTCCAGTTGCCTCGCACGGGAAGGCGAGGGTAGACCCTCCCTGACGCCGGGCGGCGGTCCCCGTCGGGTCGCCCACGCCACAGCCCTGGGTTCCTCGCGGGCCGGCCCCTGGCCTGTTGCTCCGTCCCGGTCCGGGTTCAACCTTGTCTTTTCCAGGACGAAAGCTGTATGTACAACCCGACCGGCAAGGCGGCCAAGTGCAGAGGCTACAGAGAGATCCCCGAGGGGAGCGAGAAAGCCCTGAAGAGGGCAGTGGCCCGAGTGGGGCCCGTCTCTGTGGCCATCGACGCCAGCCTGACCTCCTTCCAGTTTTACAGCAGAGGTAGGAGCGGCCCGAGGCCCCGGGCGCCCAGTCCCCCGAGGCCCCGCGCCCACGCCCACCTTGGGTGGGCGGCATCCCGCAGGGGGCGTCCTCGCGCGGGGGGCCCCACGGGGAGGCCCCGGGGCCGCGGGAAGCTGCAGCCTGACGGCGTGTGTCCTAGGCGTTTACTACGACGGGAACTGTAACGGCGGTAACCTGAACCATGCGGTTTTGGCGGTGGGCTACGGGGTCCAGAAGGGCCGCAAGCACTGGATAATTAAGAACAGGTAACGACGGGGGCGCCAAGTCTGTCGCTCAGTCAGCCAGTTAGTGCACAACCTCCCCTGCAACCTCCCAGCGTTCCTTGCTCTCCCTTCAAGAGAAAGTCGTCTCGGACGTTTTCGTCCTCCCTCCCCAGCCGGAGGCCCCGGACCCTAACACTCGGCGGTGCTCACGGGGCGCGGGCGGCGGTGCTCCTCGTGCCGGGGCGCGGGCGGCGGTGCTCACGGGGCGCAGGTGGCGGTGCTCCAGGTGCCGGGGCGCGGGCGGCGGTGCTCACGGGGCGCGGGCGGCGGTGCTCCTCGTGCCGGGGCGCGGGCGGCGGTGCTCACGGGGCGCGGGGGGCGGTGCTCCTCGTGCCGGCCCCTCCGTCACCCGCGAGCGAGCGGAACGTCTGCCTTTGGTGACCTCCCGGCCCCCGGGACAGACGGACCCAACTAACCCGAACACACAGTTGCGCCAGGAAACCGGGAGGAGGTTTGGCATTGCATCGTTTTTTCCTTCTTTTTTCCAGAATGGGACCAATTTCTTAGGGAGCTTTCCATCGTCAGCCTGCGTGAAAGCAGTAGGGGTCCGCGCACAGGTTTAGCAGCCTCTTGTGCGACTTTTTGCCCTTCCAGACAGACGAGAGTAACACATGTAAAAACCGGCCCCAGGTTGTGAAGCACGTGGAAAGACAGACTTTTCGGAGAGTAGACATGACGACAACAACAACAACAAGTGTTTCCTTCCCTATTGTTGGGAAGAAATAGAACTGCAGGGTATTTCCACTCTCCTTTTCTCGTCAGCCCCTTGTGACTTCGGGGCTAGACTTAGAGAATTCCACACTTCCTTGCCTCACCGGCCAGTACTAGCCTGACAGCAGCCGGACTTGAACTTGCCGTCCTTGGCGCCCTCCAGGGAGCAGGAGTCCTAGACTCGGGGGAGTTCCGAGCTCTGAGCTGTCAGCACAGACCCGACCCGGGCTCGAACCCACCAACCGTGAGATCATGACCTGAGCCGAAGTCAGACGCTTAACCGACTCAGCCACCCAGGGGCCCCTGGGCTCGCTTTAAATGCCACCTCTTGCATTAAGCCTTGATCCCTTGATCCCAAGCAGTCTCTCCTAGCGTTATGTCTTCTCTCCATTCCTTTACTTTAAACTCTTCAACGGTAAAAACTTTTATTTATTAAAAAAAAAAAAAAAAAGTATATGTATTTTTGAGAGACAGAGAGCACAGGTGGGGGAGGGGCAGAGAGGGAGGGAGACCCAGAATCGGAAGCAGCTCCGGGCTCTGAGCCGTCAGCACAGAGCCCGACGCGGGGCTCGACCTCAGGAGCCGCAAGTTCATGACCTGAGCCGAAGTCGGACGCCCAACCGACTGAGCCCCCCGGGCGCCCCTCTTTCTTTTTTATACTACGGGTACCTAGCTCGGTAGGTACGGGTTTCAATGAATAAATACACCGAGGGTACTAAATGTTCTCCTTCGTTGACCCACAGCTGGGGAGAAAACTGGGGAAACAAAGGCTATATCCTCATGGCCCGGAATAAGAACAACGCTTGCGGCATCGCCAACCTCGCCAGCTTCCCCAGGATGTGAGCTCGGCCGGCCGGCCTCATCCTGCGCTTCGTTCCTTCTGCGAGCGCGCGGCGAACTGCTGCGCCCCGGCGGGGGTGCTGTGCCTCCCTGAGGCAGATGTAGCCACATAGACGTCGGCCAGTCGGCTTCCCCGATCGGTTGTGCTTTGAGCCACACTCCTGCCGCTTTCCGTCTCCGCCGCGTCCCGGCCGCAGTAGCAGTTTCCCCCACAAGTGCGCGCTCTTCGGCGGAGAGAGAGGAGCGTAGCCCGCCCTGACTGCTGTCGCGGGGCTGGTGCTGTGCCCACGGTCCGAGGCCGGAGATCTGTAGCTCGACTCTTATTCACAGGGACGAGTTAGCTTTAACCGTCCGGAGGACTAAGGGGCCCTGACCTCCCGGTCTCCAGGTTCGCTTCTAGATCCTGAAGGTAGAAATTTCTGTTTTCCACCCCCGTTCATAAATATAGTCATAAATCTTTGGTACACGTTTATGTGATCCTAGAAATCGACTTTCTTTTGCCTTCTTTGCCTTTTTAAAGTAAACCAAGTATTTATCTGTCTCTAATTTAATAAATACCTGTTTAGTAAATATTCATCTTGTGGCAGATGCTGTGCCAGGTGCTGGAGACAAAGAGATGAAAAACCCCACGTATTGCTTATATTTGGTGTGCTCCCGGTTTGCTTGGAGCGACTGTCACATACACAGTTCATCCTGATTCCTTCATTTCTTCGTTTCTTCAGCCAACATTTATGAAGTGCTTGCTATGTACTTAGAACTTTGTAAATTTGGGGGAGTCCATGGATATAAGGAGACTTCAGTATGTAATTCTGTCTGTCAGGGAACCAGATTAATGACACATGAGCCTGGCTCTTGAAAAATACCTTAAGGCCCTTTCTGCAGTTCTACACCCTGAACGTTTGCTGTCATCAAAAGCAGAAACTCTTACAATGGTTTCCAAGCAGTGTTACTAACTCTACAAGACTGTGGCTGGCCAATAAGAAATCAGCACAACTGGTTTTGCCATTTTTCATAAAATGTTTATTGAGTACATAATATCACCACTAGAAAGAGTTCGCATTTATTCAATACCTACCATGCACCAGGCACTCTTTTATCTCACTCTTGTGTGTAAATATTTATTACCCTATTGTAAGCAGTGCATCGTAAAAAATGTTTATTTATTTTGAGAAGGAGAGAGTGTGAGCAGGGGAGGGGCCGGGGGAGAGGGGGGAGAGAGAGAGAGAGAGAGAGATTGAGAATCCCAAGTAGGGATTCTACGCTGCGCTGTCAGCGCAGAGCCCCATGTGAGGCTCGAACTCATGAGCCATGAGATCATGACTGGAGCCAAATCAAGGTTGGATGCTTAACACGGTGAGCCACCCAGGCGCCCCATAAGCAGTGTATTAAACGGTAGGAGGATGAAACAAACTAGTACGACACGGCTCTGCCTTCAAGAATGGTAATAGACTAGTGAACGACATATAACCCATAATGAAAGAAATGCTAATTATGCAAGCTCAGGAGTGAAGCATTAATTCTTTTTTTAATGTTTGTTTAGTTAGTTAGCAAACATGGGAGGGGCGGAGAGACGGGGAGAGAGAGAATCCCAGGCAGGCTCTAGGCTGTCAGTGAAGAGCCTGGTGTGGGGCTCAATCTCACCAGCTGTGAGAGCCAAAATCAAGAATCAGTGGCTTAACCAACTGAGCCACCTAGATGTCCCATGAATCGCTAATTCTTTTTTTAAATTTTTTTATTAAAAATATTTTTTTGATGTTTAATCGCTTTTGAGAGAGAGAGAGAGAGAACGAGTGGAGGAGGGGTAGAGAGAGAGGGAGACGCAATCCGAAGCAGGCTCCAGGCTCTGAGCTGTCAGCACAGAGCCCGACGCGGGGCTCGAACCCACAAACCGTGAGATCATGACCTGAGCCCAAGTCGAATGCTTACCCAGATGAGCCCCCCAGGCGCCTCATGAATCATCAGTTCTTAATGGGATTTTAGAAGAGGCTTCACCGAGAACAGAGCTTTGAAAGATCTGAACGGGTGGGGAAAGTGGAGGTGGCGTGCAGTAGAGGGAGGGAAGGCAAATCAGGCAGAAAGTTTTGGGGGAACCGAGGGGCCGAGAGAGCTAAGGAGCGGTGAGGGGGCTGGCTTACCTCAGAGTAGGGTGCAGTGCATCTATACTAGATCTGAGGTGAACAGAGTGGATTGGAGTGAAATCCTGGACGGCCTTGAATGCCTTCCATGTCCAAGAAGCTCATACTTCATTTTATAGATACAGAGGCATTTAGTGGACATCAGATACCTTTGAGCAGGAGACAGACACGATCAGATCTGTATTTTAGCAACATTCCTCTGGCAGTGTTGTAAAGAACAAATAACAGATGGAGAACAAAATGGAGAGGCCAGAAATTGGAGAAGAGTGGACACTTAGGAGACACTGCACATGCTCTGTCTCTTCTCCAAGGAAGAATACCGCACAGAATGACTCCCGAACTTTTTGAAGGTTGAGTATGACTTTGGCAGATGGGGAGGTGGGAAAAGGCATTTGGACCCAGAGAATAGCGTATTCAAATGTGCAGGCATGAGAGAGAACTTGCAGCAATCGGCGAGTAGTTTCTGTTGAGCTTTGAAAGAGCCAAAGATGCATGAGCTTGAGAGATGTCTAACTCCCCACCGGGCAAATCTACACAGTTCTGTTCGTTTAAACTGGGATTTTTTTTTGTTCCTTCTGCCTAAAGAGCATCTTTTAGAATGTCCTTTGGCACGGACGTGTGGGCAACAAATTCAGTCTGCCCCTGTACGCATTTGGACTTGTGTCTGGATTTTCTATTCTGGTACGCGAGTGTGAGTATCTACACTTGACCAGTATCACAGATTTATACTTGTTTTCGTGTCTAATGGTTTCGTCTTCCCCCTTAGCACTCTCCTTTTCTAGAATTCTTCCTGAGTATTCTTGCTTTTTACTTTTTCCGTTTGCTCTTTAGAAACAGTTTTGTCAGTTTATAAAAAGTCCTGCTAGTATTTTTATTTAGATCACATTACATTTATATCTTTTTTAAGTTTGTTTGTTTTTTTTTTTTTTTGAAGGGGCAGAGAGAGGGGGTGAGAGAGAATCCCAGGCAGGCTCTGCACTGTCAGCGCAGGCTGATGCAGGGCTCGAACTCATGAACTGCGAGATCATGACCTGAGCCAAAACCAAGAGTCAGACATTTAAATGACTGAGCCACCCAGGTGCCCCATTTCTTAATTAGGGAAAAGTGACCGCTATATACTACTGAATCTTCTTATCCAAGACTAAGAGAGGCCTTTATTTTTTTCCCTGTACTCTTGTGTGCCCTTAAAGATATTGCTCATTTCTTGCTAACCTTTTTTTTTTTTTTTTTGCAAGTTTAGGATGTTTACCTTTTATTATTATTATTTTTACAGTTTTAGTCACTTTTTTTTTTACACTTATTTATTATTGAGAGACAGAGACAGAGCATGAATGGGGGAGGAGCAGAGAGAGAAGGAGACACAAAATCAGAAGCAGGCTCCGAGCTGTCAGCACAGAGACTGATTCGGGGCCCGAACCCGCGAACAGCGAGATCACGACCTGAGCCGTAGTCAGTCTCTCAACCGACTGAGCCGCCCAGGCGCCTCAATTATTTACAGTTTAAATGGGGTCTTTTCCAACATAGTTTCTTATTAGATGTATATTTGAAAGCTGTTGATTTTTGTTGTTTTTGTTATGTTAGTTTTTGTACTCAGATCCTTTATCTTGAATTCTTTTTGTTTATTCGTTTTTCAGTTGATTCTCTTGGATTTTTTTGAGTCAGTAAGTGTATCATCCACAGAGGTAAATTTTACCTTTCTGATTCTTACCTCTGATTTCTTCCTCATTTGTTACAGTAGATAAAACTTCCAAAATGATGCCAGAATTGATAGATCCTGACCTAAAAACATTATTATTTTTATAGGTTAAAATTCCTAGATGTACATAATTAATTTAACCAAACCCCCCAAATCAAAATTTACATTGTTTCCAGTGCTCCCAGTTACAAAAAAAAGAAGCTGAAATTAATGATTGATATTTCAATACAGAAAATCTTTAATTGTCCAGTTAAATCTGTTATTATATAAATTTTTAATTTTAGAGAGAGATTGAGAGAGAGAGAGAGAGAATCTTATGCAAGTGCCACACTCATTGTGGAGCCCAACACAGGCTCCATCCCACGACCCTGGGATCATGACCTGAGCCCAAGTCAGGAGTTGGATGCTCAACTGACTGAGCCACCCAGGCGCCCCTGAACATTTTAAAGGTATGCAAAAGGAGAGAGAGTAGTAGAGGGAAGCCTCATGTACACATCATCCATCTTGAACAACTAATCAACACGTTCCAATCTTATGTCATCCATTCCTCTTCCATTTTTTAAATTTTAGTATTTTAAAGCAAATCCCAGATATAATTTCACTCATAATCATTATACATCTCTGAGAAATTTTTAATATAATCACCATGCCATCAGCATGCCAAACAAATTTAACAATTGTTTCTTAATATCATTCTCTGTTTAGTCCATTTGAAAAATTTTCCAGTCGTTTAAAGATGTCTTTTTACTGTTTATTCAATTCACTATCCAAACAGTTTTACACACTGCACTTGGCTGTTACTAAGTGTTCTATGTTCTGTGACAATCACGCCCCTACCTGCACTCCCCCAAACACACAGGGTTTTTTCTTCTCCCTATAATTGATTTCATGGAGAACCCAGACCATTTGTCCAGAAGAATGTGTCATACTCTAGATTGGGCTGATTGCTTGCTCTTTCTGAATCTAAGGTCCTAGCTTTCTTAACCACTGCAGTATACCTTGTTTGTCACCATACTTCACAGATGTGACGAGGAAATGAAAACTTACAAGTGACAGCCCATTAAACTTTTAATGGCACAGATATTCTAGAAATCCTGGACAGTTTTATTCTTTTTACAGAACGTATCCTTGTGGCTGAATGTTCAGGCTATTCTGCCCTTGAAAAGCCTTTATGACTCATTGACAGGCCTCATAATTCATAACACTTGTGAGCTGAAAACTCAGTCCAAGGACTTCAAGAACCTAGTTTTTCACTTCGGGGTGAAGCCTAAGTAAGCCTAAAGGCTTGGTTTCCTCAGACTCTCTCTGTATAGATTTGACAGGGTAAAGATGTTATGCTTTTACAGATGACAAGATTGTATATATAGAAAATTCTAAGAAACTAACTAAAAAACTATTAGGACTAATAAATGAGCTCCACAAAACTGCAAGGTACAAGATCAATATATAAAAATTAATGTTGGGGCACCTGGGTTGCTCAGTTGGTTAAGTATCTGACTCTTGGTTTCAGCTCAGGTCATGATCTCACAGTTTGAGTTCGAGCCCCGCATCAGGCTCCACACTAACAGCAGAAGCCTGCTTGGGATTCCCACTTTCCTTCTCTCTCTACCCCTCCCCGACTCATCCTCTCCCTCTTTCTCTCTCAAAAATAATAATAAATAAACTTTAAAAAAAGAAATTTATGTTATTTCTGTTGAGTAGCAATAAACAGACTGAAAATGAAATCAAGAAAAAAATGCCAGGGTGCCTAGGTAGCTGAGTTTATTGAGCATCCAACTCAGGTCACGATCTCAGGGTCATGGGATCGAGCCCCATGTTGGGATCTGCACTGAGCATGGAGCTTCCTTAAGATACTCTGTCTCTGGGGCGCTTGGGTGGCTCAATCAGTTGTGCGTCTAACTTAGACTCAGGTCATGATCTCACAGCTCGTGAGTTCTGGCCTCACCTCAGGCTCCCTGGTCTCAGCGCAGAGCCTACTTCAGATCCTTCATCTCCCTCTCTCTCTGCCCCTCCCCTGCTCACTCTCTCTCAAGATAAAATAAAATAAAAAGGATTCTCTCGCGCGCGCGCTCTCTCTCTGCCCCTTTCCCCTGCTCATGCACTCTCTCTCTAAAATAAGAAAAGTGCCGTTTACAGCAGCATCAAAAAGAATAAAATACTTAGGAACCAATCTAACTAAAGTGCAATATTTATACTCTGAAAACTATAAAACACTGGTGAAAGAAATTCAGAAAACCTAAATAAATGGAAAGACCTCCCATGTTCATGGAATGGAAGATAATATCATTAAGATGGCTCCATTCCCCAAAGATCTATAGATTCAAAACAATTCCTATCCAAATCCCAGGGGTGCTTCCTTGTAGAAGTTAACAAGCTGACACTAAAATCATATGGACATCAAGGGACCAAGAATAGCTAAAACAATCTTGAAAAAGAACAAAGTTGGATGACTCACACTTGCCAATTTCAAAACTTACTACAAACAGGAATCAAGACAGTATTACTGGCATGAGGATATATGTCAGCGGAATTGGATTAAAAATCTAGAAATAAACTCTCATTTATGTTCAGTTGGATTTCAACAAGGGTACCAAGATAATTCAATGGTGAAAGAACAGTCTTTTCAACAAATGGTTCTGGGGCAAGTGAACAACCTCATATAAAAGAATAAAACTGCAATGCGACCTCATACCATATATAAAATTAACTCAAAATGGTTTAAAAATCTAAATGTAAGCGCTGAAACTATAAAACTCTTAGAAAATACAGAGATAAATCTTCTGGGATTTTCTTTTTTTTAATTTTTAATTTTTTTAGTTATTTTGAGAGAGAGAGAGACACAGAGTATGAATGAGAGAGGGTCAGAGAGGGAGGGAGACACAGAATCCGAAGCGGGCTCCAGGCTCTGAACTGTCAGCACAGAGCCCGATGCAGGGCTTGAACTCATGACCAGTGAGATCAGACCGGAGTTAGATGCCTAACCGACTGAGCCATACAGGTGCCCCTCTTCTTGGCTTTTCTTAGACACGACACAGTACAAGCAACAAAAGAAAAAAACAGATAACTGGATTTCATCAACACTAAGACTGCATCAAAGTGTCACTCAAAAGAGTGAAAGACAACCTAGAGAATGGGAGAAAATATTTGCAAATCATATATCTAATGAGGAATTGCTATCCAGAACATATAAAGAACACCTACAACTCAACAACAACAAAACAACCCAATGTAATCCTGGGCAAAGGACTCAAATAGACATTTCTCCAAAGAAAATATTCATATGATTATTAAACACATGAAAATATGCTCATCGCTAGTTATTAAGGAAGCACAGATCAAAACCATAATGAGATGCCACTTCACGCCCGTCAGGATGGCTGTTACAAAAAAGCGGAAAATATTAAGTGTGGCAAGGATGTAGAGAAATTGGAACTCTGAAATATTGCTGGTGGGAATGTAAAATGGTGCAACTGCTGTGTAAGCAGTTTGATAGTTCCTCAAAAAATTAAACAGAATCACCGTATGATCTGGGGTGCTTGGGTGGCTCAGCTGGTTGAGCGTCCGACTCTTGATTTCAGCCCAGGTCATGTTCTTACAGTTAATGAGTTCAAGCCCCACATTGGGCTCTGCACTGACAGTGTGAAATCTGCTTGAAATTCTCTCTCTCTGCCCCTCCCTGGCTCATACACACACACACACTCTCAAAAATAAACATTAAAAAAAGAGTTACCATATGAAATAGCAATTCCACACTAGATGCAGAGCCAAAAGAATTGAAAGGAGGGACTCAAACAGATATTTGTATGTTAATGTTCTTCACAGCATTATTCACAATAGCCAAAAAGTGGAAACAACGCAAGCGCCCATCGACAGATGAATGGATAAAGAAAATGTAGTATCTACATGCAATGGAATATTATGCACTCGTAAAAAGGAATTACATGATATATACCGAATACTTCAACACGATAACTGATAGATACCATGCCATGGAAGAGCCCAGAAAATAAGCCAGACACAGAAGGACAAATGATACCATTTACACGCGACATTTAAAAGAGGCAACTTTAAAGACAAAGTAGAATAGGCTACGTCTATTAGAAGAGACTAGGGAGGGGATAGAATAGGGAGATCTTATTTAATGGGTGCAACATTTCTGTTCGGAATGATGAAAAGGTTCTGTGTAGGGGTGGTTGTGGGTTTATGAGAACAAAGAATGTTTTGGAATTTTCTATATTTTCAGCTTAATTTTGCTGTAAACCTAAAACTCTAAAAAATAGTCTTTTTAAAAAAATTCTAGAAATAGATTGTGGTGATGATTACACAGTATTGTGAATGTACTTAATGCCACTAAACTGTATATTTAAAAATCATTAAAATGGTAAATTTTATGTGTATTGTAACATAGTTAAAAAAAAAAAAACGAATCAGGAGGGCACCTGGGTGGTTCAGTCCGACTTCAGCTCAGAGTTCCTGGGTTCAAACCCCACATCAGGCTCTGCACTGGTATGGAGCCTGCTTGGGATTCTTGTTCTCTCCTCTCTCTCTGCCCCTCCACCACTCATGCTTTTTCTCCCTCTCTCAAAATAAATAATCTTTTAAAAATATTTTAAAATAACAATAAACATTCAAAATAAAATTAAAATAAGAATCAGGGGTGCCTGAGTGGCTAAGTCAGTTGAGCGTCTGACTCTTCAACTCAGTTCAGGTCATGATCTTATAGTCATGGGATAAAGTCCCAGAGTGGGCTCCATGCTGAACGTGGAGCCTGCTTGAGATTCTCTCTCCCTCTCCCTCTCTCTCCTTCCCCTGTGTGCACTCTCTCTCTCAAAATAAATAAACTTAAAAAAATTAAAAAAAGAATCAAAGAGAGAAGTTCTGATGATTACTTAAAGCTTCATTATCCAGCCATGTAATTTTGAACTAAACTTGCTCAATCACTGTTTTGTCATTATTTCTATCTTCTCAACTTCTCTTGTGGTCTATATTAGCAAATTTTGTCCCTGCATCTTCAAAATATGTGAATCTGGCCACTTCTTTACCTCTACCATGATCTCCCAGCTTAAGTCCCCATCATTTGACTCCTGGCGGGGTCTGTGGTGGCCCACTAACCCCCCACTCCCACAGAACGCTGCTCTACTGTAGCTGACACTGTATCTAGTCTCTGTACACCAGATCACGTCACTCCCCTGTGCAAAGCCCTCCCATTACACTTTCATTTAACAAGCTGGGCACTGTTCTGGAAATTCGGCAGTGACAAAAATCCAAGATCTCACAGAGTTGATATATATATTTTAACATTTATTTTTGAGAGAAAAAGAGAGCATGAGTGGTAGGGGCAGAGAGCGAGGGAGAGAGAGAACGCCAAGCAGCCTCTGCGCCATCAGCACAGAGCCCAATGCAGGGCTCGATCTGAGGAACCTGAGCCAAAATCAAGAGTCCGATGCTTAGCTGACTGAGCCACCCTGGCGCCCCACGTAGCTTATATCTTAGTGAATTTAGAATATAATGCAAACATTCTTAAGTGGCTACCAGTATGATCTGGTCCCAGGCTACCTCTCTGACTTCATTTCAGCCCATGGCTCTATGAAGAGCATTTCTCCAAATTAGAATTCTCCTGAAAAGAAAGAGGTGAATGGTTGTTGTTAAAAAGTGTTCATGCCTGCGGGCATCTGGTTGGCTCGGTGGGAACAACATATGACTCTTGATCTCGGGTCATGAGTTTGAGCCCCACACTGGGGGTAGAGATTACTTAAATAAATAAAATATTAAAAAATGAACTGTTCATGCCTATATAAAAGAGTACTTACCAATACCCCCTCCCCAGTGAAAAAACCCAGGGCTTTATCTGGTTTAGATATAAGACCAGGATTTTTGGCTGATGTATATACATACATATATATGTATATATATATAGTCGTCTTCTTCATCAATTTGGAAATGGCTCCTTGAGGCCTGGCAACCTAAAACTTATCTGCTATCTAAAATGATGAAGAAGAAACAGGGTAACTACATGAAAAGTCTAACTCTGAAAAGGGGTGAATGGATGGAAAATAGCACACAGCTATCACTGTTCTACAGCATAAATTATATCCTGCTAGGCAGGAATATAGAAGGCTCTCCCTGTTGGTAAAGTGAGTTTCTTGACCACCCAACTGGGAACCTCTAGTTCTGTTCTCTGTAAAGGTCTACACCAAGCAGATAATCTATACAGAAAGTATTAGAAATAATGTGTATTTTTAATTTAGAACGTTCCTATATTCCCCAATGATTCAAGAATCATGCTCCCTTTGCAGGGGGAGGGGGGGCTGGGTACAGTATACTTTATTGATGGTACACAACAAGGCATGATTCCCAAGCCCCTCTCCTTCTTCAGGGGATCTGGGATGGGGATGGTGTAGAGACTGGGAGATTCTCAGTGTGTTGGGGGATGAATTGAGGGCAAGGACTCCCCAGCAGTTGAGGGCCTCTCTCTTCATCTTCCTCTTGCTGGGGCTGGCGGTCCAGGTGACTGTTACTCCTTGGAGGCCATGTGTACCATAAGGTCCACCACGAGGTGCTGTAGCCAAATTCATTGTCATACCAGGAAATGAGGTTGACAAAGTGGTCAGAGTGGTCACTGAGAGTGATGCCAGCCCCAGCATCAAAGGTGGAAGGGTGGATGTCCCTGTTAAAGTCACAGGAGACAACCTGGTCCTCAGTGTACCCAAGGATGCCCTTGAGGGGGCCCTCTGATGCCTGCTTCACCACCTTCTTGAAGTCACCATATTTGGCAGCTTTCTCCAGGTGGCAAGTCAGTTCTATGACATTAGGGGTGGGAACATGGAAGGCTATACCAGTGAGCTCATTCAGCTCAGGGCTGACCTTGCCACAGCCTGGAGGTGCCAATAGGATGATGTTCTGGGGAGCCCCTTGACCATCACATCACAGCATCCCAGAGGGGCCGTCCATGGTCTGGGTGGCAGTGATGGCATGGATTGTTGTCATGAGTCCCTTCATGATGTCAAAATTATCATGGAACATCTTGGCCAGTGGGGCCAAGCAGCTGGTAGTGCAAGAGGCATTGCTGACAATCTTGAGAGAGTTGTCATACTTCTCATGGTTCATGCCTATCACAAACATGGGGGCATCAGCTGAAGGTGCAGAGATGATGACCCTCTTGGCCCCATCCTTCAAGTGAGCCCCAGTGAGTCCCCAGTGGACTCCACAACATACTCAGCACCAGCGTCACTCCATTTGATGTTGTCAGGATCTCGGTCCTGGAAGATGGAGATGGGCTTCCCATTGATGACAAGTTTCCTGTTCTCAGCCTTGAATGTGCCATTGAAACCAGTCGTAGGTGATCTTGATAGAAAAAATAGAACTGAATTAGCTGTGGGTGGAATCATACTGGAGCCTGTAGACCATGTAGTTGAGGTCAATGAAGAGGTCATTGATGTTGAAAGCAGCCCTGTTGACCAGCACCCAATACAGCTAAATCCAGGTACTCCGACCTTCACCATCATGTCTCTGGGACATGGTTGGCACCGCATCAGAAGATGCAGCTGTCTGTCGAATGGGGAGGAGCAGAGAGCCCTGTTTTCTTTCCTCAAAGTGTAAACTGGATAATTTTAACATAAAGGTAATTAATTTGCTCATCTCCTATACTCTATTCAGGGTATTCTTCATCTCATTTTTGTGTTTTTCTTGGGCAGAATAGTCAGTAATAAGTGAGCTGTTTCAACTATGGAAATAATGACATTTGTTATTAAATCCCTAGCACAGAGTTAATCACTTGGGTAAATTAACAGAGACTAAAACTAACATCAGTATCATCCTAAAATTCAGAGCCCTTTTCTTTAAGACTAAATAAGATAGTTCCTCACAGAAACCTGAAGCAGCTAACTTTGAGGGCACATAAGGCTAAGAGAGAATGACTTTAAAACCTGGAGAAGGCACTAAGCTTCCTCATTCTGCTTTCATTTCCCTTTTGCATATCATTCAGGCGATGTTTCTTCTTCCGTGATAGAAGGGAAGCAGCATTCTACAGAAGATTTACAAGTACTATAGCAGATTTCCTTGTTTTTCTTTGTTTTTAATCTCTCTACAGATCTTCCTCAACTTATGATGGGGTTACAACCACACAAACCCATCACAAGTTGAAAATATTATAGTTGAAAGGGCATTGAATACACCTAACCTACTAAACACCATAGCTTAGCCTTGTCTACCTTAGGCATGCTCAGAACACGTGTATCAGCCTACAACGGGGTAACATCGTCTAACACGAAGCCTGTTGGATAATAAAGTACTGGATCTCTGATGAATACTGTACCGAGAGTGAGAAATGGAATGGCTGTGTGGGTTCGGAATAGTTATAGGGGCCCTGGTGGTTTGCCTCGTGGCCGCGTGGCCGGCGCCCAACTGCGGAGATGGGGAATGTCAATACCGCACGTCAGGAGCCTAGGAAGAGATCAAAACTCAAAATTCGAAGTGAGGTTTCTACTGAATGTGTATCACTTTTGTGCCATCATAAAGTTGAAAAGTTGCAAGTCGGGGGTCATCTGTGGCGACGTAAATTTGCAACAGCCAGGGTGACCCATTTCAAAGAAAACTGCCACACAAAAACCCAATTTACAGCTTTGGAGTGTTGCAGGATGATTTTAGTTTTATAAAATGGATTATGTGTACATGGGGTAGACTATGGAATGACATGTTCCCTTAATGTCTTTCAATACTATAGATTTTTATAGACTTTTACACACTAGGAGAACATAAACTGCAGAGAAACCTGAGACTAAAAGCCTCAGGTGGTGAGGGCGGGGAGGGAGAAAGGCCTTAGAAACCACTGCCAAATGGGTTATGAATCAGAAGTGAAGATAAAACATGTAGAAGATTATAATTGGTAAAATCAATCCAACAAATATTCCTTAGTTATGGCCTACACATGTGTTAAGCCACAGAACAGTACAAAGATGAGTAAGACAGGATTCTGTATTCTCAAGTTAGCTGGTGAGATAAAACTATATTATGTGGGGTGCCTGGGTGGCTCAGTCGGTTAAGCATCTGACTTCAGCTCAGGTCATGATCTCACAGTTCATAAGTTCGAGCCCCGCGTCGGGCTCTGTGCTGACAGCTCAGAGCCTGGAGCCTGCTTCGGATTCTGTGTCTCCCTATCTCTCTGCCCCTCCCCTGCTCAAGCTCTGCCTCTCTCTCTCTCTCTCTCTCTCTCTCTAAGAATAAATAAACATTAAAAAATTTTTTAAAAACGATTTTATGTAATAAAATATGGAATAAGCTCAAACTGTGGGGTATAATTTGCAAGCGTTGTAGAAGTATATAGAAAAGAAAGATGAGTGGGCTAGTTAGAGCAGGCTCCATGGAAAGGCAGTGCTTGTGGTAGGTCTTGCAAGATAAGAGAAGTCAAGGAGGAGAGAGCCACTTCAGAAAGACACGAATGACCACACAATGTGGGAGGCCCACAAGACCAGCTTGAGTACAACAGAGGTTGAGAGTTAAAAATCTGTTCTAAATTGAGTAAAATGTTCAAGTATGGGCCAGATTGTGAGGAAATGCAGCACATAACAGAAAGCATTGGTAAAAATGGCATGATAAAAATGTGTCTTAGAAGTACAAGGTAGACTAGATTGAAGGCTGTTGAAATAATTTAAATCATGTCAGTAAATATTTACTGAATGCCTACCGTATCACTGCCATACATACTTGGAGGACACAAAGATGAGTACGATGTACACACCTCCTGCGCTCAAGAGGCTAATCTTTATGGCAAAGACATAAATAATTGTGATAGTAAGTAGAACATTAAAAGGATGATTTTTCTGTTCTCAGAATCCATGAGATTCCTGAAGAGTCTTGAAGCACTGTAGAGATTAAAAAAAAAAAAAAGGCATCACGTTGGGGATAAAGAAAGGGGTTTTTTTTGTTTGTTTTTTGTTTTTAAAGAGGTGTGTTCTTAAATAGGCCATGAAGGACCAACAGGATTTCAAGAGACAGAAGT
The DNA here is from genome assembly GCA_028646485.1 of Cryptoprocta ferox. Classification (NCBI taxonomy): domain Eukaryota; kingdom Metazoa; phylum Chordata; class Mammalia; order Carnivora; family Eupleridae; genus Cryptoprocta; species Cryptoprocta ferox. Next base: position 2,014,588 of record CM053570.1, read on the forward strand.
GAGGAGAAGGAAATTCCAGAAGTAAGAGGCAAAATGATACTGTTGGGAAAAGCATTACTGTAAAAAGTGGGTTCAAATCCACAACAACAACTAGTTCTGTCCTCTTGAACAAGTTTTATAACCTCTCAGAACTTTCATTTCCCCTCTGTAAAATGAGGATACTAATTGTATCTAACTCACTGAACAATAATACATGAAGTGTTCGCTTCAGCAACACATATACTGAATAATCATGTAGGAAGAGTATAGCACATACATTGGCATATAATTGGCATCTGGCAAATGTTAGCTGGGGCTCTTATAATAAGAAAGTGAGCATGAGGTGCAGAGGATGATAAGCACAGATGTTCTGGAAACATGAAGAAAACTAGTTGTTTTAAGTATGAGGTTCTTGTGTGAGGATAGATATCTTAGTCTGTTCAGGTTTCTATAACAAAATATCTAAACTGGGTGGTTTATAGACAACAGAAATTATTTCTCGCAGCTTTAGAGGCCCAGTGTGATATAAAATACTCAGTCCAGGCAGCGAAGGGCAGTAAAAATAGTGTGGACTTTGAGTTCCAAGTCTACCAGTCACTTCCACAGTGACCTCAGACAAGTCTTTCTTAAGTTCCATTTAGGCAATGTTCGGGAATGAAGGCAGAAGACATCTTTTGCCCAATTACTACATTCATGCTCTGTACTGAGTGTAGGTTTATAGACTCTGTCAGGCAGAGAAATAGTGACTAAAAAAAAAAAAAATGGACCCTTCCAAAAACAGTTGTCTGCATTTTTTAATTTTGTTGAAAGAAATTTGTTTTTATACGCGTTTCCTCATTAAGGAAGTTATACCAGGAGGCACAAATACGTATAAAGGCATCAAGGCTAAAAGCAAAAAATTAGGTATGATATCGGATGTATAAATAAAAAAGGACAGAGAAAAAGACAATCTGAGGTAATTGAGAGTCCCAAACAGCTTTCTTCTGGAGTTTCTTCTGTTCCTGGGAACACCACCTTTCCAATCTACCTGCCAAGTCTCATCCCTTGTTTCCCCAAACTCTACACTCTCTGTGGATGTCATCATTGGGTTCATCTATCTGGGTGCTACAATTTATTTTAAAATAATATGGCTGCCTGACTGGCTCAGTTGGTAGAGCATGTGACTCTTGATCTTGGGGTCTTGAGTTCAAACCCCACATTTGGGTGTAGAGCTTACTTTTAAAAAATTATAGGAAGCTCACAAAATCTCTGTAAAGGCCAGAAAGTTGGGCTTGGAGATTCTGTCCCCCCTCTTAAGTCCCAAACCACACAGAGAATGCTGCTCATCCTCTAATGCTACTCAACAGACACAATATTTGACATGAACACTCATGCAGGTGACACTGGGGACCAGATGCATGGATATGCTGGAGCCGCTGGGGACATCTCCTCTACCAACCTCATCAAAAGGCAGAGTCTACAAGGCCTGGTTCATCCCATACCCATCCTGAAGCAATGTCTTCTGCGAGTGTGTCTGATTGGCCAAGGCTAGGTCACATGTCTGTGCCTTAACGGCAGTGAAACCTTGGAGACAGAGTTTGGGCTTCCAACTTGGAGAAGCAAAATGTATAATGTGGGAAATTCTCCAAACATAATGAGATTGTTCAAAAGATGCTAAATGGCCATGAAAATAAATGAAGGCTATATATACTACTGTGGAGTTGTTCTCAGGCATGTCCAGGAACGAAGGCAGGAGACACCTATACTGAAAAACTATACTACTTGCTAAAGTATAGTGTCCAAAAATCCGAGACTATAACTTGTACAAATATAAAATGAACATGGGTCAATATTTTATTCAACTCATCAATTGGTAAGGGATCAGTAAGATATTAAAACTGGTTCCAGTAAGAACTGAAGTGATGGCTATTTACATTCTCTATTCAGTAGAGTCTACTAGACAAAACTCATTTGCATTTTTAGGTACAAGAATCATCTCCAGAATTATTCATTTTTTATAACCTAACTTTCTCTACACAGTTGTAAAATAGCCTGGTCAATATAAGTCCATCAGAATTGTGCCCCCTCACAGAATCAGGTAACCCTGCTGCTCTGCCTCAGAATCTACTAGACAACACCCAGACTCCACTGAAAGTACAGCTGATAATCTCTTTCGCCTATTGCTGAGGATGGAAAAAAATTTCTTAACACAAGTGGAAACAAGCAAGGTGGGGAAAGAAGGGATACTGATACACTTGCATATTTTCTTATTTTTTTAAATGGGAAGATAAACCATAAATTGTTTAAATGGGTACTTATTATCGAAGAAGGAGGAAAACAGTATGGAGAGGATGGAACTGCAAGCTAGCCTTCTCTGAATATACTTCATGTTGCTGATTTGGCTTTGGATCCATATAAATGTTTTACATAATTATAAAGCAAAATTACATACATTTTAAAAGTGTCTCTAAAAATTAGAAGTAAAATGAGGGGTGCCTGGGTGGCTTAGTCGGTTGAGTGTCTGACTCTTGATTTCAGCTCGGGTCATGATCCCGGGGTTGTGGGATTGAGCTCTGTTTGGGATTCTCTCTCTGTCTCTCTCCCTCTGCCCCTCTCCCCTGCTCGCTCTCTCTCTCTCTCTCTCTCTCTCTCTCACACACACACACACACAAACACTCTCTCTCAAATTAAAAAAAAAAAAAGGAAGAAAAAGAAGAAGTGAAATGGAACAAATGAACCTAACTGGCCTAACAGGTGGTGGCATAACCATAGAGGGAACTTAAAACACAATGGTTGACTTACATCCTTAGTGGAATATGGCCTAAGAGGGGTGGGGGGTGGGGAATCTGTTATCATTCTCAGTAATAACCTTATTGGTGGTAGACTAGGTATTATTATTATGGAATACTATGGGATAAACTAAATGAGTACTTATGTTGATATTTTAGAGAACTGAAATGTTCAGCATGTTTGAAAGAGTTACAGATGAAAGACTGGTGAAGTTAGGTAAAAACTCCATAGCCTTCACTTTGGATTTGAAGTATCAGTGTGAGCTTGGGATTTACTTAATCTATTTATATGATAATTATATATAATATACATAATAATTTTATATAGATTATGAAATTATATATAAATAAAATCCCCTAGCTCTGTCTACAGAAAGGCTTAGAAACAATGGTCAGTCTGGTATCAGTGACACTCCTACCGCCTAGATTTTGGTATTTCTTCATTTATTTATAACTTTTTTAATGTTTATTTATTTTTTAGAAAGAGACAGAGACAGAGACAGAGCATGGGCAGGGGAGGGCCTGAGAGAGGGAGACACAAAATCAGAAGCAGGCTCCAGACTCTGAGCTGTCAGCACAGAGCCTGATGCAGGGCTCGAACTCACAGATTGAGAGATCATGACCTGAGCCGAAGTAGGACACTCAACTGACTGAGCCACCCAGGTGCCCCTAGATTTTGGTATTTAAACATCATTTCCACTAAAAAGAACCAGATCTCCTTGGAGAAATGGCTGATTCCAGGTCTGGGGTAGGAACTTTTCCAAATAAGCCTATGACAGTTCATCAAACTAGAAAGTAAAGAACCTATTAAAGGGTACTAATGTCATGCCAAATACAGAGACTCAAGAACTCAGGAGCCTATTTGAATAAGTTCCCACTGACCAAAGATGGGACAACATGGATATCAATAAGAACAAAACTGTAATGGGTCAAAACACATAAAATATGGTTAAATCCATGAATTCGTAATGATACAAAAATAGCTCAATGTTTTGTAATGTAGGGACCTTATTGGATCTCAATTCAAACAAGTTATTTTTTAAAATGTATGAGACAGGAGAATGTGAATATTGACATGATTGATGGCTTTAAGAAATTATTGTTAATTTATTTCAGATGTGATAATGATCGTGTAGTTAGATTTGTTTAAGAATCTTTATCTTCTAGAGATACATACCGTAATATTTATATAGGGAATAGTCTGATGTCTAAGATTTACTTCAAAATAATCTGGGTAGTGTGAGGGTAATTAACACAAGATTGGTCATGTATTGATAACTTGAAGCAGGATAATGGTTTCAGGGGGGCTCATTTCACTATTATCTCTACTTTTATATATGTTTAAAATATGCAAAAAAATTCTTTTAAAGTTAAATGACCATAAACCTGAAAATGTCTACTACAGAAGAGAAGATTCAACATTATGACATTGAGTCTCCCCAAATTTACATAGATATACCTGTAATTATATATACAGCAATTCAATATAAATATAAATACAGCAATTCAAATAAAAACTCTGACAGAATTTTTCAGAAAACTTGATATACCAATTCATATGGAAAATTCATCTGGAAAAGTTAACATGCACAAAATACTAAGACAACTTTGAAGAAGAAAAACAAACATAAGAGTGAAGGGGTGACTTGTCCTACGAGACATGAAGAGGTATACAAAGCTGTTTTAATCAAAACTCTGTGGTATCGAAGGAGCAATAGAAAAAAAGAACAGATCAGCGAGCTCAGAAACCGATGTATGTATATATGGGAATTTGGTTTATGATAGAGGTTTCCCTTCGCAATGGGAAAACAAATAAAATAAGCTCCCTATTTGACACCATTTAAACAAAACTAAATTCCAGATGAAATAAAGACCTGGAAACAACTATAAAAAAGAAAAAATAATACACACTCTAAAACTATGAAAACTAAATGAGTGTATCTTTTTTACATTGGAATGAAAAAAATTTTTCTTAAATAAGACAAAAAGGGGCACCTACATGGCTCAGTCGCTTAAGTGTCCGACTCTGGCTCAGGTCATGATCTCACGGTTTGTGAGTCTGACCCCCGCATCAGGCTCTGTGCTGACAGCCGAGAGCCTGGAGCCTGCTTCGGATTCTGTGTCTTCCTCTCTCTCTGCCCCTCCCCCACCTGTGCTCTGTCTCTCTCTGTCTCTCAAAAATAAATGTAAAAAAAAATTTTAAGACAAAAAAGCATATAAGGTAAAAGTGAATAAATTTTTCTGTACCAACCAACATCATAAAATTTCATAGAGAAAAAGTCAATATAAGCCAGACACCTTATGTCTGTGAAAGATTAGTAGCCAGAATACACATATATATGTATGCATGTATGTATAAAACAACTACAAGACACTAAGAAAACGCAACAATACAATAGCAAAATGAACAAAAGATATGAACAGTCATTTCGCAGAAAACTAATGGTCGATAAATGTGTGAAAAGATACTCAACCTCATTAGTAATTATGAATATGCAAATTATAAAAAATGCTAGTTCACCTTGCCCTGCTTCTGCCCAGTTAACCACTCTAACAGTAAGATGTACCTGGGTGTATCTTTTTTCCATACATATTCTAAAATATATTACTATCAATAAAGATGTATTACTATCAATAAAGTATCCTTTTTCCATATATATACTAACTTATGTTACTATCAGTAAAGATATTTTGAATTGAGAGCCAAGGAATAACTGAGTGAGAATTAGACGACAGTCGTCGCGGAGGGTCCTGGGTCTTCCTAGGAAATCCTGGAGGAAGTGGGGGCCTCAGGAGCTTAATCCTCATCTCTTCGTAACTAAGTTTTTCCATGTGAAAATTGGTGTTTTGAGGTAAAGTGCATTGTCAAGAGGATGAGGGATTAAAGCGTAAACTTGCACTGCTCCTATTTTGCGGAGTTTGTTCTCCTGACCTGCTCCCCTGGGGGCTCTCGGAGGCGCCTTGCTGTACCCACTGTGTCTCCAAAACCGTGCGATGAGGCCAGAGAGCTGATCTGGTTAGATTTTAAGTGAAACTGAAATGAAAGTTTACTTCCTCATTGTGGATACCTCATGTGACAAGGTCTGATTTCTTTTTACACTCAATCTAACTGAAGTCTCTTTGCTGCCTTAAAATCTTCGCAGAGGGCCCACCTTCCAGCATTGTTAGTGCGGGAGCACTTGGCCGGTCCATCATGTACGTACTGTCTGTTCTTTTTCTCCCATTTGATCTTTCAACCCTCCGTTTATGTCTGTAGCTTGCTGTGTGTGCCAGGGTTTAAATCTTTGGTTTCAGGAAGTAAACTAAAAAATCGTGCCACTCAACTTGCCTCTTCTTTTTCTGATTGAAAAGAAGCTATTTTTGAAAAGTTAATGTCTGCTTGCACATCAAAACCTGAGGCTGAAACGCAGCTTTCTTTGGAAAATAATTTGAAGATTTACATGGTTACAATTTCAGTTGTTTTGAATTAAAAAGAAACAGAAAAGAAAGTATAATCCAGTTTGAAGGAGGTAGTCACTGAATTTCTGCTAAAGTCTTTTTGTACTAAATACAGAAGCGGTGTTTTCAAAAGTAAAGTGCTTCCTTTGAAGTAGGTATATTTTGATTGTTGGAAAAAATGGTTAAAAACATAAAATGACTCTAGGATTTGAAAGCAATACCTGGGAATTGTCTTTCAACTCCCTCTAAATGTTGTGGATATTTAAATAGACCAGAAGAGTCCACGTATCTAAAAGTTATGAAGATAAACTGATTTTTCAAAGCTGTGCCCTCCTCTTAAGGACGATGGGGTCCGGGAGGATTACCCTTGATTGGATTTGTTGGCAAATCTTGTAAAAGTTCCTGCTCTCCCCGCCCCCCCCCCATTCCTCCTACCTTGGATGAATGTTTGGTATACCAGATATCAGGAAACTTCTGAAAATCACTTTTTTTAAAGTGCTACTAAGTATTAGAAGTGGTATTCTCATCATAAATCATAAATCCCTGTGACAATATAACCCAGAAAGTTTCCTATATAATTCTGATTTGTATTATACCTTTGACAGGCTTTACATTGCTATTTTTTAAATGGAAAGACACTGTCGCAATATATGCAGCTAATAACTACTTTTCTTATGTTACCTTTCCTGTAACAGAATGAAACAGCTGGCTTGGGTGCTCCTGGTGTGCTCCTACGCAACGGCATCAGCACATAAAGATCCCACTCTGGACCATCACTGGAATCTCTGGAAGAAAACCTATGGCAAACAATACAAGGAAAAGGTAGGCGGGACCGTCAATGAGCAATGCTTTCTCCCCCTCAAAACTACATCCTTACAGCAATGTTTTCCATAAATGCTTATGCGCTCATTTCTTGGATTCTATTCTTGGTACTAGAGATATAGCAGGAAACAAAATAAAGTTCCTGTTTTTGGGCATCTCACATCCTAGTAGGAGAGACAGGAACTAAGTAAAGAAATATGCAGCTATGGTATGCTAGGTGGTGATGAGTGCTGTAGAGCAAGGTAAAGTGAGGCATGGGGGGTCTGGTGAGATCTAGAGCTGAAGGGCTCTGGGAGACAGCTGTGAGAGGTAGGGAGTGACTATTCTCTGTATGTGACAGAATGCTCAGGGGAGCACTCTCATAGAGGGTGACATGTGAGCTGAGAATTCATAGAAGCCAGGGAGCAAACAGTCATAACCGCAATGAAGGTTCCAGGTCAAGGAGAACAGAGTACATGTTCAAGGACAAAAAGACCTTATTTCAGTCCCTGGTGCACAGAAGAGCTACCAGATGTTTTTGACTCTCACTTCCCACTTTGTGCTGTTGTTTTTATTTCAAAACATACTGATTTTTAAGACCTTAACCCTAGTGCTGCAAATAATTAAGTCCTATAACTTATAATATTCCTGAGTTTGGGGGCGCCTGGCTGGCTCAGTCTGTGGAGCATGCTACTCCGGATCTCAGGGTGTGGGTTCAAGCCTCACGTTGGGTGTAGAGATCACTTAAGAGTAGAACCTCTAAGGAGCGCCTGGTGGCTCAGCTGGTTGAGTCCGACTTCAGCTCAGGTCATGATTTCACAGTTCATGAGTTCGAGTCACATGTCAGGCTCTGTGCTGACAGCTCTCTCTCTCTCTGCCCCTCCCCTGCTCATGCTCTGTCTCTCTTTCAAAACTAAATAAGCATTAAAAAAATTAAAAATAGAATCTTTAAAATATATATATTTCTGAATTTGTAAGCAAGAATTATGTATTTGATGTATTATTTTCATATAAAGATGACACTTTTAGTAGGATGTACACTCTGAGTTGTTTTCTTAGTAGTGATGAATTTTACCCTCATCCAATCCCCTTTAGAACCAGGCCTCTAATTTCAAGGTTAACTACAGTTAGATGTTCAGTTAGCACCACTATCTGGTTAAATGAATGCTATCTCTCTTCTTAATGATTCTCGCCCCTTTGAAGGTACGAAAATGACTTTTGATTAGTATTCTACCTTTATAATTTATCTCAAAGTTCAAATACATAATGCTATTGGACACTTAATAGACTACAGTATAGTGTAAACATGACTTTTCTATGCACTGGGAAACCAAAAAATTCATTTTACTCACTTTATCGTGATCTTTACTGCAGTGATTTTTACTGCAGTGGTCTGGAACTGAAACAACAATATCTCTAAGGTATGCTTGTAACTATGTTTGTTTTCCTGACATTTTAGAATGAGGAAGTAGCACGACGTCTTATCTGGGAAAAGAATCTAAAATTTGTGATGCTTCACAATCTGGAACATTCAATGGGAATGCACTCATATGATCTAGGCATGAACCATCTGGGAGACATGGTAAGTAAATTACAAATAATCCCACTTTCATCTCTGGGTAAGCATGATTTCCAGCTCCTGAAAGGCAATTCGAAGGTAAACGGCAGGGGAATGTATCTATATGTGGACAAAGTTAGAAAATAGTAGAATTTAAGGACATGAGAATTTGCAGATGCCTTGCTTAGTCCTACTGTGACCATTTTCCTGAAAAATTTTTCAGAGAAATATTTGAAACTCACAGGCTACTGCTGCTTTTGCTTTTTTAAATTAATTCTAGAAAGCATTGCGTAAAGATTACTCACAATCTTTTAGAGTTAAGTTACCACACTTATGTAAGTCTAAACCAATAATATAATATGGTCCGCCTGCTTTCTTAATGAGGGAATGTGGGTATTTAATATCACAAACACTCTCCCATTAGTTTTTAGATTTTTTCTATCCTAGGAAACTTTACTACTGTGGCCAAAGTTAAAAATCATAGTACCTCTTGGAAGAGAACACCCCGGGTAGATTAAATTTCTACTCAAATGCAGGCATCCTTTGTAATTCTTTCTCACAAAGAAAACCAGTTCAGTCCACTTTTTAGACGGCCCTCTTATAAAATTCTGCATTGCTTTAAACCAAAAATCTGCCTCCCCATGACTGCTAGTTTTTACCACTTTATTCTTCCTCTTCCCAATGCCTAACTGGGTGCTAGGACAAATTGTGAAAGAGACCCAGATAATCTGCCCATCAGATAGTTAGCAGTATCTATGTTGGCCACAACTACCGCTAGATTTTCTCCACTGTCAAATATATTCACAGTTATGATTATCAGAATATTGAAAAGGTCATAAGTGAAAGGAGATATATATATTTGCCTTGTAGACCAGTGAAGAAGTGATATCTTTGATGGGTTGCCTGAGAGTCCCCAGCCAATGGCAGAGAAATGTCACTTACAAGTCAAACTCTAATCAGAAATTACCTGATTCTGTGGACTGGAGAGAGAAGGGGTGTGTTACCGAAGTGAAATACCAGGTGAGTACTGTCATCCCAGGCCTCTGTACCCCAGGAGGAGCTCTCTCTTCCAGCAATATTTAGTCCAGCTACAGAATTTGGCAGTGAATCTCCCTTATGGTATTTCTAGTTATTTTTTTTTTCTCATCTTCCCAACTAAACTGTAAGTTCCTTGAGGACGATGACCATATATCATACTTTATTTGTATTCTCCATTTAGTCCTTGTTTAGTCTTACTGTGACCGCTTTCCTTAACAAAATTTTTAGAGGAATATTTGAAACTCACAGGCTACTATTATTTCTTTTCTTTTTTTATTAATTCTAGAAATCATTAACTAAAGACTAATTAAAGATTACTCACAATCTTTTAGAGTAAGTTACCATACTTAATGCAAATCTAAATTGATATTAGACTCAGAACACCAATGGTTAGAGCCATGTTAAACAAGACTGTCAGCTGAGCAAATATGTCTTTAAGACAGATGTTTAGTGCTCCTGCTCTCTATCCATCAGCTGCACTGGACCCTCCACCAAGCCAATTGCTTGAGAAACAGTGTTGTGTGAGAGAGAGAATATCGATCAGGAAGTTTCTCTCTCCATTTCAGGGTTGAAGGAGAGGAAAAATCTAGAGCTGAGAGTAGCCTATAAACTGTACCAGTCACGTTAGCTCGTGACTTAGGCTTGCATTGTTAAAGTAAGAAATACAATATGTGTTTTATAAATTTGTCCCTATGTTTTTGTATTTCCTTTAGTTTCCTTGTTTTTGTTTTTTTTAAAGGCAGCCAAGATCCTAAATTAGTTAGGGATAACTGAGGGTAAAACCCACGTATCACCTTAGAGGTCAGAGGAAGGGAGAGAAATCAGAGTGTTCTAAGCAGCTGCCCCAGCTGGTGACAAATGAAGAAAGTAAAACTTAAGAAGTGAGTGGTGCTGGGTGCCTGGGTGGCTCAGTCGGTTAGGCATCTGGCTTTGGCCCAGGTCATGATCTCACGGTTCGTGTGGTTCATGTGGTTCGTGTGTTAGAGCCCCACATCAGGCTCTCTGCTGTCATCACAGAGCCCGCTTCAGATCCTCTCTTTCTCCCTCTCTCTGCTCCTTCCCTGATCACTCTCTCTAAATAAATAACTAAATATTTAAAAAAAAAAAAAAGAAGTAGGTGGTGCTGCTAATATCTTGTTCTTTTCTACCTGGATGTTTTTCTTGCAATTGGTTTTGGGTTTCTTACTAGAGCTTCTCTAAAATAAAAGTCTGGGAATATTCGATAAACTACACATTTAGATGTTAACTGTAAATAACTTAATGAGCTCTTTTCCCTGGGTGCTTGCATTTAAATGGGTGATTTTGCTTTAATCAAAACCAAATTCAATTTGCTTCCTTTGGGTGGAGAGCAAAGTGAAGATAGAAATGAAAGAGAACAATTAGGATAGGGCTCTAGACCTTTTTTAACTAAAGCTTTGTATTTTTCTGTTTGTTTATGCTTCCCTGTAAAATATCTTTTTTTAATTTTATTATTATTATTATTATTATTATTATTATTTTAGAGAGAGAGAGAGCAAGAGCATGAAAGAAGGAGAGGGGAAAAGAGAGAGAATCTTAAGTAGGCTCCACACTCAGCACAGAGCCCAACGTGGGGCTTGATCCCACAACCCTGGGATCATGACCTGAGTCAAAATCAAGAGTCAGACGCTCAACCAACTGAGCCCCCCAGGTGCCCCAACTGTAAAATATCTTCAAGCAAAAAATTATGAAGCTAAAAATGTTTGAAAACATTTAACCTTATATTTTCAGGCCTCGTTTGAAAGGAGAAAGGGTATTTTAGGTCAAGAGAAGATTTGAACTGCTCTCAAAATCACTGTACTGTAGCTACCTAATCTACCTCACGCACAGGTGAAGATAGCTGGGATCTGGCACACGCTCAGTAGGTACTGTTTCTTAGTACATTTGATTATACTCTGAGCTCCGCCATTTGCAAATCTCTCTCAACGTTGGACTTTGCTCAGAGGTCAACCAAGTCTTTAGTCCCGAGGCCCACTTCTAGGAAGCAAAGAAACCGTAGTGCGGGGAGCTGTTCCTGTGACAATGGCCAGAGCTGACATGCTGGTGTTAAGGAAGTCCTCCTTACTGATTCTCTGACTGCCTTTGTGATTTCATCTGTTTCAGGGCTCCTGTGGTGCTTGCTGGGCTTTCAGCGCTGTGGGGGCTCTGGAGGCACAGCTGAAGCTGAAAACAGGCAACCTGGTGTCTCTGAGCGCGCAGAACCTGGTAGACTGCTCGACTGAAAAATATAGGAATAAAGGCTGCCATGGTGGCTTCATGACACAGGCTTTCCAGTACATTATTGATAACAACGGCATCGATTCAGATGCTTCCTATCCCTACAAAGCCATGGTGCGTCACAAGCAAACTTTTTAAGCTGCCCTGTGACCTTATGCTATCCCTTGACTACCTAAACTTACCTTGAGAAGCAGTGTATGGAAATCCTGATCAGGAATTCTTAAGCTTTCAAGAGTTCTCCTCCTTATTCAGTGGCCTTCTTAATTGATCAGTGGCACAGTAGAGTTCATGCTTAAAAAAGGATTTGCAGCAAACCTTAGAATTCTTTCTGTCCATTTGCCTGGTATCTCAACTGGTTTTTCCTGTGGTTCCCCATGCTTAACTTTATTCTCGGATCATCAACCGTATCATTCTTCTACCTACGAAACAGCTAGCTCTCTTCTTCCTCCTCACAGGTTCATGACATATTTTGTTAAATGAATTAATATATCCATATTACAGGAAATTTAGAAAAGATAAAAAATATCATTGCAAAACCTCATACCTTAACCACCATTATTTTGGTTTATTTCTTTCAAGTTCTTTCTCCTATTAAGCATTAAAAAAATGGTTATATGCACAACAGATGTGAATTTGTAACCCCTTTTCCCACTAAAATATACACTCTAAGTGGTTTTCGTATTATATGGTCTTTATAGACCATCATTTAAACTATAGATCATGTAGGCATTATATCATCAAAAAGATTTTAAAGTTCGAGTACAGAGTGTATGATCTTTATGCAGTATGCCCCCACAACCCACCCGAGGGGCTGAGGGACGTTATCTGGCAGCTTTACAGGCATGAAGATGTTCACAATTTAAAACAATAGAATAGTTATGTGTTTCCTCTGTTACTGGTGAGACATGGAACTGTTAGGGTTTGGAAGATTTGATTTTTCTTTCTTTAGAGGATGAAGGAAACTTAGACATTTGAAAGGCTAAGTGAGGAAAGAAAGCATATTTGAAATCCAGACTTAGGATGTTGGTGATTTATAAAGGAAGTTGAAGTATACTTCTTTATCTAATTTATACTCTTTTGTTGAAGGATGGGAAGTGCCGGTATGACTCAAAAAACCGAGCTGCCACATGTTCAAAGTACACTGAGCTCCCCTTCGGCAGTGAAGAGGACCTGAAAGAAGCCGTCGCCAATAAAGGACCTGTGTCTGTTGCTATAGATGCGAGTCACTCTTCTTTCTTCCTCTACAGAAGTGGTAACAACTCAGACATATTATCCTCTTGTTACACGCTGCTCGGCACTATAAGAAAGAACATTCTCCTTCCCTATCACCCTACCTCTGAATGTTGAGATTAGGTTAAACACATTCCTTCATTTCATATATGTGTTTTATATCCAGTTCTAATTAGTAAAGTAATACTCATCAAAGATTACTAACACTACCTGCCGAGTACTATGATCAATTCTTGCCATGCATGATCGTATTTAATCCTCACAATAACCCCATTTTACAGATGGACGAGTCTTAGACGGTTAACTTGCCTAAAGTCATACAGTCTGAAAGTGGTCAGCTAGGATTAGAAACCATGCTACCTCACTTCGGAACCTGTGCCCCTAACCCCACAGCCACTGTGCACTGCAAGGGCAGCACAGCAGAATACAAGGGGCACCCATCAGTGGCAGAGCAGTGTATTAAACAAAGCAAGTGGCTATCCCCTTTTATTAAAACACACACACACACACACACACACACACACACACCTCACCTTAAAGATCATTTCATCTAGGAAAGGGTAAAAATGTACGGGACAAACAATTTAGGAATACATACAAAGAAATATAGTAACTGACTCTATATATGTTAAAAATCATTTGAAAAAGGTAGCCATTTATCGAAGATTTCTGAGGAAACTGTGATTTGATTGGGTTGATGCCAAATTTGGCAAGATAACTGACAAGTGTAGCATTGATGGCAAAGAATCATGAACTCTAAATAGTTTAGTGGGAGTGTATGTTGCTAAAATTGTAATTAAACTTGCCATGGATCCAAAACGGTCTACTAAAAGCAACAGCATTTTCAAATATCCTGCACTGCCACATACCACTCACTCGTTTCCCCACCCATATTTTATTCTTAGGTGTCTACTATGAGCCAGCTTGTACTCAGACTGTGAATCATGGTGTATTAGTCGTTGGCTATGGTAACCTTAATGGGAAAGACTACTGGCTTGTGAAAAACAGGTAATATATTTGCACGTATGTATATTTAATTAAATTAAGGAACTTGATGGAACTTCAACAAATGCTTTCTTGTACAACGATGATAATCATGATAATGACAATGATAAATATTTATGGCTTTTTATAAAATGATGTACTAAATTAATTACTCAGTGCCCCCATTTCCTCACTTCCTATTCTGGCTTCAACACTTTGTTTTGATGATTTATCTTCTATAATACTTCTCTGATCACTCCTTCTCTGTCTCTTTGATAAATCTCTATTCCTCTGCTTAGTCTGCAAGCATTGGTCTTTCCTCCAGGACTCTACCTTTTGCTCATTACTCTTCTTATTCTACATTTTTCTTGGGTACCATCATTCCATTCTTACAATTTTAGTTATTACCTATGTACTGATGGCTTTCAAATCTCTATCTCTAGCTCTAACCTCTGCCCTGAACTTCGGACTTATTTATCTGGACATACCACTTCCATGTGTCTTAGTGTCTCCAAACTCAGTATGTCCAAGGAGTTCACTATCATCTCTACCATATCGTCCTCCCCAGAACTTCCCATCCCGCTAAATGGCAACAAACACACAACACAACCACCCAGTTAGGTATTATGGATTTGTCATAGGTCCATCCGGATCTCACCAAGCAACAAGCCAAACTACTTTTCCACATATCTGTCCTTTTTTTCTGTCCCCTTTGTGTCTTCAGTTATGGCTTTGGGTCAGATATCTCTTGCCTGGACTAGTCCTATCGCCTGCAAACTGGTCTCCTTTATTCTCAAATTCAACTTTTGTACTGCTTCCAAACTGGTTTGTCTCAAATATGACAAACTGGGCTTATAACTAACTGTTCTACTGGGTACCATTTGGTATAAAATCAATGTTCGCTGGTGGGGAAGACAAGTCATCTATGTTGCGATCCCTGCCCGCCCTGCCGGGCTCAATTGTCTTACACTCTTTTCATTCCAGTTGCATTGAACTATACCCACAGTTCCCATACATGCCACATATCTCTAATATCTTCCTATCTTGGCTATGCTGTCCCTCTGCCTGAAACATACTTTCTCCTCACTCAGTTTATTCCACCTTTTCCTTCAAAACCAGTGTGGGCATTTTCTATACCAGAATTTCCCCCCCTAAATCCTTAGGCTGCGTAAAATGTCTTTCTATGCTCCCAAAATGTCTTATGCATCCTGGAGTATTTTATAGATTATGTTTAAATTGTACGTTACCTATCTATCACTCTAATATTAATATTCTGTCTGTGCCTTTGGGGTAGGGATTTGTCTCATCCTGGTACCCTTAGCATAGTACATGGCACACATACAAGATGGTAGGATTTGTACAGCCTATTAGGAAAGTAGTCGAGGGAAATAACATCTTGGTTCACTTGTAACCTATTCACAGCACTGATCAGCTGGGGCCTAGATGAGTGATCACTTTTTTAAGTGAAGCAATATTTTCACTTATATCTCTTTCTTGTTGGCTTCCTATGGTATATACTTTAACTTCCTTTCTCTATTGAGACTGCTCTTCTTGAAGACCATTTATACCTTTTAGTGTTTAAACTCAAAACCCCTTCTCAGCACTTATTCACTCAATAGGCATTTATTAGGCATCTCATTGTAGGTGACGGGCATCATCTAGGCCCTGGAGATACAAAACTTAATGAGAAATCATCCTGTCCCAAATGAGCTCACGTAACAGTCCAAAGGGGAATCAGATATATTTTTAAAACAATAAATACAAATAAATCATGGTATAATGACATACGTCTCAGTGGCTATGGGACCATAAAGGAGGAGCTGCCTAACTGCCCAAAAGTTTCACAGAGAAGACACCACTAATTGCATTAAGTTTTCAAATAAGTGGAATTGCTCATGTGTTTGAGGAGGAAAATAAATTGCCCAAGTATCCACAAAAGAATTGCAACGGCACAGAAATATGAAAAATGTCTCTGCTTTATAAACTCTACTGCATTTATTTCCTTGGCATCTATGACATAGCACTATCCTGACTCACCTTGCCGTATCAGCTTTAGCCTCGTTTCTTCTTTCCTCCCACTGGTCCCTTACACTCTAGCTCTATCTGTAACAGAGAAAACCCTTCTGCTCCTTGAGTTTCAAGATTATTGCCATTATGTAGAGGATAGCCAAGTTCAGTCTCTAAAAATGACCTCTCTACCTAGCAACAGCCTTCCAATTTGACAGCTCTGTTGGAAAGTCCAGATTCCCCATCTGCCTACCCTACTACTGTTTACAATATCTCTCTCTCTTTCTCTCTCTTGCTCTCTCTCTCTCTCTCTCTCTCTCTCACACACACACACACACACACACACACACACAGCATGTCTAAAATCAAATACCTTCTCTCCTTCCATCTCAACTCCCCTTCCATCCTCCACCCCTGGAAAGTATTTTAGAATAAGCTCCAAGAGAAACCCATTCCCTGTTTTGAGAAATGCATCACCCTCTTCAGGTTATCAAAGGCTGGTATCAGGTATCATCTTGGGCTCTCCCCTCCCTCTCTCAACCCACACAGCCCTGTCCATGCGGCCTTTGAATCGTACTTTATATTCTTTTCTATCCAGGCTCTAATTCAGATTCCAGTCTCACCCAGCCATGGAAGTATCTTCTTAGAATATAGATCGGGTAGGGGCACCTGTGTGGTTCAGTTGGTTAAGCATTCGACTCTTGATTTTGTCTCAGGTCATGATCTTGCGGTTTGTGAGTTCGAGCCCCACACTGGGCTCTGAGCCGACAGTGTGGAAACTGCTTGGGATTCTCTCCCACTGCCCCTCCTCCTCACATGTGCATGCATACATTCCCTCTCTCTCTCTCTCTCTCTCAATAAACTTAAAAATATATATATAGATCATGTAAACCCATAGTCAAAAATTCTCCACTTGATCTTAGCCAAAGGCTAAGAAGCAATGCAAGGTCAAAAATTCTAAATAGTTTACCATTGTCCTTCATAATGATGTCTAAATTCCTGGCCGGGCATTCAAGATTCTCCATTATCTAGTTTCCAACATAGCTTTCTAGACTTTTCTTCTACTATGTTCTCATGCACCCATATTTACACTCTGGCCACAATGAACTACTTATTCATCATTCCCTAAGTTTACATACACTTGGCTATTTCTATGTCTTTACTTAATGTTGTTTCATCTTTCTGTAATGCCCTTAAAGCCCACTGCTACCTATAGAAATCCCACCTGTGTGGGGCACCTGGGTGGTTCAGGTGGTTAGGCCTCCAACTCTTGATTTTGGCTCAGGTCATGATCTCACAGCTTCATGAGTTTGAGCCCCACATTGGGACTCTCTCTGCTCTTGCCTCACTCTCCCTCCTTCTCTCTCTCTCTCTCTCAAAATATATAAATAAAACTTAAAAAAGAAAGAAATCCAACCTATATATGGTGAAATGGGCACTCTCATACATTCTAGGAGAAGAATAAATTGTTACAATCCTTCTTGAAAACAATTTGATAATATGAATCAAGAACTTTTTAAATGTTCACATTCTTTGTCCAATTTTTCCTCATTTCTTGGAATCTACATGAAGAAAATAATCCTACTTATGGGGAAACTTCATATTCAATTTATGTAGATTGTAGCATTCTTTTTCTTTAACACTGAAAGTCAGTAAACAACCAAAAGTGCCTAACAATAGGAACACTATTAAGCTATTACACAATCAAGTCCATGTATTAGAAATAATTTTTCTAATTATTAGGGGTGCCTTGGTGACTCAATTGGTTAAGTGTCCAACTTTAGCTCAGGTCACAATTTCACGGTTTGTGAGTTCAAGTCCTGTGTTAGGCTCTGTGTTGAGAGCTCAGAGCCTGGAACCTGCTTTGGATTCTGTGTCTCCCTCTCTCTCTGCCCCTCTCCCATTTGTGCTCTCTCTCTCTTGAAGATAAACATTAAAAAATTATTAAAAAAAGAAATTATATTTATTCATACTATTATTAATACCTCAATAAAATACTTGGAAAATATGTTTAAATTGAAAATACATATCAACATAAAATTTATGTATAATATAAATATTGTTTAAAATAGTATGCCCAATTTCTCTGATTCATGTTATACTAAAGAACCAGAAGGAATGATACCAAATGTTAATAATGGTTATTTTTGTCTACCTTTATGTATTTTCAAAAGTCTTTAACATGTACCTTATTACTTTTAAAATGAAAAAAATCACTAAAAATCCTATTCATTTTTCAAAACCAACCTGAAATGCTATCTCCTCCGTACCCCATTAATTTACTCAGAACTGTTTCTCTAACTTCTAAGCTTTAGAAATGCCTTATAAATTCTATTTTAGTATTTAATACATTGTGCCTTGTGTTATTTCTGTAAAGCATGCTCCATTCACTAGAATATAAACTTCTTAAAGGTAGAACAGTTTCTTGCTCATTTTTGCATCTTCGTTCATACCTTGATTCAACAAACACATATTGAGTAGCTACCAAGTGCCAGAGTGCCAAGCAGATATGGCGATGAAAAATACAGACTTTCTATCACCATGCAAGATACACATAGTCCGACAGAGTAAGGAAAACGGGCAGGTGCGTATACTGATCATCGCAATAGACTGTGATAGATGCTAAGGTCGAGGTACACACCAGGTTTCAGTGGATTACAGAAGGGTATGTGGCCTAGCCTGGGAGGTCACGGAAGGCCTTTTAGCTGGGTTATTTGACTTTAGGCCTTTTAGCTGGGTTATTTGACTTTGTCTTGAAGGACAAGAAGGAATCTGCCACATGAACAATGAAAGCATAGGAAGCTAACTGTGCAAAACCTCAGAGTGAGAGAAAGTAGATGAGTTAAGGGAACTGCATGTTCTTTTATAAAGATTGCAGTATAAGGTGGCTGTTAGAGAGAGAGGTGATATAGATAGAGACCAAATTATGAGAGAGCACAGTGATCACGGACACTGAGTACTAACAAGGAGAGACTAGACATGGACACAAATTCCAGACCCCACAAGAGGCTGACTCAAAAAAAATCCTCTTAGGTCACCAAACCTTTCTTATTGATCTCTTAAAATGTTACATTATATGTCATTTCCAATGCTTCCAGGTTAACCTCAAGTAAAAGAATGTGACTCTTCCTCTATTTGGCTTCTTCTTTTATATCTTCCTTCTGTTTATACTTAACCTTTCTGGCAGGTGTATAACATTGATCTATGTTCCTGATTTTTCCCCCTTTCTGAATATAGATATTTAGCTTCTTTATATAATACACTGTAGCACAGTAAGTAAAAACAGTAACTTTGAAGCCAGGCAGATCTTGGTTACAATCCTAGTTCCATTTACTCTCAGTATGACCTTACATAATTATTTAATGTCTTTAATGTTCCATTTCCTCATCTGTAAAATGAGAATAATAGCTTCAAGGTCATTATAAGGATTAAACAGGATAATGTCTATAAAACACTTAGCACATAGTGCCTGGCACATAATAAATGTCCGATAAATCACAGTTATTATTTCTATTATTATTCCTTCCTTGAATCTCTATTAAAAAAAACAACAACTATGCCTTCAATAGCATCCCAACCATAAAAATAGTTATGTTTTATAGAATGCTTTCATAATGTCTAAAAATATAGACCAATAATTTAATGCCAAAACATAACTGAGAAACATTATTTTATGGGGACCAAAATAATGTAAAATACCTGATTGAACAACCGTCTGATGGTTTGCCTTAATCCAGAAACCAAATTTAGAGCATCTAGGTGAGGAATGGTGAACTACATATTCAGGGACATCTCCTTACACATGAAGCCATAAAAATTCTGAGGTTATACTATCTGATAAGATTCTGAAGTATTTGTATAGTCTGTGTTGCCACTTGTGGGCAGATCCATAAATCTAGAAAGCTAGATACAATTGCTATTTACTTAGAAAAGCTTAGGAGCCTAAGAAGGAGTGAAAGCCACCCCAGTCTAAGAGACTCTCAACAAGGAGGGCCAAGACTATTCTTAGAAAAAAAGGGAGTTCACTGCAGCATTAGTCACAATAGTGAAGATATGGAAGCAAACTAAATGTCCATCAATAGATAAATGGATAAGGAAGATGGGAGATATATATATATATATGAATATTCCTTGGCCATAAAAAAGAATGAAATCTTACCGTTCATGACAACATGTATCAACCTAGAGGGCATTATGTTAAGTGAAATAAGTCAGATAAATAAACACCATATGATTTCACTTATATGTAGAATCTAAAAACTAAAACAAACAAAACAAAACAGAAACAGACTCTTAGATACGGGAAATAAACTATTGGTTACAGAGGGGAAAGGGTTTGGGTGAATGGGAAAAATAAGTAAAAGGGAATTGAGAGATACAAACTTCCAGTTTTAAAACAAATAGGTCATGGGGATGTAATGTATAGCATAGAGAATATAGTCAATAATATTGTAATTACTTTGTATGGTGACAGGTGATAACTAGACTTACCATGAGGATCATTTGTAATGTATAAAAATAGTAAAGCCCTATGATGTACACCTGAAAATAATAGGATATTGTGTGTCAGTTATGCTTTTTTTTTTAAAGGGAGGAGTTTAATCTAAATTACAGATCAATGAGTAATGGAGGCCCAAAGTTATTAGGCATAGAATAGTTTTAGCCTGGGGGGGAAAAAATGAAAGATTTTAACCACGTGCTCATGAGAACCTTAAATACACACACATACCCCCAAAAAACTAAGAAATCATCCAGAATATCTTTAAGCAATATCTGGCGAACTCTCTAAGATAAACAGTTGCAAAATAGATGGGCCTCTAGACAATGAAGAAAGTTGATGGAGTTGGTGGATGCTAGACACTAATGCTTCCTTTTCATCCATAAGTGGATGAAGTTAGTGAAATGCAAGTTGGAAAAAAGAATATATTCCATTTCGCCTCACTGAAAGCTACTGTCTGATCTTTCAAGAGGTCCTGACTCTTAGAGTGTATGTTCTACATTAAACATCATAGGTACTTCCTCCTCTCCATGGAATCAAAGGCTGGAAAAGGGTTAAATAAGGAAAAAGTTAAAATCTCATGATTCTTCTTAGAGATTTAGCTACAAGGAGATTAAGAAATGTGCATATTGGGTTATAACTCAAATAGAATATATATTGCCACAACTCCATTGAAATCTCTCATGTCCAAGATTAGCAATCACCTCCATCCTGCCTCATTAAACAGTTTTCAGGTCTCATCTTGCCTGCACTCTTAACATTTGACATATGGTTACTCTCTACTTTCTGAAACACTTTATTTGACTGTCAGGGGACCATACCCCCCTGGTTTTCTTTCTACTTTACTTTCAGTCTCCTGAGCTCTCTTATTCTTCCTCACTTTTATAAATATTAGAATGCCCCAAGCCTCAATTTCTCTCCCTTTATGCTCGCTCTTTAGATGATCTCATTTAGTCTCAGTTTCAAACCATACCTGATGATTGCCAACTTTGTATCTTCAGCCCTAGTCTTCCCTGAGCTCCAGACTGTGTCCAAAAGCCTACCATCTGCCTCTCCACTTGAGTTGTCTATAGGCCTCTTTAACGAACCATGTCCAAAATAGAACTCTTGACTCCCTGCTACTATTCCAGTTTTTCCCCTCCCAGGATATGCCAACAGCATCTACCCCAGGTCAAAATATTGGAGCCATCATTTCTTTCTTCGTTTGAAACCCCACACCTAAACCATCTGCAAATTCTGTCATTTCTATCATCATTAAATTATCCCAAATCTTACCACTTCTCAGTATCTCTACTGTTACCAGTCTAGTTCAAGCCACCATCTATCCAGCTCTTGATCTACTGCAATCATCTCCTACCTGGTAGTCACTTCCCCCCTTGTTTGCCTACAGTCAATCCTCTACACAGTAGCCAGGGCGATCCTTCTAAAGCATCAAGCAGATTATGCTATTCTCCTACTCAAAACCCTCTAAAGGCTTTCCTTCACACTCAAAATAAAATCTGTGACCTATAAAACCACAGCAATTTCTGGCCTCAGCCTGTCTCCCCAACCACTACGTTCACCTCTCTCACTCAGCTCCAAGGACACTAGCCTCTTTCCAGCACCTTTTCTCAAGGTACACTTGCAAGTTACCTCTCACACATCAAGCTTATTCCCAGATCTTTTTCCAGATCTTTGCATCATTTGTACCTTCACTTTACTAGAACTTTGCTCAAATATTTCCTCAGAGCATTCCCTGACCACCCCTTCTAAAATGTAGCCCTGATTCCCAACATTCCATATCCTCTAACTCTGCTTTATTTTTCTTTATAGTACTTATATCTTATCATATTCTTTATTTCTTTGTTCATTGTATGTTTCCTGTGTAGGCTTTGAAGACTTTGTCTGTCTTCTTTACCTCCATAACCCTAACGCCTAGAATAGTGTCTGGCACAGCCTATGAAGCTCAGAACTGTGGTTTATTACAAAGGAAACTGGCGTACATTCTAGAAGGAATGGCTAACAAGTTAGTAGTCTATAATATGCAGAGAGAAGGTAGGGTGACCAACCATCTCACTTTGTCAAAGACTAAGGGGTTTCCAGGCCATAGGACTTAAAAAAAAAAAAAAAAAAAAAAAAAGAACAGCTCCAAGCAAACTGGACTGTTGGTTACCCTAGAAAAAGGCTGTCTTTTTTTAAAGGGGATGGACTCATATTTGGATAACAAAAATAACTACCTTGACTTATTGAGCATTCACTACATACAGACACTGTACGAGTACTTTACACACATTTTCTCACTTAATTTGTAAGGTAATACACATTTTATCTCCAGAATACAGAATAGGAAACTTCTGATACTGACAGAGTTAGGAAACTTGCCTGCAGGTAAACAGTCTGAATGAAAGGGCTATAGAGTTAGTCAAAATAAACAAGTTGGTAGGGACTAGAATGAACATTTGGAGCTGACCTTGTACAGTTCTGGAGGAAAGAATTTGTCCTCAGATATTTATTTAGCTTGAGACTTTTACATCAGTTTTATTCTTTAAGAGAAGGTTGGCAGGACTCCGTCGAAAAGAGTCTGGGATTTCTACAAAGTTTGGGACAGTTGGTCTTATCTATGAAACTGGGAAGAGTAAGGTGTCCAGATGCTGAATAGGACCTCATGACTGAGTTCATACTACTGGTAATTACAACCTCAATTCACCCTTCA
Organism: Cryptoprocta ferox; assembly: GCA_028646485.1. Taxonomy (NCBI): domain Eukaryota; kingdom Metazoa; phylum Chordata; class Mammalia; order Carnivora; family Eupleridae; genus Cryptoprocta; species Cryptoprocta ferox. The sequence goes on from CM053570.1 coordinate 2,037,816, forward strand.
TCACCAGAATTTGCCTACAAATTGTTACCTACTTTTTTAAGGCAATGAAATAACTATAAAGCAAGGTATAGTAATTATCTTATACAATTAATATAAGGTCGTGGATGTTCTGGTCTGAATTTCATTCTTCATACTACCTCACTCACAGGAATAATGTAGGGTTAGGGATAGTATAAATGTTAGAGTAGGCTTTGGAATAAAACAATCCTAAATTTGTACCCTGGCTTCATAATTAATCATCTGTGTAAGCCATTACCACTTTGACCGTTTTCCTCTTTAGTAAAAGGAAGATAACACCCACCTCACAGGGAGATGATTAAGTGAGATAGTATATGTTAAGGTGCTTAGCATAGACTAATAGCTCAGTGAATGATGGCTAGTAATATTAATAATAGCTTCACCAGAATTTAGTATCTAAAACCAAGAGTATCTAAGATCCATTGATAAGAGGTGGCAGTGGAGTTTAGACTTTATTCTAAAGATATTGGGGAGGCATTAAAGGAAGTGAAGCAGCAAAGTGGCAATAAATTAAAGGAAACAATAAAGAACCCGATGAAAGTTTTATTTTTTTAATTTTTTTAAGTTTTTATTTGAGAGTGAGTGAGAGAGAGAGAGAAAGAGAGAGAGAGAGAGAAAGAGAGAGAGAGAGAAAGAGAGAGAGAGAGAAAGAGAGAGAGAGAGAGAAAGAGAGAGAGAGAGACAAAGAGGGCATGAGCAGGGGAGGGGCAGAGAAAGGATCCCAAGCGGGCTCTGAGCTATCAGCAGGGAGCCTGATATGGGAGCCCATAAACCCTGAGATCACGACCCAAGCTGAGATCACCACCCAGTACCCAGCCCACAGAAGAGTTTAAGAGGAGCGAGCAGAGAGAGAAGAGACCAATCAGGACACAGTAGTATCTTCAGGCCAGGAGAGAAGTGATAGATAACGGTGTTAAAAAGGTACAAGAGAGGAAAAATAAGACCTGTAAAGTGTCCACTAATGGGTGATACAGAGAACATTTAAGGCCTGTTAGAGCACAGGCGTTTTAAAGCAGCCACTTGTCTGCTTGCAATAAAGCAGCATTTCTAGTTTCTCCACTGCACGTAAAAACACAACCAACCTTTCCTTCAAGTCTTGAGCAAAAATTTGCAACGTCTTCCTTTTGCCTATGGAATTAAAACTGCAAGTTCCTTAGCCTCTTGTTCTAAGCTCTTCACAACATGGCCCCGGACCAATTTTCTAACCTCTTTGTGTCCTGCTACCCCTCAAGACATCCAATTTTCCTCTCAACGAAATGACTTGCTACTTTCCCAAATATAAACACAGGAGGCATTTTCAATCTCATGCTTTTATTTGTATCCTAGTTATAGCACTTAACAAATTCACTTAATATTATCATTTTGTATATCTACAATGACAAAATCTCAGAATCATAAAAAACTTAAGAAATTATTTCTCTTATAAAAATTATGACCTTCTTTTTACTAGTCTGTGGAAAAATGAGAAAAAAAGAATATGGTATATCTTCCATAAAATAAATGTATTTGATTCAAAGGACTGTCCTTAGATTAGAGACTATGTCCTCTTAAGTTTTGTTTTGGTGTTAAACATCCTTTCTTTTACAATATGATGGTGATAATAAAGAGTATTGGTGGGTTTTTTTTTAATGTCCCTACTTGCTAATTTAAAACTTGGTAACCTTAGGGGCGCCTGGGTGGCTCAGTTGGTTAAGTGTCCAACTTTAGCTCAGGTCATGGACTCGTGGTTCATGGGTTCGAGCCCCACATTGGGCTCTCTGCTGTTAGCACAGAGCCTGCTTCAGATCCTCTGTCCTTCTCTCTCTGCCCCTCCCCCGCTCACACTCTCTCCCAAAAATAAACGTTAAAAATTTTTTAAATTAAAATTGGTAAAAATGCAAAAATTTTTTGAAATTATAAAAGTTTATGAAATCAAAAAGTACGAGAACCACTGATCTCTTCTAACCCTTTCCTGACCCACGAATTCCCTCTGCAACATCTCTAACAAGTTATGCAAACCTCCGGTTGAACACTTACAGAGCCAGAGAGCTCACCTCCTCCCAAGATAGCATATTTCATCTTTTCACAGCTTTACCTACAAAAAAGCCTTACTTCAGCTCCACTTCTATGTCAAAAAGCTGTTTGAAAGCTTCACGTTTTATTGCTCACTTTGGAATTCCCTGCCCTATGACTTTTCCATTAGTAGTCACTTAAAAATATTTCTTAGTTGACATTCTCTAAAGGAATTTAAGGGGCACCTGGGTGGCTCAGTTGGTTGAGCGGCCGACTTCAGGTCGGGTCATGATCTCGCGGTTCATGAGTTGGAGCCCCGCGTTGGGCTCTGTGCTGACAGCTCAGAGCCTGGAGCCTGCTTCTGATTCCGTGTCTCCCTCTCTCTCTGCCCTTCCCAGGCTCACGCTCTGTCTCTCTGCCTCTCAAAAATAAATTTAAAAAAATTTTTTAAATAAATAAAGGAATTTAAGTTTGATAGAAAATTATAACCTATGATCCTACTATGCAAAAACATTTCGAGATGGGGCCTTGGAAAGGATAACAACACCCTTTCCCTGCAGAAGGCCTATTTACAAATCAGGAGGATTAAAGGTTTGGGATGGAATTTATATTGTTTTCCTTAGGTTTAAGTCTATTCATCAATATAGCATTAAAGCCTTCCAAACTATCCGTTGAAAATTGCCTAAAAGCCTTGGGGAAATTATTATATTATTTTGTTCTAATTTGGTTTCATAGTTTTATATATATATAAACTATAGCTTTATATATATAATATATATAATAAATATATTAAATATATATCTATGAAATCGCTTTAGGAGAAAAATAATCTAGGAGATAAAACGTTGACAATGTGACATGATTATACTCATCTGTAATTCTGTGTTACATCTTTTTCTGAAGCTGGGGCCGGTACTTTGGTGACCAAGGATATATCCGAATGGCAAGAAACAGTGGAAATCATTGCGGGATTGCCAGTTATGCCTCTTACCCAGAAATCTAGGGGGTCTCTTCATCTTATACCAAGTCAAGAAAAGAAACACTTTCTCTTAACTTAATTTTACCTGCTATAAACAGTAGAAATAAAAGAATCATGATCAATGTATATTTAATGTACTAACAAAATATATAGTTTGACTCTTCTACTTTTTTAACCTTGACTTACGGACAAGTTTTGCCATGTAAATCAACAATGCGTTATAGATATATCTGTATGAGTATTGGTCAACTTAAGGTAATCCGTCATGTTTGTTTTGTCACTGTCTTATTTTACATGCTTTGTCTTTTTAAGTTCCCTGATATACTTTTGTAATATGATGACATATAAATGCTTAATAAATATCTCTTTTCATCTTTGTATCATTACCACATACGATTCTTTGCTTATCCTGAGGTAACTATTACAATCTATCGTGAGAATGTAAATTGTAGTATGCTGGTGAAGGGCTTTGATAACTTTGATGGAAAAAGCTACTAGGTTATTGTCTTAGGGCTCAAATTGTATCTTTGCGCATTAAAGGATTCAATAATTTTTTAAAATAAATGATAAGGTAGGCAAATACAGTAAAACCTTGGTTTGTGAGCATAATTTGTTCCAGAAACATGCTTGTAATCCAAACCACTTGTATATCAAAGTGAATTTCCCCATAAAAAATAACGGAAGCTCAGATGATTCATTCCACATCCCAAAACTATTCATATAAAAATTATTACAATACTGTAATATAAAATAATAAAGAAAATATAAAATTATAAATTATAAAAATAAAAAATAAACAAATTAACCTACACTTACCTTCAAAAACCTTTGTGGCTGGTATAAGGGAGACAAGAGTTATTCTGCAGGATGACTTTCACTGTTACTAACAGAATCACTGCTATCTTGGCTCAATGGGATCTTCTTCTGCATGGGGGCCATTGTATATGCTCGCAAGGATGTGACTACAGTACAGTATTAATAAACTCCTGTTACTGTATTTAATGTAACTGGCAATAAGGCAGCAGAAGAAAGGGTCTCTATCTGCAGGCAGCCTGACCTAGAATGAAGCAAAACATTACTAAGCTCACTCTTGTATGGAAAAGCAAAGGACTGTCTGTAGGTGCTTTGAAGTGACAAAACACACACTAGTGCCAGTTGTGGGTACCTTCCAACGTTCTGAAAAATCACTGATTTCTGCCAGACGCTGCAGCCTGAGACCAAGCATCCGAGCATGGGAGATGATCACCCACAATCCCACAACAAGAGAGAGAGAGAGAAAGAAACAGAGAGAGAGAACCATTGGCTCAATTGTGATCATGTGACATTTGGTGTCATATAGTATTCGTATTGCAAGACATCGCTTGTTTATCAAGTTAAAATTTATTAGAAACATTTGCTCGTCTTGCGGAACACTCGCAGAACAAGTTACTCGTAACTCAAGGTTTTACTGCACTTAAGAGACAATCTGTTTTCAAGCACTTTGGAAGAATCATTTTAACGATTAACAATTAATATACTCATTCAAATTATTTTTACCTAGTCATTAGCAATTTGGCCAGAACCTTTTGGTGCCAAATAATTAAGTCAACCTGAATAAAATAACCAAAATGCGTCTCTTTTAAAATATTCCATTACTGTGGAATCTGGCCATTTGTAGCAACATGGATGGAACTCGAGGGTATTATGCTAAGTGAAATAAGTCAGGCAGAGAAAGACAGACACCATATGTTTTCACTCATTATGTGGAACAGGAGAAACTTAACAGAAGACCATAGAGGGGAGGAAGGGGAAAAAAATAGTTAAGGAGAGGAAGGAGGCAAACCGTAAGAGACTCTTAAATACTGAGAACAAACTGAGGGTTGATGGGGGTGGAGGAGAGGGGAAAATGGGTGATGGGCATGGAGGAGAGCACCTGTTAGGATGAGCACTGGGTGTTATATGGAAACCAACTTGACAATAAACTATTAAATAAATAAATAAATATAAAATAAAATATTCCATTACTGATATTTTTATCTAATTCAGATTGAGCTTCAGAGTTCTGAAGATGCAGCAAGAACTTTAAATTTTGCAAGTTCATGCTTATGACATGAAAAATGTGTGGGATGATATAATTAGTTTAACTTAAAATGAACTTAAACTAATTTCACTATCTTTGGTTCCCTCTCTGTAAAGAACATTTTATTTTATTTTATTTTTTAATTTTTGAAAATATGTTTATTTATTTATTTTGAGAGAAAGAGCGTGAGTAGGGAAGGGACAGAGAGAGAAGACACAGAATCCGAAGCAGGCTCCAGCTCTGAGCTGTCAGCACAGAGACTAACCTGGGGTTCGAACCCATGAACCGTGAGATCATGCCCTGAGCCAAAATAAAGAGTGGGTCGCTTAACCGACTGAGTCACCCAGGCTCCCCAAGACCATTTTAAAGAGAAAGGATTGCTAATTATAAAAACAAGAACATAACATATGACTATCATTAAAAGTGTAGAGAAGCATTATAATTAAAAAGTATTTAGTCAAGGAGTGTCTGGCTGGTTCTGTCCTTAGGGCATGGGACTCTTGATCTTAGAGTTGTGAGTTCGAGCCCAATGTAGGTGTAGAGCTTACCTTTAAAAAAGAAGAAAAATAAAAGTGTTTATTAAATATATATGTGTATATACACATATATATTTAGTTGACTATTCTTTAGTTTTTATTTTGCCCACAATTTTTCAAGCACTGTAAGTGGAACAAAAACATAGGTTTTAACTTTTGTAAGTCTGATGAAGCCTATAAATACGTTTTCAAAATAAAGTTTTTAAGTGCAAAAACTAAAACATAGGATTACAAAGGAAACCAGTTTTATTGAAATACAGTTATTAAAATGTTAAAATATAGGGGCACCTGGGTGGCTCAGTCGGTTAAATGTCCAACTTTGCCTAGGGTTGTGAACTCACAGTTCGTGAGTTCAAGCCCTGCATCGGGCTCTGTGTTGACAGCTCAGAACCTGGAGCCTGCTTCAGATTCTGTGTCTCCCTCTCTCTCTGCCTCTCTCCTATTCGCACTCTGCCTCTCTCTCTCTCAAAAATAAATAAAGCATTTAAAAAACATTTTTAATGTTAAAATATATATTTGTGCCATAGTAATACATATGCTTCTTTATAAATGCATGAAATAACAAGTTAAAAACTATCTTAAATTTGAAGTAGTGATGAGTATAAATGATATTTGAAAGATATCTGCAGAAACTATAATGTGATATGAAAATATTTAACTTTTCTTTTGGTGATAAAGTTATAAGTATTGCTAGTATTATTGTTTTATGGACTGTATTCAGAATTGAAGGAAATAATGACTTTTAGTTAGAGGTTAGTGAAAATAAAGATGTAATATTTTTCCCATACAAATTCATAATTTCTCTGAATTCTATCCATGGAGCCTTTAGACGTCTTGGATCCCAGGTAAAGAACTCTTGAACTAAATAAGCAGAGTAAGGAAATATTTAACAAAGATCTTTATTTTATGTGCAACATAAAGGGAAATTTTTAGCAATAGGTAATTTCAAACTTATAGAACTGAACAACGTTTTTGTTAAAAAAAATAAAAATTTGGGGCGCGGGGCACCTGAGTGGCTCAGTCGGTTAAGTGTCCAACTCTTGATTTTGGCTCAGGTCATAATTTCACAGTTCATAGGTCCCGAGTTGGGCTCTGTACTGACAGCATGGAGCCTGCTTGGGATTCTCTCTCTCTCTCTCTCTCTCACTCTCTCTCTCTCCCTCTCTTGACCCCTCCCCCACTCTCTCTGTAAGTAAATAAATAAACTTAAAAAAATTTTTTAACAAAAAAGAAGCTTAAGATTATATTTATCCTGGAAGCACTTGGGTGGCTCAGTTGGTTAAGCATCTGACTCTTGATGTTGGTTCAGGTCATGATCTCAGGGTCTTGAGATCAAGCCCCAAGTTGGCTCTACGCTCAGCACAGAGATTTTCTCTCTCTCCCACTCTCTGCTCCTACCCTTCTGTTTCTCCTTCGCTCCCTCTCTCTTTCACTCTCAAAAGAAACTTTTAAAAAACCAGAATAAACTTATTCTGGAACCTGTATATAGGGATGATTTGAAGAAAATAAAAAGAAGGCTACTTACTACCTAGAAAGTATTACAGTAAGTACATATGTGAGGTGATATAAAACCCCGGACGCCTTTAGCAGCCATAAAAAAGAAAAATATTTTAAAAAAACACAACAAGCAACTCTAGGAGTCATAGAGTAAAAGTTGACAAAACAAAACTTTTAACTGGAAATTAAAGGTAAAGAAACAAGGATTTAAACATTGCAGAACTAGGAGTCCACTGGAAAATGCCACTATGAACATGGAAGAAAACTATGAAGACAAAGACTTATTATTTCCTTGAATAAAATAATCCTTTTTTTTTTTACTGTTCTCTAGATGAGAATGTTGATGATCTTCAAATATACATATTCTAAGTTACCAGAGGGACTATATACGTCAGAACATGCCCATCTTTAAAAATGAAAATACTCCTTCCTATCTCTGTTAGCCTTTCAGAGCCTTTCACCTCCACATGGAAAGAGACCAGTTCATTCATACAGCAAATTCCAGTGGAGTATCTTCTGCACGCCACGCTCTGTAAGGTATCAGCAAAGACACCACAGCTTATCCCGGGGGTGGTAGGTGGGGATGAGGGCAAGGGTTAAATAAGTAAGCAAATAAAGATGATTTTGAACATTGAAAAATACATGTTAAAAATGAAAACAAAGCAATCCTTAAAAGACATAACTACTCAGGAGGAATCAATGTATCTTTGCAGATGCCTGCCCCCCGTCTCCAATTCATTCTCCAACAACCAGAGTGATGATGTAGAAATATAAATCTGATGCTATCTTTCCTAATCATAAGCATTCAATAGCTCCCATTATACCTGAAATAAAACACAAATTCCTTAACATTGACTATCAAACCTGGTTTTCCTATCTCATCTGGAGTCAGTTTTCCACATTTGCTATGCCCTGGCCATCCTGGCCTTCCTTCAGTTTTTGAAGTACTTCTTATACTAGGGTCTTGCAAGTGTTTTTCCTCCTGTCCAGCATACTTTCGCACCACACTCTTCTTCTAATAACTTCTACTCCTCCTTCCGGTTGTAACGTAAATGTCATTTCCAAGAAGAAGCCTTCCATGACCCACCTTCTCATGTAAATTGCTTCTCCACCTTTGACCCTCATTGAATCCAGGGCTTTTCTTTCATAACACTTATATCAAATTATAATTATAAACATATTTATACTTATCTGTGTAACATCTCTCTCCTTCACTGGATCATAGGCCCACCTATGGGAGAAATCACACTCTTGTTTTCCACTTCGTAACACAGTTACTGTACGCAGCACAGCGCCTGCCTTAAAGCAGTCTGTCACTATTTGTTGAAAGAAAAAAATACACGAGTGATGGATAAATGCAAATGAATAACCAGCATATTATAAGTGTTAGAAGTAAAGCTATGTCCTAATAGTTCTTCCACAGTAATGGATATCTAAAACTTTTAGAAACTATTTTAAAACTTCTATTAAAATTTAAAGGAGCTCTTATTCAAAACTTTCTTTTCCTTCTTCCCTTTATCTTTCTTATCCCTCTTAGGCCTGTACTTCAACCCGGATTTTGTTCCTCTTCCTTTCTAATTCACTGGGTAAAGACAATTAATGGGATTGCTTTAATAAAACAGTAAGCTGGGGCACCTGGATGGCTCAGTCGGTGAAGCAACCAACTGTAGATTTCAGCTCAGATCATGATCTCATGGTTCATGGGATCGAGCCCCGAGTCAGGCTTTTTACTGATAACCTGGAGCCTGGTTGGGATTCTCTCTCTCCCTTGCTGTCTGCCCCTCCCCCACTCATGCTCACTGTCTCTCTCTCAAAATAAATAAAAATCAACTTTAAAAAAACAGTAAGCTAAAATTTTATAATACTCATGTAGCAGTTCCTGGAGTTGGTTGTTTGCTTAATTTTTTTTAGTATAGCTAATACATTCACATGGCTCAAAAATAAAAAAAGTATTGTAGGGGAGGAAGAAAACATCTTTTGCCTACTACTCTCCTAGGTTCTCTAGCTGGAGCCCAGTAAATTCGACTGCAATAGAAAAGCATACAGATTTATTTAATACAAGTTTTACATGACACAGGAGCCTTCATAAGGAAATGAAGACCAGGAAAAATAAATATGACTGATTTTTTATATTTTTTTAATGTTTATTTATTTTTGAGAGAGAGAGAGAGAGACAGAGCATGAGCAGGGGAGGGGCAGAGAGAGAGGGAGACGCAGAATCTGAAGCAGCTCCAGGCTCTGAGCTGTCAGCACAGAGCCCGACGCGGGGCTCGAACTCACAAACTGCGAGATCATGACCTGAGCCAAAGTCGGAAGTTTAAAGGACTGAGCCACCCAGGCATCCCATAAATTTGACTGTTTTTATACTATGTTTGATGAAGAATGGAAAGCCCTGGAAAAGTGTGATAGGACAAAAGGATATGAGCTGAGGGTACTGAACTACAGGTATCTTACCAACGCCTGTTCATTTGGATTTCTCCTGGCATCTCTTTGTCTTTGGAGATAAGGAAGCTCCTTCCCTTTGGGTTTAGGGAGAGGACCCCTCATGTGAAGGTCTTACAACATGCTTCAGAGGAAGAGAAGGAGGTCAGAGGGTCCTTCTGCCACCGTTTCTAGGTATTGGTTCAGGGAAAATGGGACAGATAAAGAGAATCCTTCCTGCACCTGCCATTCTCAAAAATCCTTCAACTTAAAAATTTAATATGCTGGGGCGCCTGGGTGGCTCAGTCAGTTAAGCGTCCAACTTCAGCTCAGGTCATGATCTCATGGTTCGAGCCCTGCTTCAGGCTCTGTGCTGACAGCTCAGAGCCTGGAGTCTGCTTCATAGTCTGTGTCTATGCCTCTCTCTCTCTGCCCCTCCCTTGCTCCTGCTCTGTCTGTCTCTCCCTCAAAGTAAATAGGCATTAAAAAAAAGTCAAGGCTCAGTGGCTGAGTGGCTTAGTCGGTTAAGCATCGACTTTGGCTCAGGTCATCATCCAATCATCCCACGGTTGGTGGGTTCGAGCCCTGCCATCAGGCTCTGAGCTAACAGTTCAGAGCCTGCCCTGCTTCAGATTCTGTGTTTCCCTCTCTCTCTGCCCCTCCCCTGTTCACACTCTGTCTCTCTCTCTCTCTCTCTCTCTCAAAAAATAAAAAAATAAACATTAACATTTTTTTAAATTCAATATGCCAATGTGCCATATTGTGGGGTAGTGTGTTCTGAACTCTGTCAGTATATAATGTCAATTCTCATTAATTTCAGGTGTTCTGTGCAAATAATACCACAAACACTGAATTATTGAATATCAAACCATTGCTTCTAAGGGAAATACAGGGTTACATTCCTGTGAGCCCCTGGTCACAACATTTTCATTAACTGATTAATATAAAATCTCATTTTGTGTGTGTTTCTGTTAAAGACACTTTATTCAATATATTTTGTGGATATCGTTAACAGTGAACTCACAGCCAACAGCACTATAACTCATGCCTGAACAAAGCTTATCCAACACATGTATTTTCCCTGTACGGCACATCACAGCTTTCTTATGTTTAGATAGCACTTCAATACTATCCATTTTAAACAGCAAAATCACAAAAAAGAGACAGAGAGAGAGAGAGAGGAAAAAAAGAAAATAAAAAGTCACAACAATGCAAAAACATGGTACTAAATAGAGCACAAAAAGAACATGTGTTTACGACATGAGAGCTAACACAAGACAGCAGAACATCTTCTTGTTCAACCTCAGCTGGGAATGTGTGCATAGAAAGACTCAAAAAAATTTTTTACCACTTTGAACATGTCTGCAAATGAAATCAAAAGCATTATATTGAATTGTTTTTTTAATTTGGAGGTTATAAATTAATTTTAGCAGCTGGGCGATTTTACTGTTATGATGTCTATGAATAATGAAGATTGACTATATATATAAAACAGTGAAAAATGTACATCCCATTCCTTTCCCCCAAAGGCTCAGATCCTTCCTCCTTAGAAGTAACCATTCTTGGGGCGCCTGGGTGGCTCAGTCAGTTGAGCGTCCGACTTTGGCTCAGGTCATGATCTTACGGTTCATGGGTCTGAGCCCCATGTCGGGCTCTGGGCCGACAGCTAGCTTGGAACCTGGAGCCTGTCTTCGGATTCTGTGTCTCCCTCTCTCTCTGACCCTCCCCTGCTCATGCTGTCTCTCTCTCTCTCAAAAATAAATAAAACATTAAAAAAAACTTACCAAAAAAAGAAGTAACCATTCTTAAGAGTTTCCTGTATATCTTTCTAGAATTTATTATGCATAAACAGGCAACTTAAACATACTTGTATGTTATTTTTTTATCATTAATGTTTTTTTAGAAAGGGAGAGAGCATGTAAGTGGGGGAGGGGGCAGAGGAGAGAGAGAGAGAGAGAGAGAGAGAGAGAGAGAGAGAATCTTAAGCAGGCTTCAGCATGGAGCCCGATGTAGGGCTTGATTCCATGACCCTGGGGATCATGACCTGAGCTGAAATCAAGACTTGGCCGTCCAACCGACTGAGCTACCCAGGTACCCCAAATTTTTTTATCATTAAATTTGAAGGGGTCAAGACTATACCACAGTGGCATAAGGATTACTGTGAACTAAAGACATATGAAAATCAATGGATGTGGGAAGAGGCTTTCTCTCCATTCTCCTCCTTTCCCTCAAAGCTAAGCTTCCCAAAAGAATTGAACTGTCCTGAATCACCTCCCAAGGAGTTTCACAACAGGGGAAGATTAACTCTTATTATAAAGACAAGAAGTCAGCACAAGTCAGCACCTGGATAAGAAATAACCTCGAGACATTGCTATAAAACTATCAAAATCCCATCTATTCTCCTAAGGGCCCATTCATTTTTCCTAGAAGTCCTATGTTCTCCCATAAGTGCCCCTCCATTCCTCCCAATCCCCTATTAAGATGGTATATAAACTCCAAAATCTAACTACATCCTCTAGTCACGTTTCTTTGTGAACTCCTGTGCATATGTACATATTTACATTTGTTTTTCCCCTCTTGCTAATCTGTCTGTTGTCCATTTAAATTGCAAGGCCCCAAGTACGAAATCTAAGAGGATACAGGAAGGGGCACCTGGGTGGCTCAGTTGGTTAAGCGTCTGACTCGGTTTCCGCTCAGGTTGTGATCTCACAGCTTGGTGAGTTTGAGCCACACGTCGGGCTCTGTGCTGGCAGCACGGAGCCTGCTTGGGATTCATTCTCTCTCTCTCTCTCTCTCTCTCTCTCTCTCCTGCCGCTTTCCCTAACGGCACACAGGAGAAGAATTAGGCACAAACAAGTCAGCTGTAACAGAGAGAGGGAGCAGGGGACGACAGCTTCTAACAACTGTAGCCCCGAACAACTCCACAGTCCCATATTTACTGAGAATATGACAGTCAATCAATGCCAAGATTGTTGTTGGTGATCGGAGAGTGATCTCATGAGAAACACAGAACTTGCTCAGGCAGGTACGTTATGGTTGATCAGGCATAATCAATACGTTTCATCTAGACAGGTGGTCTCGGAGGAAGCGGAGAAGTCGACACAAAAGGAACAGGCGGCGTTCCGCCCAGGGCGGGCCAGGCGTTCCCGGCTGCCCGGCTCCCGTATCACAAATCAACCGCTTTCCCAGAGAGACATTACAATGATTATTTTCTTAAAGCCATATTAATCATTTATTAATCATTGCATAGTTCTGTGTACTGTTTTTCTCCATAACTACTTCTTTTGGGTCAAGTTGTTCTGAGGGGTAGCCACACTCTCCCACTCTCTCAGCCCCTCCCCTACTCATGCTGTCTCTGTCAAAATAAATAGGTACACTTAAAAAAATTTAGGTGATACAGAAAAAGATTTCCCTCCCCAACAATTTCAAACAGCAAATGATAAATTGTACAAAAATGGATCCATGGCACACCTGGGTGGCTCGTCAGTTGAACACCTGACTCTTGATTTAGGCTCAGGTCATGATCTCGTGGTCTGTGATATCGAGCCCTGCATTAGGCTCTGTACTGTCAGCACAGAGCCTGCTCTCCCTCTCTCTCTATTCCTCCCCAACTTGTGCGTGCGTGTGCATGTGTGCACTCTCTCTCTCTTTCTCAAAATAAATAAATAAACATTTAAAAAGATGGTCCGCAGTATATAGATAAGTGCATTTGGGCAGTACTTGTGTCACGTGACCAAGAACTTATCAATTTCTAGATAGCAAAAATGTTATGTTCTCTAAAGTAAGTACCCAGTAGCTGTTATCAAACCAGTCAAAGGCACATTGAAAATGGTACTATGATTAACACTATGCATAACTAAAGGTCGTTCGTTTCATAGTATCTCTAAAAGCCTAACATCCCTTTCTCTTAACCAATATTTTTAAAATCAGTAATATTTTTAAATCAATGATGATTCTTTTAACTGTCTCTTCTAGTATTTACCTTCAGGTTTCTAATATATTTGTAGGCTATTTTTTTAAGTTTATTTATTTATTTTGAGAGAGAGCACGAGCAGGGGAGGGGCAGAGAGAGAGAGAGAACCCCAAGCCGAGTGTGCACTGTCAGCACAGAGCCTAATGAAGGGCTCGATCTCACAAACTGCGAGATCATGACCTGAGCCGAGATTAAAGGTTGGACACTTAACTAACGCAGTCACCCACGTGCCCCTGTATTGCTATTTTTAAACAGTGTCTACTTACTATTATGGTCGTCAGTGTTTTAAATGTCTTGCCCCAACACCACCCATGTCTCCACTCTCATCCTCAAAATATAGTCAGTGATCTAGTTGGTTAAATCAGTAACTACCAATTGCATTGAAGGCGTTCAGAACACAGCACCCCAAAATATGCTGACCTGGCATATTGACTATGCTGAGTTAAAAGCACTTAAAACATAGCAGCTGCAAGAAGGACCTTCTGATTTTCCTTCTTTTTCTTAAAAGCAAGAGATATAATTCCCTTGTGAAAGATATTCTCCCCATATCAGAAGGAAAGAAAGAGAAATTCTTGTCACCAAGGACATGCAGTGAAGGCCAAGATCAATCTGTACAAACAAACCTTGTTAACCTAACCCCATATCACTTCACTCATTCAACTGCTCCAGCCGGAGCCCCTTTGCCTCGTCACTTTTGCACAATTTATTATTCTTTGTCCAGTTCAGTATCGAAGCATTCAACTCTGATTCTTTAGGTCTTTACTTTTCTTGTGAAGACTCCCAGGTACGTGTAAATAAGATAGAACTAAAACTTGCACACTTTCTCCTGTTATCCTGTCTTCTGCCAGTTAAATTCATAGTCCACCCAGAGACCCTAAGAAGGTAGAAGAGAAATTGTTCCTCCCGTACACCATGATTCTGATTCTGTGACTCAAGATGAGCTATTTACTTTTTCATATTTCTTTTCTATAGTTGTTAATAACTGAAAAGTAAATTTAGGGGTGCCTGGGTGGGTGAGGCAGGTAAGCATCTGACTGTTGATCTTGGCTCAGAGGTCACGATCTCTGGGTTGGTGAGTTAGAGACCCATGTGGGACTCTGCACTTGACAGTGTGGTGAGGAGGCTGCTTTGGATTCTGTCTCTCTCTCTGTCCCTCCTGCTCGTGTTCTCTCTGTCTCTCTCAAAATGAGTAAATAAACTTTTTGAAAAATAAAAAATAAGTAAAACAGGAGTAATACTTATGTCTTCTTCACAAGGCTCTTAGAAGAAGCAAAGTAGGAAAAAGAAGAATAAGATAGTGAATTTTGTTGGGGTTTTTTTTAATGTTTTATTTCTTTTTGAGAGACAGAGAGAGACAGCGTGAGCAGGGGAGGGGCAGAGAGAGAGGGAGACACAGAATCCGAAGACAGGCCCCAGGCTCTGAGCTGTCAGCACAGAGCCCGACGCGGGCTCGAACCCATGGACTGTGAGATCATGACCTGAGCCATGACCTGAGCCGAAGCCTGACGCTCAACCGACTGAGCCACCCAGGCGCCCCAAGATAGTGAAATTTGAAAGCCACCTGTAAACTTGGCACGTGAGAGAACTATAAAGCAAAATAACCATTAAATCAGGGGATTTGAACATTGGATTTGCATGGAGCCCCACGGGCGGGCTCGAACTCACGCACCCTGAGCTGCGATCCAGGGTGGAATGCCCGACGGCCTGGGCCGCCCAGGTCCCCCGGATAGCATTTCTGACTGACAACGAGCCTCTAGACTTCATTCCTCTGGTTGACTTTGGGCACGTCTTCATACCGGGGGGGCTGTGTCCTAACTGGTGAGGCAGACCGATCTACGTTAACGAATAGCCACGGGTGTTTACCCGGATAACACACTTTATTTGGCTATGTAGCCATTAGTAAGCACTCTGCACTCTTGACAATCTCCGACGACCCGCCAGCTCTGAATTTAGTTCCTGAACGAGACAGTCACTGCGTTCGAAGCCATCCACCGGCCCCGCGGACCGCCGAGGGGGGCTGTCAAAGGCGGAGACGGCCAGGGCAGTGGTGTCCCCAAGACACGGAGACCAAGGCGGGAGCGCAATAAATGCGTGGCAGACGCAACCACAAAAGCAAAGTGCGAAACCAGTCGGGAATTACCAGGATTCACCACGGCGGCCGCGAGCCCTCGGGGCGGCCTGGCACACGCCTTCACTTGACGTTACCGTCCCGGCCCTCCGGCGTCTCTCCGGCGGGGACGGGCCCCCTCAGCCTGCTGGGCTTCCCAGCGCGCCTTGCGCGGCTCTTGGCGGGAAAGCGCCGCGGAGACCGCACGGCCGCGGTCGCGCCTCGGCGGGCGACCGTTGAAGGCAGGCGCCTGCGCGGCGGGCAGAGCGCGCGCCGCACCGTGCCAGGCTTCCCGGCGGCTGGCGCCCTCGCAGACCTTACGTAATGTATTTGTTTGTTTTCTCTCCTGTGCGTTTGTGTCTTTTGGGTTTCCGTCCCTTTTTCTATCGCCCCCCGCCCCCCAACTGCTTTTAAGTTTCTTAAAGTCTTAATGGCGCAACAGGGGGCGGAAACGTCCGCCTGCTCTCTTCTCACACGGCGCCCCTGACGCGAAGTCCCTCGTGGGACTTCGTCAGGCTCGATGACCGAGAGCCGTCTCCTCTGGGACCTCTTCCAGTTGGATTGTCCGATGGAGAAAGGGGACGGCGGAACCAAAACATTAAACTTCCACGAACGTACCAGCTGTGGTGGAGGGATCGGCCTCAGCCCAAATCTGGGACATCTCCCGTCCCCCTGTGGCGAAGCTTCCGCAGAGCGGGACGGCAGGTTTTGCTCGCCAGAGCCAGGTTGAAGTTCAGGGAAGGAACGTTCCTCCGTTCGGTCGTTCTGAAACTGTCAACGTGAGACAAACGTTAAAGATGAAAGAGTTTGGCAGGGGCCGTTTTCCTTACCCAATGGGCCACCTCACTGTGCGATGCGGTCAGTACTTGAACACTGCGATTGGTTGATTTATGTAAAGTTTGTTTACATGAAATGAATCACGTACGATTTCTTTTTATTCACGTAAGGTTCTTTCTGCCTTTACGTGTGGCCAACTAGAATATTAGGGATACAAATGAGATCTGAAGTTGAAGCCTGTGTTGGGTGGGGCGCCTGGGTGGCTCAGTCCCTTCAGCAACGGATTTCGGTTCCGGTCATGATCTCACGATCCGTGGGTTCGAGCCCCGCATCAGGCTCTGTGCTGGAAGGACAGCCTGGAGCCCGCTTCAGATTCTGTGTCTCCCTCTCTCTCCCTCTCTCTCTCCCAAAAACAAATCAACATGTTTTACAAATTAAAAAATAAGAGTAAATATAGCTTGTGTTTGTGTCCCAAGGTTGAATTAAGGAAAAAGACTTTTATCAGAAGATGGCCACTGCACAATTACAGAGGACTTCCATGGTATGACTTCTTGTATTTAAAAATATTTTAATGTAGCGAATTTTATTGTTTCTTGAAGTCTCAAGCTATTTTTATATTCGAAAGTTAGAGTCAAGTGTTTGAGGGTTTAAGGAGATCAGGAAACTCCGTTGGGTTTTAGGAAAGGAAGATATTTGCTAAACTACTTAGAGTCCCTGGAGGATTGGGCAGGATGTTGGGTGCATTGCGTTAAATCTCTGGTTCATATCCAATGTACATCAGGTGTTAATGAAGGCCGTTCTGTTGCTCTGATGAAATTCTCATCAGAGCCTCCCGTCCAAGGAAGTGACTGTCCATGCCTCCCAAAGATAAAATTCGCATCTTTGCACTGTTCTGGTGTTACCGTTTCCTGCGTCAAGTGTAGTCAGTAGCTGAAGAGAGAAGTGGTGTTGTCTGTCATGGATTATGCACTTACAGATGGTTCACCTGCAAGAGGCTCTTAAGAAGATTTTTAAGCCCTTTTTGCATTTCCCCTTTAGGCGGCTCCCCTGAAAATCACCTTCGCATCTCAAAGCCACCCTGACTTTCTGGGCATTCTTAACCACATGGTTAGAAATTCTTTGGGGAAGGACCATGCTGATGCAAATTTAGATCTACCTGAAGTTTAGGAAGACGCTATTTTTAAGAAATCTAAATAAAATGTTTTAATTTCCCTTAAATTTAGAGTGCGTTGGTGTTTCCCAATAAGATAACAACAGAGCAGCAGTCTTTAGTGTTAGTGAAGAGGCTCCTAGCAGTGTCAGTATCCTGCATCACCTATTTGAGAGGAATATTTCCAGAATGTGCTTATGGAACAAGATATCTAGATGGTAATGTAATGTTTATTTTTTGTTTCTTTCAACTTCTTTCATGTTGATGTTAAAACTTTCTCCAAACGTGTTGTTTTTATTGTGGCTTGCTTTAAGACTGGATACATTTTTGCCTAGAGATCTTTTTTAATAATAGTTTTACTGAGATAAAATTCACATGCCTGACAATTCACTCACTTCAAGTGCACAATTGAATGATTCTTCGTATATCCAGATTGGTGTGCAGACATTACCACAGCCAATTTTAGAACATTTCGTCACCCCAGAAGGAAACTCCATACCCGCTAAGTCACTCTCCCTTCCCCCAACCTCCCCAATCCTAGGATTCCACCAATCTGCTTTCTGTCCCTATGGCTTTGCCTTTTCTGAACATTCCCTATAAATGGAATCTTACCATATGTGGTCCTTTGTGACCAGCTTCTTTCGCTTATGTTTTCAAAATCCATCCATATGGTAACATGAATCAGTACTTCGTTCTCTTTTATGGCTGACTAATAGTCTATTATATAGCTATACCACATTTTATTTATCTATTCATCAGTCGATGAATGTTTGTTTCCGTTGTTTCCACTTTTTTGGCTGTTGTAAATAATGCCACATTCGTGTACACGTTTTCGTGTGGACTGTGGTTTTTCAAAAGTATATTCAATACCTTTGGAAGCACTTAATCATAAAATATTTTCTTAGTTTCTCAAGATTAATTTCACCTGACATTACTCTTATAAAGATGAAGTAGGTAGGTGAAAACATTCTATTATTTACAGCTTTGAATAGTAGTAGGATATGTTCTTGTGTTATTTTGGGGAGTAAAAATAATACAGCCTATTTATACTGCAGTAATAATTCATTACCCAGCACGTAGTATGTACCTACATTTTGTGTGCCAGCTGTATGCTGGGCAATATGTTAAGCACTATGTTATGTATTATAGCTTGTTAATTCATATTACAGGCCTGTGAGTTAGATATTATCCCTTTTTTTTTCAGATAAGGAACCTGAGACAGAGACAGAGATCTTAGTCCTTTCCCTTGTATTTCCTGTTGCTTCCTTTCAGGTCTCTATCTCTCACAGCCAGTTAACTTCTTGGCCTTTTACAAGAATTTAATTGGGATGCAGGCCCATGAACATACTCTAAAACTCTTGGATAATGATAGCATGAGAGCATTATATCTAACTTTAAGTATTCTATAGCTTTTAAAAATTAAATTTTTTCTACCCATCAACATGTATCCTAATCATTTTGAATGCTGTTTTATAATAAGGATAAAAAGATTATTTGTTTCCATAAAACCTTTCTTCTTTTAAATTATATTAATACCAATCATCTGGAAGTTCATTGCCATTTAATAATATATCTCTAATACACAGCTGATGAAAAAAATCTTCACTGAAAGTTCTAGTTGCTTGGGGCGCCTGGGTGGCTCAGTTGGTTAGCATCTGACTCTTGATCTCAGCTCAAGTCTTGATCTCGGGATCATGAGTTCAGGCCCTGTGCTGGGCTCCGCACTAGGCATGAAGCCTCCTTAAAAAAATAAAATAAAATTTCTAGTTGCTTACTGATCTTAAGTAGTTCTATATTTATATCATTTTGGTGTTTAGATCTTTGTGTCAAAATTCTGAGAGAAGATAAAAACTGTCCAGGATCTACACAGTTAGTGAAGTGGTAAGTAAAAGATTATCTAAGGATATAAAATTATTTTTCTCTTATATCACATTTTTTTTTGTACCTTGGATACCTTTCATTGTTTATCCCAATTTTAGTAATTACCCTTTTAACATTAGATACCATTTTTGTAGATCTTTGGATCTTTGTATTAAAATTTTTCTTTAATTTTAAAGAAATTAAAATTTTGGCTCAATCGGTAGAGCATTTGACTTTTCATCTCAGAGTGGTAAGTTTGAGTCATACGTTGGGTGTAGAGTTTACTTTAAAAATATAAAATCTTAGGGGTACGTGGGTGGCTCAGTCGGTTGGGCATCTGATTCTTGGTTTCAGCTCAGTTCATGATCTCACGGTTCGTGAATTCTACTTCCGTGTCAGGCTCTGTGCTGACAGTGCAGGGCCTACTTGGGATTCTCTCTCTCCCTCTCTCTCTGCCCCTCCTCACGTCTCTCTCTCTCACACATACACAAAGTAAATAAATACACCTAAAAATAAAATAAAATCTTAAAAAAAAAAAAGGGGAGGTTTTTGTTTTTTTTTAAGTAAGCTCCTTGCCAAATGTGGGGTTTGAACCCACAACCCTGAGATCAAGAGTTGGATGCTCCACAAACTGAGCCAGCCAGGTGCCCCAAGAAGGGAGCTTTCATAAAGAAAATTTTGTATTATTTAGTAATGAGATAATATGGAGACTTATTAAAGGAATTAATTTCTGGAAATGCATTCAGTCTAAAAATGAATATTTCATTATTTTTTAGGATGCTAGGATGCTATGATGCTTTACAAAAAAAATACGTAAGTCAATATCTCGTTATTTTTTTTCTACAACCTGTACTCTATAAATGTAACAGCAATTGCCACAAAGTAAAACATTAATTTAAACTAATTTGGGTATTTGAGCATAGGCCAGCCCAAATTACTGAAACGTTTGAACATTTGAATATTTTAAAGACTAATATTCAACTCAATTTAAAGCCCATCGAATTAATACTTAACAAATTTTGCCAAGCCAGCTTTAGTTGTTAACACTTGGTTGTATTAATAACACTTATTAACTTACAAAAACTTAATGAATTAAAAAGTCTTTTAAAATAGTTTATTAGTTTCACATGCCTTCTACAATTTTGTTTATACTAATAATTTAGTAAATTGCTTCTTCATGGGAGTTCAAAAATAAATTTCTATATAGTCTAGGTTAAATTGTCACAAATTATAAATAAGTGAAATTTCAATTAATAAGGGTTTAATATAGATTATAAGGCTTTTTATATACTTATGTTTATATCAACGTATATAAAGAAGTCCAGCTCTAAACAAAATTGTAAAAAAAATAAAATTTTATCCATGGTCACTAACCTCCCTTATTAAGGCATTAAGTATTTAATACTCATTAAATATTGAGTGCCTGCTATGTGCTAGACACATATTCTAGGTAGGAGCTGGGTGAACTAACAGTGGTCAGCGAAACAAGAGAGTCCATTCTATAGTGGGAAAACAGTCAATAAAACAAGTAAATCAGATAATTTCCAACTGTGCTAAATGCCAATAAAATATTTAGAAAAAGTGTGTTGCAGGTGGAGGTGGGGTAACTTTAGACAGGATAGGAGCGTCTCTGAGTAGGTACCATTAAAGCTGAGACTTGATTGAGAAGAAACCAGCCACCCATTGACTTTGGGAGAGAATATCCCTGGCAGAACAGCAAATGCAAAGAGTTGAGAGAAGTTTAGAGAGTTCAAGGAACAAAAAGAAGGCGAGTGTGAATGGAATGCAGGGAGCAGTGGGGGAGGAGGAGTGGTTTAGAGGAGCCTGGAGAGACAGGCAGGGCCAGAGCATTCGGGACTATGTAGGTGAGGAGTTTGAATTTTATTTTAGGTGCCATTTGAAGGTTTTGAGTAGAAATGTAACATCATTTGATTTATATTTTTAAATTAAAAATCACTCTGGCTACTCTCAAGACAATATACTGTGGAAGGAGAATAAGATTGGAATCAAGGAGGGTGTTGCTTAATCCGTTAATGCGGTACTGGTGAAAAATCACTCTGGCTTAGACCAGGAGGCAGAGAAGGAAAGAAATGAAAAGATTCAGGATATATTTGGCAGTAGAACTGATTGGACTTGTTGATGGACTGGTTGTGGAGTATAAGGAAAAGATCCAAATCAAGGATGACTTTTAGATTTTTGTCAGATTACTTTAGTGGGTGATTTCCCATGATTCTCTATTCCAATGATTTCCAAAGCCTCATCCCTTTATTAAATGAACAGAGTCCTGAACTCTACTTTTCTCTTTTCAAAATCAGTTCTTACATTGGTAAGGTTTAATGTGTTATTTCACGATATATGTTTTCCTTGTAACTGGCAGAAATGCCCATGTTTGCTTAAGTCAGTGACATGAATTTCAACCTTTAGTAAGTCAACTACAAATAGATAGTTGGGGGCACCTGGGTGTCTTAGTCAGTGAAGCGTTAGACTCTTGATTTCAGCTCAGGTCATGATGTCAACGATTGTGAGATTGAGCCGCACGTCAGGCTCAGATCTGGGTATGGAACCTGCTTAAGATTCTCTCTCTCTCTCTCTCTCTCTCTCTGCCCCTCCCCCAGCTTGTGTGTGCACGGGTCTCTCAAAAAAAAAAAAGATATTTGGGGGACTAGAGAAATATATCTAATATATTGCTTTATATATATCATATTTTTTGCAAAATTATTTCTTACTAGGAATAAATGTTGAAATAAGACAAAGAATTCTTATGATCCATCATGAAAAAATATTTTATGGAGTAAAAGTAAGATTTTTGTTCTTTGTTATATTTCAGCTAAGGATGGTTGTTCTAGCTGTAAGTATTTTTAAATTGTTCTTAAGATGTCAAATTTGGCCTTGCTTATTTAAATAACACTAAAACCATCAATTGATTATATCACTTTATTCAAGTAAATGATCTATTCAGTGGGGGAAAAGTAACAAATTAATATTTTGGGGAAGTTATTTTGTATTTTATCTTGCCGAATCCATTTAATAGTTTAATCTAAATATCCAGTTTAGTTCTCCTTGACTACTTAGCTTTATATAACTCAATTATAAATTATTTTTAAATAGGTATACACCAACCCAGAAGACCCTCAGGTAGGTGAGCTTAGGTTGGTAAAGAGACATAGTATTTCTAAAATCTAAAAATGACATAAAATTATAATAATATCCTGTGCTTTTACTTGTGCTTCAATCAATACACTTTCACATATATTTTCATATTTGAGGTAAGACAAGGCTTGTATTGTTATCTTTAAACAGATTAATACACTTACTACAAGAGAGACTGTGACTGATCCAAGGCCACTAAGCCAAAAGCCATTAGAAATAACCTAAATCTTCTAATTTCTGCTTCTATAAAATATTCTTTTTATAGAATTTTGAAAGGGGATGAGTTTGACAAAAATAAGGTACTTACCCTTGCACTTTGGATATTCATCCCAATTCAGTCACATCCACCTGTTCGTCTGACAATTAAAGAAGGTATTACAAGAAATGACAGGGAAAACCAAACAAGAAACAAAGGGGAAAGATCTATTGAGTGCCTACTATTATTAGGCTCTGTTCTTTGAAGCTTTATATGCATGATCTCATGTATTCATCCTAACCTTCATGGGGTAACTACCATTATCATCTCCACTTTATAGATAAGGAAACCCAAGGTCACGGTGGCAGAACAAGAATTTGGACCTAAGAAGGCCAGTTCATGATCATGGTGCTTAACCATGGCACTGTTGCTGTTATATAATGTTTCATTCAGTCATGGAGAAGCAGCTGTTTTTAAAAAGAAAGAGTGGATCCCCATTCCTATGTGAGCTCTGAGATATAAAGAAAGCAATAAAAAACAGCTTCAAAAGGGCTGGCAGTGTCTTTTCTTTGATACTCATGCCTGCAGTTAATGCTTAATTTTGTCCATGGTGACAAAAATCATATAGGCAAATGCTGTGAATTAGTTGATTATTCAGAAGCTAACTGTTCAAAAAATATTCATTTTAGTTTCAGGTGTTTTATACAGTTGAACATTTTTTTCTTTCAGTAAAAGAGCAACCTTGTTGACTCACTAATATTTATTGAATGCTTGGTGCCAGGCACTTTATTAAATGCTCTGTATAAATTATCTTATTTGTTAAATATTCATAACCACCAATGAGATAGGTACTATTTTCAACCCCTTTTATTAGCTGGGGAAACTGAAACTTAGAAGGCTTAAAGGACTTGCTTCTGGTTACAGTATAGCAAGGATTTAAGCCCTGTGCTCAAGCCATTCTGCTGGAATAAGAGATAATACTGCCCCCCTTACCTGCCTGCTAAGGAGTTCCTTTCTCTGATACATATACATGTATACATACACACACATATACATATATATACATATACATATATATGTACATATATATGATGTACATTGCAATCAGTAAGGGAATGAACATCTCTCTAAGACTGAAGCCCCAAATCCCAAACCAAGGGAATTATTGGGATTTGAAGGTTTCAGTGGACCAATAAGTATTAACATGGCAGAAAAATGATTAAATCAGCATTAAGAGTCATACAAAAACTGTATATAGCTAATTGGCTGCCCGTACAGTAAATCGGATACATAACTGCAATGTTTTCTATTTAAGACAATTTCAGAATGTTACCAATTTAAGTTCAAGTACACTAACAATGGACCAATCATGGACTTCATAAGGTATGGTTTTATAGTTTTCTTTTTGTATTACAGATTATCAGTTATTCATATTAATACTATATTGCTAAATAAACTTCAGGATTAATTCTGAAATGTCTCAAACACCCCCAATTAACCATCAAGGAGTGGCTATAAAAATATCCTTCGAGTAGCTGCAAGCCCAGATTCTGTGGCTAATTATATACTATTTTAATTGTGAAACAGAGCCAAATGGTAGGAAAGCTATCGTATGCTTGAGTGATTAGAAATGTAATTAAAATCCATCACTTGTTTCCTTTAAACACCTTATATAAAATGCATGTGTTATTAATAATATTGATGATATTAAATTTTTAATAGTGACATTAAAACACATTTTATGGTAACTTTCAACTTAGAAACAACGCTATAATAGGAATAAGAATCTCAAATCGTATAATATGAAGTTATTGGAAGCCATAGGTGTCATAAAAGAAATTAATGTGTGATTCTCTTGTAGTAAAAACCAAAGCAGTGATTCCAGCATGTCATCTGCTGACACCAAGAAAGCAAGTATTCTCCTCATCCGCAAGATTTATATTCTAATGCAAAATCTGGGACCTTTACCTAATGATGTTTGTTTGACCATGAAACTTTTTTACTACGACGAAGGTACTATTTGTAATACATCCTCTTGGTATTTGTATGTTTTAGTATTGAAACAATTGGTTTCCATCCTAAATAATTTTAAGACCTACATTGTAATATATTTTTTGAAATGATAAAATTTTCATTGAGTATCAGTTTTTGAAAAAGAAAGATTGGGGGCGCCTGGGTGGCTCAGTTGGTTAAGCATCCGACTTTGGCTCAGGTCATGATCTCATGATTCATGGGTTCGAGCCCCATGTCAGGCTCTGTGCTGATAGCTCAGAGCCTGGAGCCTGCTTCAGATTCTGTGTCTCCTCTCTCTCTGCCCCATCCCACTTGCATTCTGTCTCTCTCTCTCTCTCAAAAATAAATAAACATTAAAAATTTTGAACAAAAGAAAGATTAGAAAGAAGAGACTTTCAAATGTACATAAGCTTTTCCAGTGATATGAACACATCCATACGAGGTACAAGCTCACTCATAATTAAAGAAATAAAACAGTGAGCTGCTCCTTTTCACTTACCAGAGCAGTAAAACTTGTAAACTATTTCTTGGCAAGGGTGTGGGGGAAAGTAGGCACTTTTATAAATTCTTGAGGGAATGTATATAGGTGCAAGATTTTTAGAGGACATTTTGGCGGTATCAAATTTTCGGATGTGCGTTTTCTTTAATCCAGAAATTCTATAGCCAGAAAAATATCTTGGGAATTATACTTAACACAAACATGCAGTGTTATATACTTATAGGGATACCATGAAAGCTATTATAAAGAATATGCTGGGGGGGGGGGTGCCTGGGTGGCTCAGTCAGATAAGCATCTGACTCTTGGTTTTGGCTCAGGTCATGATCTCGCGTGAGTTCGAGCCCCGCATTGAGCTCTGTGCTGACAGCGTGGGGCCTGCTTGGGATTCTCTCTCTCTCCCTCTCTCTCTCTGCTCCTTCTCCGCTCATGCTGTCTCTGTCTCTCTCAAAATAAGTAATAAACTTTAAAAAAAAAAAAAGAATGTGCTGATTAAGTTAATTTATCCAAGAAATAATACAAATGGATTGAAAAGAAAGGTTAAAAACAGCTTGGTATAGAACAGTATGGTCTTATTTGTGTTTTGTTAAGGATATACATATATGTGAAATATATACTTTACATGTATAATATCTTCTAGAAGAACATAAAGCAACAACAGTAATAACAACTAATATTTATTGAATACTTAACAATGTGCCAGTTCTAGTTTGAGTATTTTATATGCTTTAATTACTCTAATACCCACAATGACCCTAGGGGTAGGTACTATTATTTTCCCCATTTCACAGATGAGAAAACCAAATCAAGGATGATAAATAATTTTATTCAAAGTCATACAGCCAGTCAAGAGAAGAAAAAAAAAAGGTTGCCTTTCTATACTATTTGAAATGTCTTCAATCTTTATATATTATTATTATTATATTATGTTCTCTTCAATTTCATGAACTTCATACTTTTTGCAGTTACACCCCCAGATTACCAGCCTCCCGGTTTTAAAGATGGTGACTGTGAAGGAGTGATATTTGAAGGGGAGCCTATGTACTTAAATGTGGGAGAAGTTCCAACACCTTTTCACACCTTCAAAGTAAAAGTGACTACTGAAAAAGAACGAATGGAAAATATTGATTCAGCTATTTTATCACCAAAACAATTAAAAACACCACTTCAGAAAATTCTCATGGACAAAGATGACCTAGAAGATGAACAGGAGCATTATATAAGTGTCAGTACATTTTAAAGGGTTCTAAAGTATCATAGTAACAAATGTTTCACTCAATTCTAAAGACTAATAGTTCTCATTAATATTTTTATAAATTTGTATTATAATCATAAACTCAAAGTTGGTATGGAGCGTAAGGAAGGTATAGGCTTTTCATTTTAAAACTTTTTATCTTGGTGCAAACATTATTCTCAGAAATTTAAAGCACAGCTATTTCTGGGGCTCCTGGGCTGCTCAGTCGGTTAAGCGTCTTGACTTCGGTTCGAGCTCTCCACGTTGGGCTCTGTGCTGACAGCTCGGAGCCCGGAGCCTGCTTGCTTCAGATTCTGTGTCTCTGTCTCTCTGTGCCCTTCCCCTGCTCATGCTCTGTCTCTCTCCCCTTCAAAAATAAACATTAAAAAAAAACATTAAAAAAAAAAAAAAGGCACAACTATTCTGAATGAAGTCTTGGAAGCCCAGCCACTTACCACTTCACTACCCTCATAGGGGATCCGAGGAAACCCCTTGGTCTGGAGCATAATTTGCAAACCACTGAAATATTCCAATC
Organism: Cryptoprocta ferox; assembly: GCA_028646485.1. Taxonomy (NCBI): domain Eukaryota; kingdom Metazoa; phylum Chordata; class Mammalia; order Carnivora; family Eupleridae; genus Cryptoprocta; species Cryptoprocta ferox. Next base: position 2,064,809 of record CM053570.1, read on the forward strand.
CTCCAACTAATGTTGGAATCCTTCCAACTGCACAACTTACTAGATGCTCATTTAAACCTGTGCTTGAATTCCTTTGGGACCTGCAAAGTCACTCCTAAAGCAGGCTAGAAGTTCCTGGAAGGCAGGAAAGGTGTCATAGATCTTTATACTCCTCCAGTGCCTACCAGCACTTAGGTTCACTGTGTCCATTCTCAGTTTTGGTTGAATAGAAGTATAAAAAAGGTTTCTTTTTATTGTTGCCTTACTCCCAGAAAATCTTTCGCATTAATATGATTGTTTTTTAATGTAATCTTTGTTGTTTTGTCTTATCTCATTTTATTCCAAATTATGACATATATAGAGACTGATTTTTGTGATTTAGGCTCTGCTACATCCTTACAAATAGAGAATTCAGTTTTTAAACAGTTTAGTCAAAGAAGAAGTCTTCTCAAAACCTAAATCCCAGTCTTGCTGTATAAACAAATAATGCTTGGATTTATATAGCATTCCTTAAAATATTTAAAGCTCTTTAACGTATGTTACACACACACAATTATAAAGTAAACGTTAAGCTTTTCGCAATTTCTACCATACCATGACTCGTCGTATTCTTCACTAACTTCCCGAAGAGGGTTGGGGCATAGAGTGTATGCTAACACATGTATAGAAATTCTAGAGATACAGAAATGGTAGTTATATGAACATGTCTAATTCAGTGGCCTCCAACAATAGTAAGAACTAAGGATTCCTACAGCCATTATGTATTTTTGAGAAAGTTGTATATTTCTTCTCAAAGCAATCCTGCAAAATAATGTTTTGCATTTTGCAATCCTGCAAAATAATGTAGTAGTTTTTACTTTGTCTGGATAAATGTGGTATCTTGTTATAGAAATTTTAGGACTTGATTTCTAGCGAGCGTAAAGTAGTTGTAGTGTTATGCTATATTTAACCTTCATAAAACAAATGTGTTCATAAACACTTCTGCCCAGTTGTTTTAATTTCTTTTTGAAATATGTCCATTTTTTTCTTCATGTAATTATGTAGGATGATTGTGACACTGAAACTAAAATGGAAGAGCAGAAAAAAACCCCTGGATCGTCTGAACTTGTAGGTAAGAAGTTAATGAAAATGTAGATTAATTCACTTTCAATTCAATTTTATTCCATTTTAACTCTTTTTTTTTTTTTTAAACAGAACCAAGTTTAGTTTGTGAGGAAGATGAAATTATGAGGTCTAAGGAAAGTCTAGATCTTTCAATTTCTCATTCTCAGGTATAAATTTGATAATTCATCTCACTTTTAACTTGTTTTTTCTGAAAAGATTTGCTTATATAGTTATTTATTATTTTTCAGGTTTTGTTATTATATTCAAGATCTTTTAGGATAAAATTAGGTCTCAAGAATGCTTTTTAACAAAATTGAAAGGTATATGTTGAAAAGTTTTGAACTTTTGTGGATTTGTTTAGTAGTAAACCTAAATACTGTTCATAGAATCTCAGAATTTTAGCTAGACAGAATCGTAAGCAATTATTGTACCACCTTTTGTGCTTACAAGTGGAGTCTAGAATACATTTTTGTTGCCTTGAGAAGACATGTTTAATTTTGTTTTCCACTGACAGTAAAATCTTGATATAACATTTAGATAAAAAGAACTTGAAAATAATGGGACTGATTATTGTCCACCTTCCTCTGCACATCTCCTTTCTCCACTGAGGGTGAACTAAAGAGTGGTTTAGTGCCTAATGATCCTTTGGGACTTTTTCAGTTCAGTGAATGATCAATTGTAACAGTGTCAGTTTCACTTCTTTACCTTTACACTTTTTGTGACAGTAAGAACCACTCAAAATTATTGGTTTTCATTAACATAATACTCTAGTATTATGTTATGGAGAGTTTTTATTATGTTATATGATTTTGTGTAATTATTTTCTTTTCTAGGTTGAACAGTTAGTCAGTAAAACATCTGAACTTGAGGTGTCTGAAAGCAAAACAAGAAGTGGAAAAATCTTTCAGAATAAAATGGTAAGTGTATCTTTAGATTTGTTTTCCATTCTAACCTTGTAATATTCCCCCAATGTGAGTTTATTTTACTTCTTAATCCTTTCTTTATTGGACCAGTGTTTAGTAAGTGCCTATTATGAGTCAGGTACTTTACTAGATGCTGGAGATATAACATGAATAACACATTGTTCGATGCTTAGCTAAAAGTTTAGTCCTTGGAGGTCAACAAGCAGTGACATGGGGCCATGGTAGCAGTCTGAGTGGGCTACATGGAGGCCCAAAGGAAAGAATGGTTAATTTGATTGAAGGTACATGAAAGAGAGAATTCAAGAAAGGCTTTGAGAAATGACACTGTCATCCAGCCTCCCAAGGAGATTTCCTAGAATGTCTAAGTATTCTCATGTTCTAGCTTGTAAATGGATTGTCTTGTTAATAAGACATTAAAAATGAATGTTTTGTATATATTTTGCATAAAAGGAATCTCATATTTTTAAGGAAAAAACCCACTGCTTTATTTTAGTTTTCTATTTTTACTAAATGGAAATTTATATTTTATTTTAGACCTTTAAGTTACTCAGAGGTTCAGAGGTGACGAAAAACCATTCTATAAAATATTATATCCAAACTGGGGAAACAAATAGCACACTCTGACAGTATACTGGCATTTCTTCCCAACTCCTTATTCAGTAGCTTGAAAGTGGGCATGATGAGAGTATTCTCAGCATGGAAATCTGCAAATGCTTCAACTCAGGATTCGTCACTCCTAAACAAGTGGTTGTTAAACATTTACCAGCACACCATTGATTGTAGTGCCATTTTTAGGTGTCCTTTTTTCTACATTTTTTTAAAAGTTTTTCTTTATTTTTTTTAGTAGTCTCTTCCTCCAACTTGGGGCTCGAACTCATGATCCCAAGATCAAGAGTCACGTGCTCTTCCAGCTGAGCCAACTAGGTGCCCCTTTTTCCACATTCTCAGTAGGAAGTTAAACCTGGCAGAAGGCAGCATTCAAACTAACATGCTGTTGAAAGCAAAAGACAAAAAGTTTCAAAAGTTAATACCACTACCAACAAAATCGTCTTCTAAGCAGCTTTTACTTAGGATGAGTATCCTTTACGAGGATATAGGAAGAAAAGCAAGAATTTAAAAAAAATTATTAGGCAGGATTTCCTTATAATGTGACATTAAGACACTTTGCGAACATAACACTTCTAAAATTGCCCATTTTGGGGCGCCTAGGTGGCTCAGTCGGTTAACCGTCCAACTTCGATTCAGGTCATGATCTCGCATTTTGTGAGTTTGAGCCCCGCATCAGGCACTGTGCTGACAGCTCGGAGCCTAGAGCCTGCTTCAGATTCTGTGTCTCCCTCTCTCTCTCTGCCCCATCCCCACCCTTGTACTCTGTTACTCTTTCTCTCTCAAAAATAAATATTTTTAAAAATAATAAGAAGAAATAAAATTGCCCATGTTTTTGTATATGAACTCTCTGCCAAAGTATTGCTGATTTTGAGAATCATGACTAGGGGCACCTGGGTGGCTCAGTCAGTTAAGCGTCCAACTTCAGCTCAGGTCATGATCTCCTGGTTTGCGGGTTCGAGCCCTGTGTCGGGCTCTGTGCTGACAGCTCAGAGCCTGGAGCCTGGTTTAGATTCTGTGTGTCTCTCTCTCTGCCCCTCCCCGACTCATGCTCTGTGTCTGTCTCATTAATAAATAAACATTTAAAAATTTTAAATAAAAGAGAATCATGACTGAATTATTGTTAGAAAAGGGCAAAAAATGAAAATATTTATTAGCATATACACTAAGGAAGTTATATTGAAAAGTACATTTCCCGCATCAGAAAATATGCATGTCTGGGGCACCTGAGTGGCTCAGTCGGTTGGGCGTCCATCTTCGGCTCAGGTCATGATCTCGCAGTCCATGAGTTTGAGCCCCGCATCAGGCTCTGTGCTGACAGCTCAGAGCCTGGAGCCTGCTTCCGATTCTGTGTGTCCCTCTCTCTCTGCCATTCCCCCACTCATGCTGTATCTCTCAAAAATGAATAAACGTTAAAAAAAATTTTTTTAAATAAACGAAGCGTTTTTTTTAGAGAATAGTAATATAACAGCTAACAATCTGGTATTCATTTTAAAAACTGCATAGATAGGGGACATCTGAGTACCTCAGTCAGTTGAGCATTGACTTTTTTTTTTAAACGTTTATTTATTTTTGAGAGACAGAGAGACAGAGCAGCAAAGGGGAAGGGGCAGAGAGAGAAGGAGACACAGAATCCAAAGCAGGCTCCAGGCTCTGGGCTCGAATCCATGAAATGTGAGATCATGACCTGAGCCAAAGTCAGATGCTTAACTGACTGAGTCAGACGCTTAACTGACTGAGCCACCCCATGCTCAGCATGGAGCCTGCTTAGGATTCTGTCTCTCCCCCTGCCCCCCACCCCGGCTCACACACTCTCTGTCTCTCTCAAATAAAAATCAAAATAAAAACTGCATAGATAGCATTATTTACAATAGCCAAAGGTGGAAAAAAACTAAGTATCCATCAACAGACAAATGGATAAACAAAATGTAGTATATCCAGTCAATGGAATATGTATTATTCAGCCATGAAAAGGAATGAAGTACCCATATATGCTTCAACCTGGATAAACCTTGAAAATATGCTAAATGAAAGAAACCAGTGATAAAAGTCCACATATTATATGATTCTACTCATATGAAAATCCAGAGTAGGGATTTCTATAGAGACAGAAAGTCTTAGAGCTAGTGGGAGAAAGGGAGAATAGGGAAGGGATTGCTATACTCTACATTGAAAGAACCCAGGTATTTTATCTAGTCGGAAATAGGTACCCTATGTATAATTTTAAGAAGAATGAAGAGAAGGAAGGAAGGAACTAACAAGCCAACCTCAGGGTTTCTTTTTGGAGTGATGAAAGTATTCTAAAATTGACTGCAGTGATGGTTGCACGACTCTGAATATAATTAAAGTTATTGAACTGTATGCCTTTTAAAATAGATGAACTGTATGGTATCTGAATTATATTTCAATTATATCTCAGGAAAGCTTTTTTAAAAAACTGCATATAGTTGCCTGTTGTTTTTCAAGTGTTGGTTATTCTTTGAGAAATAACCAATTGGTGATTATTCTATCTTTGTGGAGGCTAACGGAAATCAACCAGTAAAATCTTCTAAAGAAAATCGGAAGAGAAATCACCTCGAATCTGGGAAAACAGTAAGTTTTCTGATAATATACAAGTTGAATAAAATGGCAGGTATCGGACTATCATTATTATAGATTAAATTTTAAATGCTAAATATGATAATATCCCTGGATATTACCTTAGAATACTGATATCCAAATCTTATTTCTAAAAAATTGTTTCTAAAAAATGACGTGATTTTAAAATAAGATGTGCTATGGTTGTTTATTAATTTTTTCTGTGTAAATATTTACTGATTTCATCAATGACTTGACGTAGTTGGAGAATCTATAAAATAAATAATAATCAATGTGTCCAGAAAAATATGAATAGAATGAGAAAATTTACTATGAATAAATATGAGTAGAATGAGAAAATACAAGAATATTTAGGCCATTTTGTTTACGGAGAGCTAAAGTTGGGCCACAAATTTGATATGAGCTTGCTAGAGATCAAAAATGAAGTAGAAAAAAGATAAATTACCAAATCAACTTATTCCCTAAAAATATAGCATCTCCCCTCAGTACCTTAGGGGAAAGAAAAGTTTTCCTGACCTAAACTTTTTAACAGTTTCATATTTGGGAACTTACCGTACTTAATCAGATCATCTGTTTGTCATTTCTGAGGTAAATATTTGTATTTTCAACTAGAACTTTTAGTATTATTAGTAGGTTAAAATTAGACAACTGAATATATAAGACTGCTTTAAAAGGGGTAATCTCAAAAATATAGTTAATAGTATTTTTAATTTACGTATCTTAAGAAGGGAATCCAATAACCTGACACTTCATTAATATATTAAGTTGTCTGACTTTTCCCAGTTTATTAAGCCTTGATTTTTTTTCAAATCATTCAGTTTGTATCATTAGTGAGGGTTTTTTTTTCCAGAAAAATCAAAGTTGAGTAACTCAGGGAATACTTTTAGGAATTTCCCTAATTTGTCCTATTCATTCAAGAGTATGCATTGAATGTCTGGTATCTATCAGGCACTGCTAAGTACCAGGAATACAAAAAGAAAACATGATTTAAATCTGACATGGTGCCAAGATAGAATGTTTCTCTATCAGCAGCTCATTTTTAAATCTTTTTCCCTCTTATCACCCCCAAATATTTTGAGGACAGAATGTTAGAGCTATCTTTCTGACTTCTCCAACAGCCCTAATGAAGACCTTACACTTTGCAAGTATGTACTTTCAGCGGCCTTCGGAAGATATAAATATATCAGTAATAAAATTTACCCTACCTTAAAAAAAATTTATTTTTAAGAGACCTTTACACCCAGTGCAGGGCTCGAATTCACAACCCCAACATCAAGAGCTGCATGTTCCTTGGACTGAGCCAGCCCGGTGTCCCAAATTTACCCTCCTTTTAAAGAGCTCAGACATCCTATCTTAGTAGGAAGTAGTTACGCTACGTATACTTTTAAAAAGAAATAAGGCAAGGAAGGAACAAACAAACCTCAGAAATGTAAAAAAATTGAATAAGTAAAGACATGTAAACTGAAAAGTATCCTTAGTAGTTGTTTTCTTTTGACAGGTCCTTCATCACTTTGATACTTCTAGTCAAGAGCCAGTGCCAAAAAGAAGAAAGTTTAGTGAACCAAAGGAACATATATGAAAATTAAGTCTTCTGCATGTTTGCGACGTTCTCAACATTTAAACTAAAGGACACTCTATTACTATTTTAACGTGTATTTGCCCTACCTGTGAAAACTTACATGTAGTCTTAAGCAGTTAGTACACTAAAATGAATTTTTAGGTGACTATCATATTATCTGAGACAATACAAGAGAACTTTTGAATAAAACCAAAAGTACCAATGTCATAATTGATTTTGTTCATTACCTGTTCAATATTGATCTATCTTCCATTTTGATGGATACTGCCTTTAAGTGCATATTAACTTCTAAGTCCGTTTTAAAAACAAATAATGTTTATTTTGTTATTAAATTTTGGTAGGAATTTACTTTTTACTTATGTTAAAAGTGTACCACTTAACTGGCTATTTGTCACTGTGTCGTTAAAACCATATTCTTCAGTACTTTGAGTACTGAATAGAGTGTATTAACATGGTAATATATAACATCCCATTAAAAATTGGTTATCTTTTTAACTTTTTTTTTTTTTACTTGAAGACAAAAATTGAAGACTGATTTTTAAGGTCTGGCATTTTTGGCAGCATAAATAAAATATTGTTCAGCAGCTAGACTCTTTCATGGCTTCTAGTTTTTATTTAGCAGAAAATGTTTAGGCACTAATTTTGTGATCATTTTGGCAGATGAGACTTTGCAAGAGTTGAGCACACTTCCCAGAATCTTTAAGCGGTAGCATAAAAGATACTGTGCTTTTAGTGAGAACCCTGGGACCTGGGCTTTGGCCGTTTCCTTTGCCTTAGAAAAGGAAGCCTTGAAACTTGGTCTGTTTGCTTCTTGCAGTTTTCAGCAGCCGTATTATAAAACATACATTAGCCATGGGTTTGCCAGTAACAAGCGCTAACAGAGAAGGTTGGGGTGTATGCTCTGGTTGACACGTACCTATCCTGCTTCATGTAAACCACGTAAACGTACACAAACGGACCCAGATCAGGTTTTTCTGGAACAGGGAAGTTAGGGACAAGCTAATTGTCGAAAACAACCAATTTTAAAATGTTTATATTTTCTTAGCTTTTTTGGATCCCAACACATCTCACCCAATTGTCCTAGAATACACGGCTACAGTTAACACACCTGCTACAGAGACTGACCAACAAAAACCTTTGTTGATTGGCAGCCGGTGCTAGCTCACTGAACGCTTTGATTGGACGATTTCATGGGGGTGGGGATCGCAGCTCCCTTTCCTCTCTTCTACCAAGGTTACTTCATTGGATTGACCAGCTGTCAGGTTGACCCAAACCTGCCTCCTTTTGGTGGTGTTTGTCGGGATCGCAACACAATAGCCCGAGGAGAGCCTCCCCTCGTAAGCTCCGATTGGCTGGGCTGAACCTTGGCGGTTTCTGATTGGTCCAATGAAGAAACACCAAGGTAGGTTGCCTAGCGATCCTGAGGAAGCTGATGTGGTATTCCTTCTCTGCATCGAAGGATCAGGAAGTTTGTGCTCTCTGCGTGGCTGAGAAGTTTTTCTACCTATTAGGACCGGGGGGGTGGGGGGGACGAGGGGGAACAGGTGTCCCCCTAAAATAGAGCGCAAGCTGCAGCCTGCGTCGGGCCGTAACCCAGGAGTAACGTCAGGTAAGCGACGGAGGATATACATTTCCTAACGTCCAAAAACAGCCTCCAGATTTTTAATTTTATGGGGAGAGGGAGGTTCTTATTTAGTTAGTTTTGGGCCACTTTTTTGGTTTGTTTTGTTTTGTTTTTTGCAAATGGAGTTTTTAACTTGTAAATGTCTAGGGGGTGTTAGTTCCTCAAAATTCTCCTTAATTTTTTTCTTTCTCTGAAGACTTAAAGTTTCTTAGATTGGGTTGGGAAATAAACCCTATTCACAGTGTCAAATAGGGTTAATGCCTGTAAGCATTTATATTATGTTTTATTTTTTCCTCCTTCACTCTTCCTGCGTCCCACCAAGACTTATATTTGAACTATAGCTTTGTATAAAGAACCTCTTGTAAGTCACTTCACTTGTATTTCTATTAAAAATGTTCACGTGCATTTCTGAGTATTCATTTTAATCAGTATATATTTATTGAGCAGTTACAACGTTAAAGACATTGTGCTAGTTGCTATGGAGACTATAAAAACCCAAGAAGACAATATCCCTGCCCTCGAGAAGTTTACAGTTGAGAGACAGCCATACCAAAAGAAAGACTATAATAAATACTGTAAAGGATGTAAGTATAAATAAAGTTCTGTGAAAGTACAGCTGAGAGAGAGACCAATTCTGGCCATGGGACATACATGGGTAGTGGAGGAGGAGATTCACTGAAGTCTTTACCTGGGTCCTCCGTAGGCCTTCGTAGAATGGGCAGAATGTAGAGAGGAAGGGAAAAGGGAGAGAACACCAACATGTACAAAGGAGGAGAAGTGGCATCATGGGACACGTTTGAGAAATGGTTTGTTAACCGTTCATAATTGAGAGTAACGTAATGGGAAATATCGCTAGAAGGTAAAATGGGATCCAGTCCCAGAGGCTCATGAATGCATTCTTTTGGCCTTGAAAAAGATATTCTTTTAAATGATTGCAGATTACAAATATTTGTTGTGTATCTTAAAAACTGATGTGTAGATTTATTTCAAATAAAGTGCGCTAATTTTAAACATTTTCACAGATTTAGTGCAGTTTCTCTTGCCTGTAGATTTTTAAAACATCTGTAGTGTATGGTATAAAAGGGCACGTGCTTTGATTTTTTTGTAATTGAGAAAGAATTTGTTAATCTTTTAATATTCTCTTGCGGGTACTTTTTGCTGGCGGCTGTTTGCAAGATGGCTAGCCAGGGGTAGAGAGGAAAGTTTTCAGGCTACATGGCATTACTACACGTGATCTTCTGAGCGTTATTCTGTAGCTGTGACTTCCAACGTGAGCGCATGAAGGGAGTTATTAAGATATGGGAAGAAAATAAGAGAATATATATTTCTATTTAGTTTTTCTCATTTTTTTACTTTCTCTCTTGTGTATTATAACGTGCCACTGAATGCCTATACAAATTACCTATAAATTATTAAATGCATTTGGGGCCTGGATGCTCACAGTGTTTGCGCTGTCCCATATTATTGAACTTGGGGAGGATCCATTTTGCAAAAGAGGAATTACAAGGATGGATATATACTCCTGGGTTATAGATGATGTACGAAAAATCGGCAGATTTAAAAGATAATCAGTTCTACCAGTCTTTAAAATTCCTGATTTGATTATTCTGTCAGTGCCTTCTGTGTACTTTGGAAAAGATTGTGTTAACCTAATTTTTCTGGTCACTATTCATTCCTTTCTTTCTTTAAGTTTGTATGTATTTCATATTTGTATACATTTGTAGTAGGTTTATATGAATATGTATATTTTTATTTACAGAAGCACACACATAGATCTTTTTTCGTCACCCCCTCCAGAAACAAGGGAGAATGACCACTTTAACTCACCGGGCCCGTCGCACCGAAGTAGGCAAGAACTCTGAAAAGAAGGTGGAAAGTGAGGAAGACACTAATCAAGACAAGAGTCCAGACAGTGACTCTGGTGACTCTAAGGATATTCGCCTCACCCTTATGGAAGAAGTATTGCTCCTGGGACTAAAAGATAAAGAGGTAATGCAGCTGGGTTTGCTGGCCTGTCTCAAAGACTCTTGAATGTCAGAATGTTTTTAGGACGAAATCTGACAGAATATTTTCGTTAATGCTAAGTTGGCCTTAGAACTGTACTTAGCCACCTGAGGGATGGGAGAGTTTGGGGTGGATAAAATCCAGAAGGATAATTACTTGAAGTGTAATTTAATTGCAAAATTACTCCAAAATTTTAGAAGATACAAGAGAGAACCTAACACAGGATAAACTTTTTGTACTTGTAGTTCCCCAGTGAGATTGAAGGTTGAAGGGGAAATAACTTCCTGTTAAACGAAGCAGGCCCACACAGGGAAGTCGTCTTGAGCTGTGGGGAGGAAAATCTTTTAAACGACAAGACAAGGAACATATGTGATTAGCTGTTTTACAAAAATAGACAGTGGCTAGGTTTCTTACCATACAGTAGAAATAACTTTTTGATTCTATTCTGTGGATCTTTAGAAGTTAAATTTCAACAACTGATAAGGAATATTTTAATTTTAGAAAATGTTTTTTAATTCATTGCAGTTTTCCCTTTCTATGCTTTCCCTTACTGATAGAACATTTTATAATAGAATTAGTCTTGCGATTGCAAGTCTTGTGGTACATATTTGTGGTATATGTGTGTTGGCTTTCCTGCTAGTAGTATACATTATCTTTCATTTGTAATTTAACTTTTTTTTCTTTGGAAAGAGAGAGAATGGGGAAAGGGCAGAGGGAGAGAGAGAATCCCAAGCAGGCTCCATGCCCAGCACGGAGCCTGATACAGGGCTCAATCTCACCACCGTGAGATCATTGACATGAGCTAAAATCAAAAGTCGGAGGCTTATCTGACTGACCCACCCAAGCGCCTCTGTAATTTAACTTTTTATTGTGTTTCACTTTCTTCCCTCATGAAGATTCGGTTATGAAGAAATATAAATGTTATATTTTAAGCAATCTACTTCCTTTCCAAGAGAGTCTTTAGTAAAATAATAATAAAGGCACATTTATTATTGGCCTCTGTTTTGAAACTTCGCAAGTTAAAATGTTACTTTACATTAAAAAATACTAAGTTTGGGAGCGCCTGGGTGGCTCAGGTGGTTAAGTATCTGTCTTTGGCTCAGGTCATGATCTCACGGTTCATGAGTTCGAGCCCCACGTCCGGCTCTCTGCTGTCAGCACAGACCCCACTTCAGATCCTCTGTCTCCCTTTCTCTCTGCCCCTGCCCTGCTCACTCTCTCACAAAAATAAATAAATAAACTTAAAAAACATACCAAATTTGGCTTTGATAATTGTCCTTAGCTAGTAATGAATTAGCTACATACATCTAATAACATCTGTTCTTTTCTGCACTGATTCCTCGATTTGGGATTACCTTTGTTTTGTTTTTTTTCCTTAAGTGTTTATTTATTTATTTTGAGAGAGAGCGTGCAAGTGGGGGAGGGACAGCGAGAGGAAGAGAGAGAAAATCCCAAGCAGGCTCTGCACTGTGGGGCTCAAATCCACAAACCATATGATCATGACAGGAGCCAAAGTTGGACCCTTAACTGTCCGAGCCACCCAGCTGCCCCCATTTTATTTTCTTTACCACTTTTCCTTTCTGTTTTTTGTCACGTCAAATTACCACCTTGAACAAAACTTATAAGACTTGTTATAGCTTGTGTATTGTTAAAACTAATATAGAGACATGCACATATGCACTTGAGCAAGACACAAGTATATCAGATATATCAGAAAATCTTGCCCACAAGTATATTTTTCTGTTTGCTGAGAAAGTTGATGAAGCCCTAGTTTTATAAAAATCAAACAAATGAAAACACAAAACTGACTTTCCAAGACAATAGGAGAGTAGGTCTGAAGATTAGGCGGTATAAATACTGTTTTGAGATGTTTACACAGCGCCCGGGAAACATTCACTGACTGTAGAAGGAGTATATTAGAACTAAAAAGCCATTCGGTTGTTTTACTTTTGAGTAGGAATGATTAATTTCCTGCTGACCTTAGCTACTAGAATTTTTGTTTCTGTTTTGTAGAGAATCTAACTTTGGACTTCTCTTTGTGCGTTTTTAAATGTCTAATAGTTAACATAAATTTAAGGAAATAGAATAAAAAATAAAGGAACTCTGGCGAGATTCCGTTCAAAGATGAGCAGATAACAACCTTTTGAATCATCCTAATTTTATTTTGAAAATAGTTGATAAATTATGTTTTTGCCTTTCAGTTGGCTCAGGAAAACAAGAAATGACAAATCCTTAGGTGTAAATAAATAGGAGAGGTCAAACCTTCTGATTCAGTAAAGTAGTAATGTTGTTCCAAAATGTCAGTTTCATAACTATTTCCAAAACTATTAGTTGATTTCTATCACTAATTATTTTCTTCTCAACTCCTAAACTACTCATGGAATTATTTAATCATTGGGTACCCAGTATGTGCTTAGCATTGTGCAAATACTAAGCTAAATATAATGGTCCCTGGCTTCAGAAACTTGGATCCCAGTGGGGAGACAAGGCATACATACCTTTTTATAAGTAAAGTAACCCAAGGGCACCTGGCTGGCTCAGTCAGTAGTGCACAGGACTCTTGAGCTTGGGATTGGGAGTTTGAGCCCCACGTTGGGTGTGGAGATTCCTTAAAAATAAATAAAATAAAAGTTAAGTAACCCCAAGGTCCATCAATGGCAGAATAAATAAAAATGAATTGTCCATTTATTTAAATGAGCGTAAAGATCTTTTCTAATACAGAATGGAAATGAACATTGTTATAAAACATGTGTGATTCTCACGTAGTGTTCAGTAATGGAAGCCAGACACAAAAGACATACTGTGTGAGTCCACGTATATAAAATTTTTAAAAAACTATAGTGTTTGGGTTTGCACAGTTAGGTGATTAAAACTATAAAGAAAAGCCAGAAGGGGATTACCATAGTTGTCAGCATAGTGCCTACCTTTGTTTAGGGGGTGAGGGAAGGGAGAGGGAGGTTTAGTGGTTAGAAAAGAACACGAACTTTCTGGGTCCTAACAGTTTTCTGTTTCTGTACTTGGGGAAAGTTTCATGGATTTTTCACTTAGAGGTAAGTCCTTGAGCTTTTTTCACTTTTGTTTCATGCACTCTTCGGTGTGTGCCTGATGCTTCACAACTGAAAAGATTTTTTTGGAGAAGTAGACACCAGTAAAATTCCCAGGTTTTTCCACGTTAGGACAGTGAAAGCCAAGAGAGTTGGAAGGACGAGAGATCGTCATGGGGGAAGAATAGAAGGTAGCAAAACAAGCTGGACCTTTAAGAAAGGTAGCACTAAATTAACTGGAGTGAAGGAAACCCGTTCTGGATGAGGGAGCCGGAAAGTATCATGAGCTTGAAGAGCTGGGGAGGTAATTAAGTAACCCCTGTGACTGAAGTAGGCGGTGTTCTTGGGGAACATGGAGAGTCGAGACTGACAAATTAGATTGAGACTATAGAGTGGGGCAGATTTTGAATGCCAGGTAGAGACTTCTAGACTCTTTATTTATTTTTATTTTAATTCCAGCGTAGTTAACATACAGTTTTATATTAGTTTCAGGCGTATAATATAGCGATTCAACAATTCTGTGCATTACTCAGTGCTCATCACAAGTGTACTTGTTTATTCCTTTGACCTGTTTCACCCGTCTTCCCACCTACCTTGCCTCTGGCAACCATCAGAGTGTTCTCTATAGTTATAGACTCTTTCCTTTAAGTAATGGGATCAGCCTAATGAAAAGAGCAAACGCCCATTTCATTTTTGTGTCCAAATTAAGGACTTAGTGATATTTTTACTCTATGTTCTTTGAGAGTGTATGTTTTGATATGTACATAATTCCCTGTTTTTTGCATGGCTTGAAGTCTGTGACACGTCAGAAAAAACCCTTAAGTGTTAAACTTTGCATTCCAAAGTCCCAGAGTTAAATTTTGCTGACGATTTCCATAGGATTCTTTGTTCATAACCCGATACTGTGCAGGGACAATAGTCCCCGATTTTGAGATCACTTATAGCCTAGTGGGATGAGAGTGGCTGGGGAGGTTGGGAGGGGGATCGGGAGAGTCAGCAGACCGCTGCAGTACGTGTCACGTATGTGTGACCTCGCGGTGGGTGGGTACTGAGGGAACCAAGAAAGAAACCGGACCCAGATGGGCGGTAGAGAGTGCTAGCGGGAGAGGGGAGGGAAGAGATACTGGGAAAGACTTCTGGGAGGTGATAACTCTTAACCTGAATTCTGAACATGAGCAAGAGTTAGTCTGTGAAGAGAAACAGGTTCTAGGGGGGACAAAAAACATCAGCTGAATGCTTGTGATAATTTCAGTGATTTGCAACTGGAATAATCACAGATATTTAAAAGCATCTCCTCTCCTTTAAATGAACTCCGTTGTTTTGAAACTCAACTCCCTAAACTTAGCTGGACGTTCAGTTCTGTATTTTATTGTTTAACTTTTCTAAAATTGTGAAATACAGCATATCTAGAAAAATCTATACAACACACATGTACAATTTAAGGAGTAGTTATAAAGTCATTCTTAAACCACCACCAATAGCACATTATCTGCCTCGTTGGGTCATTCTCTTGTGGCCTTCCCAGATCACACGCTGCCGCACCGCGCCGTACTTCGAACATGTAATATATCCCTAAACAATGTATTTTAGTTTTGCATGTTTTTAAACTGGGTGTCATTGGATGAATACTGTCACGTATTCCTTTTTTCAGTATGATGTTTGAGATTCATCCCATGTTGCATATAATGTAATTCAGTTCAATTGCAATATAGTATTTCAGTTATATCAGTATATAGTATACCACTATTCATTCATTCTACTGGTTAACCGACATTCAGGAATCCGCTACAGGCAGTGCGGATAAGAATATTCTTGTATTTATCAGTTATGTTCTTTCAAACAATGCCACTATTCATATATAGAGAAAAATGATAAATTGGGCATCTGGCTCAGTCAGTTAAGCGTGTGACTCTTGATTTTGGCTCAGGTTTGTGAAATCAAGCCCAATGTGGGGCTCTGCGCTGACAGATTTTTAAATTAAAAAAAAAAAAAAAAGATTCTCTCTCTCTCTCTCTCTCTCTCTCTCTCTCTTTTCCTCTGCCCCTTCTCACACTCGTTCTCTCTCTCTGAAGGAAAAAAGGAAAAGAAAGTTGCTTGGTCCTAAAACATTTTATTAAGATTAAAAGTCTCATTTAGGTCACTGCCTGGTCTTTGAGTTTCCTGATTGCACAAAATGAACAATAAATCCCTTGTCAGTAGTTATTGCCATTGTGAATGGAGCAAGTGTATCAGAAGGACTTGCTGGTCGGGTTTTGTGGGTTTTTATGAACACAGGCTGTTAAAAAAAAAAAAGAACTGTTGTTTTTTATTATATCCATTCATAGAACTCCCTGAATTTACTGTTGGTACAAAAGGAAGAAAAATGGGAGAACAAAGTCCTATTTTGACAGTAGGAAATCTAGTGTAAGCTATTTAATTGATAGCCTGCCTCTCCCTAACCCCCCACCCCCCGCACGGATATTAAGATAAAAACCACCTACGGATATTTGGACTTTTGGCTGTAGCCTCTGAACCTACACATTTGATGCGAGCCATTCCATGTCTCTGTGTCCTTCTTTCTTGTGTGTTTATATAACTTAAGAATTTTCAAAACAATTTGCACTTTCTCTTGCTTGATCCCACAAGACAATCATCTTCTCTTTCGGAAAGCGAGGTTAGATGGCTAATTGGCCAGGAAGTGGTAGAACTTATGTTCACACCGACCCTAAGTACAGTTTAAAAGACATGCTTGCAAATCACGTATCACTTCTTTTTCCGTGTTTCTTGCCGAACAAAGAAAATTGTTCAGGATTGTTAGTGCTTATGGAAACCCAAGAATTTCATCTGCTAAGAGAGCTTCATGAGGACTTTAACTTATACCTCCTCTTGAGACAAGAGATTATTATGTTCTTCAGTACTGTTTGGCACAAGTTATTTTTTCGAGTCTTATCCATGGCTTTCTTATTCCAGTGTTTAATATCCTAGCAAAGCTCACTGCGTTTTGTTTTGTTTTAACAAAGCTCACTCTTAAAGACGTTGGGATCCCATAAAAAATACTAAGTTGACAGCAATAATGGCAGAATAAGAGAAAGTACCGTTTAGCAATTCTCGATGACACAATTTCATTTTAGTTTCATCCTACTACCTCACATTTTAAGGAGGAAATATGAAAATCCTATACATTCTTTTCTCTTTTCTTACTTGTGTCAAACAAGATATCCTGGTCATAAGAAACAAGTCCAGGGGCGCCTGGGTGTCTCAGTCGGGTAAGCATCTGACTCTTGATTTCTGCTCAGGCCATGATCTCATGGTTGGTGGGTTTGAGCCCCACATCAGGCTCTGCACTGAGAGCATGGAGCCTCCTTCGGATTCTCTCTCTGTTCCTCCCCTGCTCATGCTCTCTCTCTCTCTCTCTCAAAATAAATAAACTTTAAAAAAAAAAAGTAAACATAAGAAACAGTCCAATAAGAAGTTTCAATAACCCAATTTACAAAATGAAAAATGTTTAAAGAGGCAATAAATGAGGGGTGCCTGGGTGGCTTGGTCAGTTAGAAGCATCTGACTCTTCATTTCAGCTCAGGTCATGATCTCAGAGTTCATGAGTTTGAGCCCCCGTAGCAGGGATTCTTGGGATTCTGTCTCTCCCCCCTCTGCCCTTCCACACCCCATGCACTTTCTCATTCTCAAAGTAACCAAATAAACTTTTTAAAAAAGAGGAATTAAATGATATTTAATTTATTATAACCATATCTTCAGAAAGTCTAGTGTATAAATAAATAGGCATTCTATTTTTCTTCTCAGTTCACAATGACAACCATAGATTAGATCCCACGTCAGACGTCTTTCTTATGGAAGGAAGAGGAGACTATTATACTAAAAAGATACAAAGGAGTAGGTAGGGTTCTTTTTCTTTAATTTTATTTTTTTTAGGTTTATTTATTTCTTTTTGAGAGAGAGCACAAGCAGAGATGGAGAGAAAGAGGATCCCAAGCAGGCTCCACGCTATCAGTGTGGAGCCTGACTCAGGGCTTGAACTCCCCAACAGTGAGATCATGACCTGAGCTGAAATCAAGAGTCAGGATGCTTAACCGACTGAGCCACCCAGGCACCCCTTTCTTTAATTTTAAAGCGAAGGCCAAATGAATAAACACGTTTCTTTTAGATTTTTCTGCAGGAGTATGTTGTACTAAGTTTGCTAGGGCTGCCATCACAAAATACCACAGACCGGGTGGCTTAAACAACAGACGTTTTTCCCCCTATAATTCTGGATGCTTGAAGTCCAAGATTTGGTTTCTCCTGAGGCCTCTTTTCTTGGCTTGCAGATGGCCATCTTCTCACTGTGTCCTTATATGGTGTTTCTTCTGGGCATGCATCCCTAGTGTCTCTGTGTCCAAATTTCCGCTTCTTATAAAGACCAGCCAGGTTGGATTAGGGCCCCCTTAACAGCTTTATTTACTTAATCACCTCTTTCAAGGCACTATCTCCAAATACAGTCACATTCTCAAGTACTGGGGATTAGGGTTTCAACATAGGGATTCTGGGGAGACACGGTAACCCCATAACAATGATTTACAAAAGTTGAGAGGAAATGGGAAGGTTTTAGAGATAATCTTGTAATTATTTACTTCTATCCACCTGGAGTGCAGTTCAGCCTCAGGAAGCATCATTAAAACTGTATAACGATGTGATGTTTCCTTTAGTTCAAGTCAGGCAACATCCATTGAGCACCTGCTCTGTCCAGGCTACTGAGTAAAGTAAGGAAAAAGAGAAGTAATTAAGATGTGTTTATCTTTCATCAAGAAGTATTTGAATCTGAAGTGGGAGAAAAGATACGTATACAATAACTATATATATCTTTACGTATAGATACATATTTACAATATGTAAATGCTGTAAGAAGGGTACCAAAAGTGAAAGGAAATCATGGAAGAGAAAAAAAAAAATCATGGAAGAGGAGGAAATTCCTTGGAGATTACTCTTTACTTTCTGTGTTTGCCCTTTCCTATTCACAGTTGTCCAGAAGGTATAAGGTGCGAATGGCAAATAGAAAAAAATAGTGTGGGGGCCTGGCTGGCTCAGTCAGTAGAGCTTCTGACTCTTGATCCCAGAGTTGTGAGTTCAAGCCCCACATTGGGAATGAAGCCTACGTAAGAAAGAAAAAGAAAAAGAGAGAGAAAGAATGAAAGAAAAGAGAAATACCGAATCAAGTGTTTTCAGGTTTTCATGTGTTCATTGGTGGATTGCGCTCACCCTTTTTTTGGTATTATTGACTTCTCTTTAAAAATCGGTCTAAGATTAAAAAATATCTTTAGTTTTATTATTTTAAAAGCAAAATATGTTTATACTAAGAAATTGAGATAAAAGTCTACATGAAAGAACTTAGTGATAAGGCTGTGGGATATGGGGATATATGCATTTGTCAAAACAAACTGAATATCTGTGCATTTCACTCTGTATAAATTATTCCTCAATTTTTTATAAAAAGTTTAAAGGAGAGGGGCACCTGGGTGGCTCAGTTGGTTAAGTGTCCAACTTCGACTCAGGTCATGATCTCACGGTTCGTAGGTTCGAGCCCCGCATCGGGCTCTGCGCTGACAGCTCAGAGCCTGAAGTCTGCTTGGGATTCTGTGTCTCCCTCTCTCTCCGCCCCTCCCCTCCCCATGCTCTGTCTCTGTCTCAAAAATAAATAAAACATTTAAAAAAATTTTTTTAAGTTTAAAGTAGAAAATAAAATTCACCCATAATCTCATCCCCAAAAATAATTGCTATTAAGATATTTTTATATATACTTACAGACTTTTCTATGTACCTCTTAATAATCTTTCTTAATCTTAGAAAGCAGTCTTTTAGGAGATATCTCTTATAATAAAGAAATGTTTGAAGTTCAATAATTCCTTCAGTTTTACTTCATTTTCTCTTATGTTAAATTTAAGTGAAATTGTGTTTATTACATTTTACTTTTAAAATAGCACAAGTAGAATGATTTATTCCATTTTTTTAAAAAGTAAGTGTAGTGTTACTTGAATTTTACATAAAAGGGAAATTGAAGTTAAACTGAATGTTGCTCTTGTTCATCACAAAATATGACTTACTAAAAAGGCCACTAAAGTTAACAAAAAAGAGCTTATGAAAAACATAAAGTTGTGTATGTGTGGGCCTTGTTTGGCTCTTGACTGAAACAAACCAACCATGTAAAAATATATACTAAACAATTGATGGAATTTGGAGCCTTACCGAATATTTGATAAAATTAAGGAATTCTTGTTAATTTTAGGTGTGGTATTAGTATTATAGTTTTTTATTAAACCTTCACGTCTTGGGGAGAGTATGGTGATTTTTATAGATGATACGTTACAGTGATTGGAATTTGTACTGAACTAATTTGGAGAGCAAGGGGCATGTATAGATGAGAGACAGGTATACATCGGTAGCCGTTGAAGCTCGGGCACGGATATATAGCGGTTCATAATCTGTTTTGTGTGTGTTTGAGAATATTAAGCCAAAAATGTTAAAAAGAAAAAAAGCAAGACATTTTCTTAACCACATGATTCCACAGTATCCTGTTGACTCCCTGTTATGAAAGATGATGAAATTACAGACCGTGGCTCACAGTTTATTCTACCTCTGTTCCCCGGTATTTTGTGGAAATCGGTAACATGTACATTCTGTCACTGCATAATTCACACAAAGCTGTTCTGTGAACGATAGCCCCAAAATTGAAGATGAGGAAGAAGCATATGGGAAAATGAGTGGTTAGGAGAGAAGAAATGTGTACAGTATGTTTAAAGGAAAATCTGGCTTTACATAAACCCAAAAGGTAATAGGATGATGAAATTTGAGTCGTATTACTTTTTAAGATTTTTTTCTTTCTAATTTTTCTGATATATGTACTGCCTTTTAATCAGGGAGAAAAGCTGTTTGAAAACACAAGATGTATCTACATTTACCTAGTTTTGTTCTTCTGAGGTTTGAATATACTATACTTGTCCTTTAAGTGTTTTAAAATCTATTTTAAATTATTTGAGAGTTGTGTGAGACGTCTGGGTGGCTCAGTGGGTGGAGCATCCAACTTTGGCTTAGGTCATGATCTCACAGTTCGTGGGTTCGAGCCCCGCGTCGGGCTCTGTGCTGACAGCTCGAAGCCTGGAGCCTGCTTGGGATTCTGTGTCTCCCTCTCTGTATCCCTCCCCTGCTCATGCTCTGTCTCTCTCTCTCTCTCAAAAATAAATAAAACATTAAAAAATTTTTTTAATTAATAAAAAAAGAGAGTTGTGGGGAAATAGATTTAGGGACACATACATGTTTCCAGATTTTTACTCCCCTTTCTCAACTGTGTTTTCATCTTTTCTCTTTGTATAGTGTGTAGCAGTGAAAATTCCCTTTTCTCATAAGTAACAGATTGTGGGAAAAGAAAGTCATATAGATTACTGGTTTTGGTGCTACAATCACTTTTAAATTTCTTAGAGTAAGAAATTAAGGATATTTTTCTTGGCCAGAATGAGATTTAAAGCTTATGAAGGGATATTCAGAGATTGCCAGTTGCTTTCCTTTATTTTGAATTTCTTTCTCACTGACAAGGCATTATCATGTTTTCTTTTTACTTTTCTGAACTTTTGATGATGGCTTTTTTTTAAAATAAAGGGGGGGAAAACTCAACTGGAGTTGAGAAAATTAATAAACTGATCATTATGACTGAGAAAATTAATAAACTGATCATTATGGGTGCATCATTCACCCAACTTCCTGAATAAGCCTGAAAGGACATCATCGTCATGAAGTTGAGAAATTTTGTTCATTTGTCTAGGTTAGCAGTCCAGCCTCTCAGTAATGCTGAACCCATGTGTTAAATCAGAATAACATCAGGTCACAGTTCCTCATTCCTCCTTATGATTAAGCAGAGTTAGGTTTTAATGCTTAATCTCTTTTACGAAATGTCTCCGTTGGCAGGGGCTCCTGGGTGGTTCAGTCGGTTAAGCGTTCCATTCTTGATTTTGGCTCAGGTCATGATTTCAGGGTTGTGGAACTGAGCCTCCTACATTGGGCCTCCTCGCTGACAGCTTGGAGCCCGCTTTGGATTCTCTTCCTCTCTCTGCCTCTCCCCCATGATGCGAGCTCTCTCTCTCTCTCTCTCTCTCTCTCTCTCAAAATAAATATTAGAAAGGAAGGAAGGGAGGAAGGAAGGAAGGAAGGAAGGAAGAAGGGGAGGGGAGGGGAAGAGAGGGGAAGGGAAGGGAAGAACATGAACTATTTTTTTAAATTTTTATTTATTTATTGTTTTAATTTACATCCAAGTTAGCGTATAGTGCAACAATGATTTCAGGAGTAGATTCCTTAATGCCCCTCACCCATTTAGCCCATCCTCCCCCTCCAAAACTCCTCCAGTAACCCTCTGTTTGTTCTCCATATTTAAGAGTCTCTTATGTTTTGTCTCCCTCTATGTTTTTATATTATTTTTGCTTCCCTTCCCTTATGTTGATCTGTTTTGTATCTTAAAGTCCTCATATGAGTAAAGTCATATGATCTTTGTCTTTCTCTGACTAATTTCACTTAGCGTAATACAGTCTAGTTCCATCCATGTAGTTGCAAATGGCAAGATCTCATTCTTTCTGATTGCTGAGAAATACTCCGTTGTATACATATACCACATCTTTATCCATTCATCCGTCGATGGACATTTGGGCTCTTTCCATACTTTGGCTATTGTTAATAGTGCTGCTGTAAACATTGGGGTGTATGTGTCCCTTCGAAACAGCATTGGATAAATACCTAATAGTGCAATTGCTGGGTTGTAGGGTTATACGTTAACTACTTTTAAGGTAATTTTTTAGAGGAAAAAAATTAGTTTTGCTTGTATAATTTTCATTTTTGATAATTCTTTTTTTTTTTTCTGGTAATTCTTGACATCCCCTAGAGATTATTATATGGACACTGAGCATATAGAAAAGACTTCAAGAAAACATAGTAAAATTCTTTCTCTCATGGAAGGTTGAAGCAGTTTTAATATTGAATCTTCAGATTTGGAGGGAAGGAAGGTTTTTTTCTGTGATTTTTTTCCTAATAAACATATTTGCTCAGTGTACGTAACTTGGGAAAATTAAAAAACCATTTTTTTAAATGTTTCTTTATTTATTTTTGAGAGAGAGAGAGAGCGTAAGCAGGGGAGGGGCAGAGGCAGAGAGAATCTGAAGCAGGCTCCAGGCTTTGAGCTGACAGTGTAGAGCCCGACGCGGGGCTCGAACCCACGAACTGTGAGATCATGACCTGAGCCGAAGCCAGATGCTCAACTGACTGAGCCACCCAGGCGCCCCACAAAACCATTTTTTAAAGCAGGCTCATTCTTTTAAAGTAAGGTATTTTATGTAATTGTGATCATCTTGAATACACAATTATGTATTTGGCTGTTTTTCATTAAACTTTATCATAGGAATTTTCTAACATTTTTTAAAACTCCTTGTAAGCATAGTTTTAATGATGCTTTAAGTTTCTTTGTTTTCTATCCTCTTTTAACCTCAAGCAGGCAACTTTAAAATCTTTAACCTTCAAGTTGTTTTAAGGTGTGTCTTTAAGGAAGTTTGAACAAAGACTGCGAGACCAGGTGGAAAAGCATAAAATATTGACTGTCTGAATTTATGGAAATCTCAAGGTCCTACCTTTTATAAGAACAAAATAACATTATCAAAAATGTAAATATGTACAATATTTGACCCAAAAATTTCCTCTAGGCATTTATTCAACAGGAACACAAACAATGAATATTTCTTCATAGCATTTTTTCTGTAATGACAAAAAAACTGTAACCAAGCGTACACCGGTAAGACCTTGGACAGAAAAATTATAGTACATCTATAGTGAAATACTATGTAGCCATTGCTACATAGTAGCAAATAGGTAAATCCATATTTATTCATGTGGGTTGATAGCCAAAATAATGGGTAAGTGAAAAAGTTGGGGGCACCTGGGCGGCTCAGTCAGTTAAGCGTCCGACTTCAGCTCAGGTCATGATCTCACAGTTCATAAGTTCGAGCCCCACATCGGGCTCTGTGCTTGGCGCCTGCTCCGGATTCTGTGTCTCCCTCTCTCTTTCTGCCCCTCCTCCATTCATGCTCTGTCTCTCTCTCAAAAATAAATAAACATTAAAAAAAAATTAAAAAGAAAAAAAAAGTTGCCACTCAATGTGATCTCATTTCTATAAATAATAATAAGATATAATAGGTATATAAAATCTAGAAAATCTGCACTAGACTATTAACCCCTCCAGATAAACTTCCCAGGTGTGAATTACACATTTCTATAATGTGATCTTTTTTCTTGTCTTTTTTCTTTTCCTTTTTTTTTTTTACAATCATTTATTATGTTTCTAATTAAGATAAAACAAAGTCCACTATTCAAAGATCTCATTCTGCCAATCCTTCAAGATTCTCTGTTGGTCATGAGGCAGTGTGCGATTCCATTTGTTTTAGTAGATTCTAAAATTTTTCTCTTGCTTCACGTAGTCCCTTTGGTAACTAAATTTAATGATTGAATGGTGAACTTCAGTATGCATGTGCTGGACCATCCTGCTCAAGAAAGCATTGGTCCTTTAACACAGAATCTTTATTATAGATGGTTTGAGAAGTCACCAGTGCAGCTAGATATATTTATTTAAGGGAATATGGACCTTAGAATTAGAATTATTTTTTTAAAACTCTACATGTGTATTTCTAAGCTTTTTTCTATTATATATGACGCGATAAAAAAAAGGTTTAAAGAAACTCATTTGAGGGCTTTAACATTAGATCCTCGGACAGGAATGATAATTCAGAAACATAGTGTCTACATCCTGCTTCCCCTCGTTTCCTTATTTACAGTGCTTCTCATTGACAGTTCTGTTGACAATCTGACATCAGTGTTCCTGGAACAGAAGTTATAAGGTCAGGAAGAAATGAGAAAACAAAGAAATTAGTTTCCTCTAATTGCTTTAATACTGGCTGATGTGCTTGCACACCTGTTGAGATTGAGAAAAGCACCAAGATTATATAAAAGTTACGCGTAAATAAATGACGTGTTCTAAAGAAAGTTACAGTTTAACCTTAAGTCCTTAAAAAAGCCTACTCCCTCCTTAAAGAGTTGGTGGATGGAGCTAATCCTAGGTTTGAATCTAAGATCAGGCCCTCAGGAAATGCACGTAGGTTTAAGGATATTTATGATTCAAGCTGAGCTTTTCCCAGGTTAACATATTTACTTTCTTTCTTGTTTGTCCTTTGTGTTCTGTTTGTTTGGGTTTTGGGTTTGGTTTGGGGGGGGGGCAGTTAACATACTTACTTTCAATCATAAATTTATGCTTTCAAGAAACATGTATTGAGAAATACTATGTATCATACAGATCCTCTCTCCTTAAGGAATTTATAGTCTACAGAGGACAGTTGATTACAATGTGATAAAATAAGTGCTAAAGGAGAAATACCTATAGGCACACCCAGGTGGGGAACCTAACCTAGAGGGTGGAGTAGAAGGAAAGACGGACATGGTTAGAGAGGGCGCATGGAAGATGTGATGCCTCTAAGCAATCCTCAGGAACAAGGAGGACTTGGGGAAAGAAGGATATTGGTTGTTCTGGACAGAGAGAACAATGTGTGCAAAGGCCAGTAGGCAAAAATGATACATTAAGAGCCCTCGAAATAGTTCTGGGGGCGCTTGGCTGGCTCAGTGAGAGGAGCATCCAACTCAGTCTCAGGGTTGTGAGTTTGAGCCTCACGACGGGTACAGAGATTACTCAAAAAGATAAACCAACTTAAAATAGTTCTGGAAAGTTGAGGCGTAGTGTTCTAGGAGGAGGTCAGGGAGAGACCAGTGAGCATTTTCTTAGCTTGAGTGCTGTACTAAGGAATTTGGACTTGAGGAGCATTTGCAAGATTGTTAAGTAGAGAAGAGTGTTATATCATTAGATTTGAGCATAAAGATCATCCTGCCTATAATGGGGAACCTGGAATTGGAAGACCTCTACCTCTGACAGTGTAGTGGTCAGATATTAAGTCTTGAATAAACCTCATTTCTAAAGTAATCATTGGGCTTTGGAGAGTAAAAGGAATCCTCAGGGTCCCCCAACAAACATCAGACTTAAAATCCCAGAGGTGAGCAATAAACAAATGAGAAAACCAGACTGCCCTAGGAC
Organism: Cryptoprocta ferox; assembly: GCA_028646485.1. Taxonomy (NCBI): domain Eukaryota; kingdom Metazoa; phylum Chordata; class Mammalia; order Carnivora; family Eupleridae; genus Cryptoprocta; species Cryptoprocta ferox. The sequence goes on from CM053570.1 coordinate 2,090,400, forward strand.
AAATTACCAAATCAGTCCTGAGACCCAGGAATTGGGTAGTAAGGAATGAACTGCAGCATTGAGACAACATGGGGAAGCTAGGTTTAAATACGGTCCCGGTTGGGGGTGCCTAGCTTGCTCAATCAGTGAAACATGCGAGTTTTGATCTCAGGGTTGTGAGTTCTAATCCCTTATTGGGTATAAAGATTACTTAAAAATAAAATCTTCTGGGGCACCTGGGTTTCGGCTCAGGTCATGATCTCACCATTCGTAAGTTTGAGCCCTGCATCAGTCTCTGCACTGGCAATGGGGATCCTGCTTGACATTCTCTCTCTCTCCCTCTCTCTCTGCCCCTCCCCTGCTTGTGCTCTTTCTCAAAGTAAATAAATAAGCTTTAAAAAAATAAAATCTTTTTTTTTAAATAAAATAAATGTGGTCCCAGTTGTGTGGCAGCCCTCCAATCCCTCCCCCCTCCCCCCCCATGCCTGATTCTCATCAGAAGCAAATACAGATCTTCCTCTTGGAAAGAACACATCTTTAATTTAGGCCTCCAGGATCTCATAGATTCACAAAAACATTTTAATATGGGCCACTTCTTAATCAAATACCAAACATGCAAAGAAACAAATACCCATGAGAAAGAAACAAATAATAGGTCATTCGTGGACCTCAGATATTAATAATGACCAGACCATATAAAGTATCTATGACATTTTTAAAGAAATAAAAGAATCACAAAACAAATAACAAAAAGAAATGGTCACAAATGACCAAGCAAATGTGAAAAAATAACTACATAGAACTTTTAGAAATGAAAAAAAGTTGAATCAAAATCTCATGGTTAGTTTAACACATTAGATATAGATGGAGAGAGTAAATTGGAAGCCAGATATAAAATAACTCTTCAGACAGCAATTTAGAGACAAAGGAAATGGAAAATATAAAAGAGAGTTAAAGACATGGGGGTTAGAATAAGAAAGATTGATGTCGCAGAAGGAAAAAATAAAATGGAGAAGAGCCAAAATTCTTAGAGATAAAAAGTGAGAATTTTTGAAAGCTAAGAAATGGACCTATAGAAACAGGAAGCATATGCCAAACAGGATAAGTAAATTCACATGAAGCCGTGTCGTAGTCAAACTGCAAAACACCAAAGGAGAAGATCTTAAAGGACCTGAGAAAAAAAGACAAACCACCTACAAGAAACCATAACCAATGAGAATGATCTGTTTCTCACTGCAACAGTGGAAGCTGGAAGAGGAGGGCTTCATATCTTCAGTGTGATAAAACTATCAACCTAGGATTTTATGTCCAGAGAAACGATCTTTAAAAAAACAATGGTGACATAAAGACCTTTCAGATAAAATAGAGTTTGCCTGCAGCAAACTTTCATTTAGGGAAATTCTACTTTAGGAAGTAGGAAAATGGTACCGGAAGGGAGGTCTGAGACGCAAGAAGGAATGGTGAGCAAAGACATTGGTAAGCATCTGAGTAAATCAGACCTCTATAAAATAATAATGCCAATAATAATGTCTCATATGAGGTAAAAAAAAAAAAAAAAGATAAAATACTGGTCAACTAGAAGAGTGGTTAAATACTGATTTGTTTTAAGAATATGGGGCACCTGGGTGGCTCAGTCAGTTCAGCATCCAACTTCGGCTCAGGTCATGATCTCTTGGTTCATGAATTTAAGCACTGACAGCACGGAGCCTGCTTGGAATTCTGTCTCCCTCTCTGCACCGCCCCCCCCCCCCCGCCATTTGCTCTCTCTCTCTCAAAATAAAAATAAACGTAAAAAAATAATAATAAATAAAGTGGGGGGGGGGGGCTGTTGCCTGGGTGGCTCCATCATTTAAGCATCCAACTCTTGACTTTGGCTCAGGATACAATCCCAGGATCATGGGATCCGAGCCCTGTGTTGGGCTCCATGCTGAGCATGAAGCCTGTTGGGATTCTTTCTCTCCCTCTCTCTCTGCCCCTCTGCCGTGTGCTTATACACTCTCTCTCTGTCTCTGTCTCACTATCAAAAATAAATACACATTTAAAAATTAAAAAATTAAAAATTTTTAAATACTGATTTTTTTTTTTTTGAGTGAGAGAGTATGAGCAGGGGAGGTGGGCAGAGAGAGAGAGAGGGAGGGAGACACAGAATCTGAAGAAGGCCCCAGGCTCCCAGCTATCAGCACAGACCCCAATGTGGGGCTCAAACCCATGGACCATGAGATCGTGATCTGAGCCCAAGTTGGACGCTAAACTGAGCCATCCAAGCACCCCTAAAATACCGATTTCTATAGCGGTCATTAAAGGTGATGCTTTAAAGCCATGCTAGAACCTCCCTGCCAACATCTCGCCCAGCTGCTCTCCAAGGGGAAGTGCTACGTCAAAGACGGCCAGAGTGTTGGACAGTTCTGATACTTCTGATGGGTCTTCTTGTGTTAATCATAGCTCCTTGCTGAGAATCCTCAGGATTCAGTATTTGCCTTTCAGTAAAAGTTCAGAGCATCAAGACTTTGCACAGCCTGGCCCCAGCCAACTTGCTCTCATGTCCTTGAGTTAGATCTCTAAACATATTTGATGTCTCCTTCCTTTATACTTTTACTTAGGATGCTCTTTTGAAAAATAGGTAGAATTTGGATGATTTCCTTCATCTTCATCTGGAAAACCCTCCCTCACTGCTAAATTCAGCCTTATTCTTCAAACCTCAGTTCAAGTCCCATGAAAGTTTCTGACTGGCCCAGAAGTGATATATAATTTGAAAAACTATCATCTAAACCAAACTTCCAATAGTCATTTTTGCCTGTCTTCTGCTTCTTCAATTGAGCTTTTATTTAAAACTTATCTTATTCTAGAAATTTCCTCAAGTTTGCATGGTCTTTCCGGTTAGATTTTTAGTTTCTGAAGACAGTGGGTATTTCTTCTATGTCTCTGTCTCCCTCTAACTCCTAGGAAAAGAAACTAATATTTCAGTGCCCGCTATAAGCCAGGCACTGTACTAAATGCTTTGTTATACATAACACCTAACTTATTCCTCACAGCAGACTTATAAAGGTAGATATTAGTGCCCACATTTTATAGATGACGACATTGCACTTGAGAAATAACATACCCAAGGCACTTAAGTTGTCAGTGGGTTTCTACCCACTGGGCTGGGTTTCTACCACATCACCCATCAAAATGGCCTGCAAATAATCCATGTCTTGGAGGAGGAAAAGTCTCGGATGGTTTATACACATTTCTCCCTAATGATATTCGACTCTGAAATTTAGAATGTCATGTAAACATCTGAAAGGAGCCAAAATTACTTTCAAAAATTAAAAATTGACATGCCAATCATTAACGGTTGAACCTGAGAATTCACAAAGAGCTTGAAGTCAGAAAATCTTACTTCAGGCATTTAGATTAAGGGAATTAAAGAAAGATTCTGTTGTTTTATGCTTCGAGTACATGCAATGTGACATGAAATGACTCACAACAAAATGAACCATCCTTAAGGTGCCTGCTGCTAGTCCATAACCCTTTCAGAACATTCTTTCTCTTCTTTTTTTCCTTTTCTAGGGTTACACATCTTTCTGGAATGACTGCATATCATCCGGCCTGCGAGGGGGCATCCTGATAGAGCTGGCCATGCGGGGTCGAATCTATCTGGAACCCCCCACCATGCGGAAGAAGCGACTACTGGACAGAAAGGTGCAGCACCACCTCTCCTAACTTATGAAAGGGCAGATACCAGATCTGAGTAGTGGGACAAGATAAATATCACTGACTCAGCTGTCCCATTGTCTAACAGGTTTCATTAACCTCTAGCGGAGGGGAAAATTCAAGTATCCGTTATCTAAAGAGTTAAGTTTATAGTTTTGTCTTTTTTATGCAGAAAAATCACACTTCGGGTGCCGTTGATTGTTACTCCTCTGTATCTATAACTATAACGTGATGAAATAGAGTGTTACATAGGAGGAGGGCAAACACTTGGCAGGTGCAGTCTTTGTTTCATTCTAGTCATGCTCGGATCACCATTAGATTTTTCTCCTTCCATTTATAGCCAGTCCTCTCCACCATGAGCTTGACTCCTATCTCCATTTTCTTACTACTTGTTTTTTCCACTCATAACTTTGCTGTCATACTCAGAACTCTACCAAAAGTACATTCTTCAGTATCACCAGCTGACTCTGTGCCCATCATGGGGCTTGAACTCACAACCCTGAGATCATGAGTCACTTGCTCTACTGACTGAGCCAGCCAGGCGCCCTATCACCAGCTTCTCTTTTGTCTTCAATTTGACGTTTTTTGACCACCTCCCCCTACTTGAAATTTTCTCCATTATTGGCCTTTGTTATATTACATTTCTTGCTTCTTGCCGCTACCCTGTTTCTTACACTTCACCATTCCTTCACACCTGAGTCTCAGTTTGTATCCGTGTACATAGCTTTCTTTCCTTTCAGAGATGCCGTTTATCTTCTAGCTTTATCCCCTCCATGATATTACCCTGTCAAAACCTAGGCCTGTCTTCTTTTTCCATCCCTAGGGACATATTTAACTATTGACTGGACACTTAGCTCTCCCTTATCAGTTAAAACCAAACTTAGCAACTTTTACCCTAAAGTGGCTTCCTTTTCTGACTTTCTTACCTTTATTAATTGTTTCACAGGTTAGTTTTCCAAACCCAAAGAGTTATTATTGCATATTTTCTTCATGATCATGTATATCCAGTTTGTCGCTAGGGCCCACTTCGAATGTTATTTCTGTCTCCCTACGATCACTCCATACTAGATAGTAAACTTCTGGAGGACAGCGACAGTATATTATGTTGTTTTGCATTTCCTACAACATTTAACCCGTAATGTATATGCAGTATATTGAAAGATTTTAATTTGAATTAAGGGAATGAGCTGGGTCCCTTGTTTCTTCTTTTAAAGGTCTTGCTAAAGTCAGATAGCCCAACAGGGGATGTTTTACTGGATGAAACTCTCAAACACATCAAAGCAACGGAACCCACAGAAACTGTCCAGACATGGATAGAGCTACTCACAGGTAAGGTGGCTCAAAGTGGCTCAAAAATCCGACACTTTTATAATCTTTATCCTACTATGCAAGGAATGGAGTACAGGAATTCAAGATGCTGGGTGAGAAATATATGGTTCACTCTTTGTAGTAAAGAGGGACAGAAAAGACATGGTTAATCAATACATAAAGTTTTCCAAAGCTTCATCCATCTTTGCCCACCACCCCACCACATAAACTCTTTAATACTATTCTTCACAAGAAAAAATTTTAACATCTTTGTTGTGTATAATTCACACACCATACAGTTAACCCATGGAAAGTACAAAATCGAATGGATTTTAGTATATTCACAAACTGAGCAGCCATCATCACAGTCCTAATTTAGAACATTTTCATCACCCCAAAAATAAGCCCCATACTCATTAGCAATTTTTCCCAAGCCGCCTACCCAGCTCTAGGCAACCGCTAATTTACAGTCCGTCTCCATTGATTTGCTTATTCTAGATATTTCATATAGATGAAATGTACAACTTTTTTTTGACGGGCTAAAGGTATTATTTAAAGTTCATCCATGTTTTATCATGTACCAACACTTTATTCTCTTTTTTTTTTTTAAGGGTAAATTCAAAAACTTTAATGTAAGTAAGTAGATCTGTGGCATAAAATTTTAGGAGAATCTTCCTTTGAGGTCACAACCAGTGTCACCTTCTGGAACAATTCTTTTTTAATTGAAATTTGAATCGAGGTATTTGTAGATTCACATGCAGTTGTAAGAAATGAAACCGAGAGATCCCTTCCTCAGTTAACTGATAACCAGTGACAAAGCTATAGTGTACGTGCCCACCAGGATACTGACGTTGGTATAATCTACCAATCTTACTAAAACTTCCCCAGGTTTACCTGGACTCCTTTTTGTCACCAAACAATACTTCACTGTATAGATGGACCACTTTTATTTATCAGTTCATCAGCTGATGGACATTTGGATTATTTCCACTCTTTGGCTATTATGAGTCATA
>CM053570.1:2096495-2155576 GCA_028646485.1 Cryptoprocta ferox
ACCCACAGGTACCCGCCATTGCCTCCGTCTACACCCAAAGCTTTCTCATCATCCCAAACATCCCTCTCTCCCCCCTGCCCCCCATGCCCTGGCAACCTCTTTTCTGCTTGTCGTCTTTATGACTTTGCCTGCACCAGGTAACTCATATAAGTGGAATCATGCAATATTTGTCCTTCTGTATCTGGCTTATTTCACTAAGCAGAATGTTTCCAATGTCCATTCACGTCGTAGCATGTATCAAAATCTCACTCCTTTTCCTGGCCAAGTAACATTCCACTGTACGGGCATATCACATTTGGTTTATTTATTTACTTTGAGAGAGAGCGTGGATGAGCGTGAGCAGGGGAGGGGCAGAGAGAGGGGAGAGAGAGAATCCCAAGCAGGTTCCGCACTGACAGTGCAGAGCCTAACGCAGGGCTTGATCTCACGAGCTCAGATCATGACCTGGGCGAAAATCTAGAGTTGAACACTTAACCAGCTGAGCCACACTCATGCCCCACCACAGTTTTTTAATTCATTTCATTTGTTGATGGACACTTGGGTTGTTTCTACCCTTTGGCTATTGTGGGTATTGCTGCTATGAACATCAATATACAAATGTCTCTTCAAGTCCCTCCTACGCATTCTTTGGGGTATATATCTGAGAGTACAATTGCTGGCTCATATGATAGTTCTACGTTTTGAGAAATCACAAAACTGTTTTCCACACAGGCTACACCCTTTCTCACCAGCCATGCATAAGGGTTCCAGTGTCCACACTGTCATCAACATTGTTCTTTTTTTTGGTTTTTTGAGGGGTTTTTTTGTTCGTTTTTTTAAAGTTTATTTTGAGAGAATGAGAGAGAGTGGAGGAGGGGCAGAGAGAGAAAGAGGGTGAGAGAGAATCCCAAGCGCATGGAGCCTGACACAGTACTCAGTCCCATGAACTGTGAGATCATGACCTGAGCCGAAATCAAGAGCTGGACACTTAACCAACGGAGCCACCCAGGTTCCCCTGTTTTGTTTTGAATTATAGCCATCCTAGTAAGCATGAAGTGGTGTCTCATTGTGGTTTTGATTTGCATTTCCCTAATGTCCAACGATGATCATCTTTTCATGGGCTTACTGGCCATCTGTGTATCTCCTTTTGAAAAATGTCTATTCCGGTCGTTTGCCCATTTTTCTTAAATTGGTTTCTGTTGTTGTTGTTGAGTTTTGGAAGTTCTTTATATATTCTGGATATTAATCCTTTATCAGATGTATCATTTACAAATATTTTTTTTCCCATTCTGTAGGTTGTTTCTTCAACTTTTTGGTGGTAATCCTTGATGCACAAAAGTTCTTGATTTTGATTAAATCGAATCAGTTTATTTTTTTTCTTTTGTTGCCTCTACTTTTGGTGTCAAATCCATGAAAAGACTGTCCTTTCCCCCATCGAATGGTCTTAGTTGCCTTGTTGAAAATCAGTTGATCATAGATGTGAGGCTTTATTTCTGGGCTCTCCATTCTATTGCATTGATCTATGCTTGTCCTTATCCCAGTACCGTACTATTCAACTTACTATAGCTTTGTAGTAAGTTTTGAAGTTGGAAAGTATGAGTCCCACAACTTTATTGTTTCTCAAGATTGTTTTGGCTGTCCTGGGTCTCATGAATTCCATACCAATATGTGGATCAGCTTTTCCATTTTGATGGGAAAGGCTTTCAGAATTTAATTTTTTTAATTTTTTTTTACATTTATTTATTTTTGAGAGATAGAGAGCGTGAACAGGGGAGGGGCAGAGAGAGAAAGAGACACAGAATCTGAAGCAGGCTCCAGGCTCTGAGCTAGTGGTCAGCACAGAGCCTGACGCTCGACTCAAACCCACGAACCATGAGATCATGACCTGAGCCAAAGTCGGACACTCAACCGACTGAGCCACCCAGGCACCCCTGCTTTCAGAATTTTCTTAGAGATTGTGTTGAACCTGTAGATCTCTTTGAGTGGTATTGACATTTCAAAAATGTCAACTCTTCCTGTTCATTAAAATGAGATGTCTTTCCATCATTAAGGCCATCTTTAGTGTTTTTCAGCCATGTTTTATAGTTTTCAGCACATAAATCTTTCACCTCCTTGGTTAGACTTATGCCTAAGTATTTAATTCTTTTAGACACTATTATAAATGGAACTGCTTTCTCAATTTCCTTTTCAGACTGTCCATTACTGGTATATAGAAACAGCTGATATTTGTGTGTTTTTCTTGTGCCCTGCAACTTATCTGAATTAGTTTATTAGCTCTAGTAGCACTTTTGTGTGCTCTTTGGAATTTTCCCTGCAGTTGGCCCTTGAACCACATGGGTTTCAACTGTGCAGGTCCACATCTTTGTTCCTTCTCGAACAGTTCTGGTTGCAGTGGGGAAAGCAGGCATCCTTCTGTTGCTCATGACCTTTGAGGGAAAACTTTTAATCTTTTACTATTGAATGTGATGTTAGCTGTGGGGTCTTATACCCTTTAAGTACCCTTTATTCTGTTGAGAAATTTTCCTTTATTCCTAGTTTTCTGGGAGTTTTTAATCGTGAAGGGGTATTCATCTTTGTCAAATGTCTTTTCTGAGTCAAGTGAGAGGACTGGCTTTTTTTTTTTTTTTTCACTCTGTTAATGTGATGTGTTATTACACTGATTAGTTTTTATTGAGGTATAATTGACATACAACATTATATTAGTTTCAGGTATAGAACACATTGATTCAGGATTGGTATATTGTGAAATGATCCCACTATGTCTACTTAATATCCATCACCATATATAGTTACAAATTTTTTTTCTTGTGATGAAAACTTTAAGCTCTCTCTTAGCAACTTTTAAATATACAAACAATGTTGTTAACTATACACCTAACCGCGCTGTTTATTACATCCCTAGGACATGTTTATTTTATAACTGGAAATGTGTACCTTTTGACTACATTCACCCATTTTGCCCACCCCTCAAGCCCTGCCACCCAGGTGCCCCACAATCTAATTTAATTTTATACCAAGTTCAGTAACATAAAAAAATTCTGCCCTGATATAGGTCCATTCCACCCTCTTCTGTTTTGATGTCACAGATTATTCCTTTATACATAGTATGCCCAATAATATAGATTAATAATTATTTTTAATGTGTTTATCTTTTTAAAGCTTATAGAAAAACAAATAGTAGTGTTACAAACCAATACTAGCTTTTATAGCTGTACATATATTTACCTTTATTGGAGATCTTTATTTCTTCATACTGCTTCCAGTTACTGTCTAGCTTCCCTTCATTTCAACTCACAGGACTCTTTTTAAGTATTTCTGGCAGGGCAAGGCTAGCGGTAACAAATCTCCTTGGTTTTTGTTTATCTGGGAAAGTCTTAATTTCTCCCTCATTTTTGAAGGACAGTTGTTCTGGATATAGAATTCTCATTTGACAGGGTTTTTTTTCTTTCCTTTCAGCTCTTTGAATATATTGGCCCACTGCCTCTGGCCTTCAATTTTTTTTTTTAATTTTAATGTTTATTTATTTTTGAGAGAGAAAGAGAGACAGAGCCTGAGTGGGGGGAAGGACAGAGAGAGAGGGAGACACAGGATCCGAAGCAGGCTCCAGGCTCTGAGCTGTCAGCACAGAGCCCGACGCGGGGCTCGAACTCGTGAACCACAAGACCATGACCTGAGCCGAAGTTGGACACTTAACCGACTGAGCCATCCAGGCGCCCCATGGCCTTCAAATTTTTTAATGAGAAATCTGCTGTTATCTTACTGAAGATATTTTGTATGTGATGACTCACTTTTCTCTTTCCTTTCTGCTTTTAGATTATGTTTGGCTTTTAACAATTTGATTATAATGTGTCTCCATATGGATGTTTTATCTGACATTGAGTTTATTATGCTTCTTGAATTGATAAATTCATGTCCTTCATCACATTTGGAAAATCTTCAGATAGTCAGAAACTTTTCTTAATTTTCTTTAGATAGTCTTCCTGCCCCTTTTCTGTCTCTCCTCCACCTGGCATTCTCACAATGCATGTATTTGTGCATTCACTGGTGTACCAGAGGTCCCGTACGTTCTGTTTACTTTTTCTCATTAAACATCCTTCTGTTCCCCAGACTATATAATTTCTGTTTCCTGTATTCCGGTTTGTTCATTCTTTTTCTGCCTGCTTAAATCTGCTTTTGAACCCACATACATGGTGTATTTTTCATTTCAGCTCTTGCATTTAAGCTCCAGACTTTCTTTTTGGTTCCTTTTTATAATTTTTATCTCTTTATTAATAGTCTCACTTTGTTCATACATTGTTTCCCTATGTCCATATAGTCTCTTAGCTCTTTGAGCATCTTTAAGACAATTATTTTCAAGCCCTTGTCTAGTAAATTCAATATCTGTGCTGAGGCACATATTATGTCTACTTCTTTCGTTTCTTTGAATGTATTATACATTCCTCTTTGTAGGCCTTGTGATTTTTTTTTAATTTTTTTTAACGTTTATTTATTTTTGAGAGACAGAGCATGAGCTTGGGAGGGGCAGAGAGAGAGGGAGACACAGAATCAGAAGCAGGCTCCAGGCTCTGAGCTGTCAGCACAGAGCCCGATGCGGGGCTCAAACTCATGGACCATGAGATCATGACCTGAGCCGAAGTCGGAGGTTTAACCGACTGAGCCACCCGGGCACCCCGATTTTTTTTTCTTGAAAATTGAACGTTTGGGTCTTACAATGTGGTAACTGGAAAACACACTCTCCCCATTCGCCAGGGTTTGCTGTTGGACAGCATCTCTGTGCTGTGGATCAGATTGAGGAGAAAACTTCAGACTCATGTCTTTTGTGAGGTGACGTCTTATCCTGACCAAGGATACATTTTTGGATGTAAAAAAAAAAAAAAATTTAAAAATAACCCCACAATACTTAGCCTTTATATCCCCTGGAAGCTGCCGGAGGCGGTCGGGATTGGCGCGGTGGCAGCCAGCTCTCACTTTCATGTCAGCCATGCCAACATGCAATCCATAGTCAGAACACAGGTCCTGACATTTCAAGGACAAGGCCCTTATTGTCCACCCTGATTCCAGCAAGCTGCACCAAAACCACAAACGGCTGTTGCCAGTGGTTCCCATCACCGAGCTGGGAGCTAGAGGCTCGGGAGCCCCTGCTGTGCTGAAGGCTAAAATTGGACAATGGGAAACGCAATTTGCCAGCCAAGCCTTGGCCTGGAACCTACAGGCATTCACATAGATTCCAGAGTTCCAAAGAGTTATTAAAAATATAGATTCTAGTAGGGCACCTGGGTGGCTCAGCTGGTTAAGCGTCTGACTCTTGATTTCTGGTTGGGTCATGATCTCACGTTCGTGAGTTTAAGCCCCACGTCAGGCTCTGCGCAGACCATGCGGAGCCTGCTTGCGATTCTCTCTCTCCCTCTTTCTCTGGCCCTCCCCTGCTCTTGCTCACTCTCTCACAATAAGTAAGTAAATAAGCTTAAACACAATAGACTCTAGCATAATTGTTGTCTAGGTGAAGAGATGGATTTCTGACACTTCCTGTTCTATCATCATCCCTGGTGTCATTCCTCAATGATTAACATCTTAAAGAACCTTGTCGTCTACGTCCAGGTTGTCATTAGGGCCCATTTCAAATATTTTTGTCTCCCCACTATCACCCCGCACTAGATTTTAAACTTCTTAAGGGCAGGGATGGGGCCAGTTTTTCCAAGCGGCTATGCCATTTTACACTTCCACACCAGTGTTGTTATCCTTCCACATTCTCATCAGTACTTGTTGTTCTCTGTCTTCTTTATTTTATCTTTCCTAATGAGTATGCAGTGGTATATCGTTGTGAGTTTTATCGGGCTTTTCCTAATACTAATGATGTTGATCTTCTTTATGTATTTATGGCCATTTGTATATCTTCTCTGGAGAATTGTTGTTTTTCAGTTGGGTTTGCCTTTACCTTTTTCTTCTTTTATTCCTGATGCAGTATCTAAGAAACGATTGCTTAATCCAACATCATGAAGATTTGTTCCTGCATTTTCTTCTAAGGGGCTTCTAGCTTTGAACATTTCAGTTAGGTCCACTATCTATCTTGAGTTAATTATGTATGGTGTGGGGGTAGAGCTCCAACTTCATGCTTTTGCATGAAATATAAATACAGCTGTCCTCGCACTGCTCTGTCCTCCATGACTTATCGGCACCATTGTCAAAAATCATTTGACCAGGGGCACCTGCCTGGGCGCCTCAGTGAGTCAAGCGTCCACCTCTTGATATTGGTTTAGGTCATGATCTCACGGTCGTAGAATCGAGCTGCATATCGGGCTCCACATTCAGTGTGGAGTCTGCTTGGGATTCTCTGTCTCCTCCCCTCTCTGCCCCTTCCCCACTTGCACATGCTTGCTTGCTCGTTCGCTCTCTCTCTCTCTCTCTCTCTCTCTCTCAAACTTAAAAAAAAAATCATTTGTCCATAAATGTATGGGTTTATTTTTGGACTCTTCTTTTGACCTCTATGTCTATTCTTATTCTCTCTCTCTCTCTCTCTCTCTCTCTCTCTCTCTTTAATGTTTATTTCTGAGAGAGAGAGAGTGCGCGTGAGTAGGGGAGGGGCAGCTAGAGGAGGACAGAGGATCCAAAGCAGGTTCTGCACTGACAGCAGAGAGCCCAATGCAGGGCTTGAACTCACAAACCACAAGATCATGACCTGAGCCGAAATCAGTTGCTTAACCGACTAAGCCACCCAGGCACCCCCTTATGCACTCTCTTGTTTATTGTAGGGTTTTTTTTTTTTAAGTTTATTTATTCATTTCGCGAGAGACAGAGCAAGCGAGGGAGGGGCAGAGAAAGAGGGAGAGAGAGAATCCCAGGCAGGCTCCACAGCAGGGAGCCCAATGCAGGGCTCAAACTCACAGACCATGAGATCATGACCTGAGCTGAAATCAAGAGTCGGACACTTAACCGACTGAGCCACCCAGGTGCCCCTAAGGTAGGATTTTAATAGGAATTATATTGTATCTGCAGATCAATTTGGGGAGTATTGCTATCTTAAAAATACCAAGTTTTCTAGGGCGCCTGGGTGGCTCAGTTGGTCAAGTGTCCAACTTCGGCTCAGGTCATCCTCTCGCAGTCTGAGTTCGAGCCCTGCGTTGGGCTCTCTGCTGACAGCTCAGAGCCTGGATCCTGCTTCGGATTCTGTGTCTCCCTCTCTCTCTGCCCCTTCCCCACTCATGCTCTGTCTCTCAAAACTAAAATAAAAATTTTTTTAAATAATAATAATACCAAGAAGCCTAATCCACGAACATGAATGCCTTTCCATCTATTTAGGTACTCTTTATTTCTTTCAACAATATTTTGTAATTTCCGATGTATAAGTCATATACTACTTTTGTTAAATATAGTCCTAAGTATTTTGTTCTTTTTGATGCTATTATGAATATAATTGTAAGAAAAGAATTATAAAAAATGAAGAAACATTTTATTTTCAGATTGTTTGTTGCTAAGGTATAGAAATTCAATTTAATTTTTTTATTTGCTTTTTTTGGGGGGGTAGAGAGTGTATGTGAGTGAGGGACAGAGTAGGGGGGGAGAGAGAGAGAGCGCATCCCATGAGGGGCAGAGGGAGAGAGGGGGAGAATCCCATTGGGGCAGAGGGAGAGAGAAAGAATCCCAAAGCCGGGCTCCAACTCACCTGATGTGGGGGCGGGTGGGGGGGGTTCCAACTCACGAACTCTGAGATCATGACCTGACCTGAAGTCAGACGCTTAACCTACTGAGCCACCCAGGCGCCCTGCCATTCTTATCTCTTTAAGGTCAGTAGTGATGCTTCCTCTTTAATTCCTAATGTTAGTAATTTGAGTCTTCTCTCTTTTTTGTCAGTCTAGGTTTGTCCATTTGTTGATCTTTTCAATGAAGCAACTTTTGATCTCCTCTCTAACCTTTATTATTTCCTTTCTTCTGCTTCCTTCATTTTTATTGTGTTCTTCTTTGTCTAGTTTTTTAAAGTAGACGTTAGGTTATTGATTTATTTAATATCTTTTCTAATAGCATTTGGGGTCATAAATTTCTCTCTTGGTGCTGGTTTAAGCTGCATCCCATAAGTTTTGGTCTGTTGTATTTTCGTTGTCATTCAGCTCAGAGTTGAATGTGATTTCTTCCTTGACCCCATTGGTTATTTAGGAGTTTGTTGTTTAGTTTCCACATATTTTTGAATTTCCCAAATTTTCTTCTGTATTTAATTTCTAGTTTAATTCTATTGTGGTTGGATAGCATACTTTGTATGTTTTCAGTCCTTTTAAATTTATTAAGGCTGATTTTATGGCCTAGCATATGGTCTATCCTATAGAATGTGCCGCATGCACTCGAGAAGGGTTTGTATTCTGCTGTTGGGTGGAATGTTCTGTAGATGTCTTGTTAGGTCGAGTTGACTTATAGTGTTGTTCAAGTCTTCTATTTTCTTTTCCCAAAGGTGAGACCTGGAACCCCTTCAAATTACAGTACCAACTGAGAAATGTAAGAGAGCGAATTGCAAAGAACCTAGTAGAGAAGGGTATTCTAACCACAGAGAAGCAGAATTTCCTCCTATTTGACATGACTACTCATCCAGTGACCAATACAACAGAGAAACAGCGACTAGTGAAAAAACTTCAAGACAGTGTCCTAGAGCGGTGGGTGAATGACCCCCAGCGTATGGACAAACGAACACTAGCACTCCTGGTGCTGGCCCACTCCTCTGATGTGCTAGAGAATGTCTTCTCCTCTCTGACAGATGACAGGTATGATGTGGCAATGAATCGAGCCAAGGACTTAGTAGAACTGGACCCCGAAGTGGAGGGGACAAAGCACAGTGCCACAGAGATGATCTGGGCTGTGCTGGCGGCCTTCAATAAGTCCTAAAGCCCGTGGGTGGGTTTCTCCTTCCTCCCCTGCGGGTTAGTGACTGTCAGAGACACCACACGGAGTTTTGTGTGATGAGATGTTTTTCATCGTGTTTTCTTTTCCTTCTCTTGAATCAGACTTGTGATTTGGGGAGAGCAACTTCAGGGCTTCCCCATAAACCTTGACCATTGTAAGCAGACTTTATTTCTCCCTGTATTTCCACTGCAGAGGTGAATAAACTAGGTGAATCCACACACACCCAATTATCACTTTCTCTCATTTCTTGGTTTACTTCCATCCTGTGTGCTTTTGGATAAACAGGAATATCTAAGTGGGATTTGGAGTTCTGCAGCCACGAAATGTGAATGAGATGTAAAACAAACCATTTATTAAAAATTTTAAGGTTTGTTTATCTTTTTTTTTTTTTTTAAGTAGGCTCCACATCCAATGTGAGACTTGAGCTCATTACCCTGAGACTAAGAGTTGCATGCTCTACTGACTGAGCCAGCCAGGCGCCCCTGTTTTCTATCTTAAATACATGTTTTCACAGTCTTTGTCTCTCAGACTCTGCTTAAGTAATGTAGTTATTGAAATAACTGTCTCTTTGAATAAGGGGCAGTAGAAACAAAACTAATTTTGGGAGCAGATGGTCTCTGGGATTGGATGTCCCACTAATGATTTTTCAGCTTTCCTTTTCTAACCTAATGAGAATATTGCAAATTTGATTACCTGGTTCTCACAGTCCTAGAATCAGAAATATGGTCTATACTCTCTCTTAGCATTATCCCGCTCCCTCGTTCATCAGGGTGAAAGTCTGATGAAAAAACTGTGTCTCTCAGCCACATCCTTCATACAATCAGCATTACAATTTATAAGGGAGGGAGGTCACATGAGAATGTCCACCCTTTAGCTCATGACTGTCCTGATTCCTCCAGATTCCTCTATATGTCTCTGCTCTGATCAAATTGAGGGAGTTATCAATTTCAGTTGCCTAATAGCCACATCCTGAGTCCAGACAGTGTATCTAAACTCCAGATCTTCGTGTTCCCTGTTTTTTGCTTCCTTCATAAACTGATAGATTCTGTCTGTATTTAAGGGTTCTGGAAGTGGTTTTGTCTGTATTTAATCCACGCATAACCTCCTGGGCATTAGCCTTGTTTCAACATAACCATCTTTCTAGCCAAATCTCTAAAAACTTTTCAGTTTTTTCAATTCAGTAGTGAGTGCAAAGAGAAGATAAAGAAAAATCTTATTTTGATGGGCAATTTGGTATCAAAAGCATTTTGATATAAAGTCTACAAGTTGTGGGAAGGTCAGGCATTTACTATGCGAATATTTTTTTAAGATGTTTATTTAATCTCTACACTCAACATGGGGAGCTACACCCAACTTTTAATGAATCGTGCTCCTTGACCATTACAGAGAAACAGGCTGTCAAAGGGCTCACACAGAACCCAGACCTGATAATCAGCTCCCCCTGACCTGAAATAATTAAATGACTGATTGTAACTTTCATCTCCTCCCCCAAACCTGTCTAGCCCCCATGGACTTCCCCAAATCAATGATCATTTTGATTGGTTTTGTTTTTCAAGACCGAGAGACAGAGCATGAGCGGGGGAGGGGCAGAGAAAGAGGGAGACACAGAATCTGAAGCAGGCTCCGGGCTCTGAGATGACAGCCCAGAGCCTGATGCGGGGCTCGAACTCACAGACCGCGAGATCATGACCTGAGCCGAAGCCGGACACCCAACTGACTGAGCCACCCTGGCGCCTCTGTTTGGTTGTTTTTTTTTTTGTTTTTTTTTTCCACTTTCAGGTAGTGCTTACATGACTAGAGATAGAAATTTTAGCATGAAATGAGTTCTCAATGTGCTGCTGAGGAGAGCTTCAGTTTGGCACTCTCAAAGTACAAAAACCAGCCCATGTGTTGTCTCTGCCTGGCTTAGTTTTCCTGTCCAAGCCAGGTTTTGTTCTCGAAAGTGTCAGCTTGACTGGGGGGTAGGAGTTGAGTTCTTCCTTGTAACCCTCGGTCAGTGTTTATTTTTATGTTGTATCTCAAGGAGGGTGTCTTCAGTTTGAATCTGTATTGTATTCTCTGCAAAACACCTTCTCCTTTAAGGCATAGGGTCTTCACATTTCTGTATAATAAATAATCAATTATTGGTTTTCTGGTTTCACAACTTCAATTATTTTAACTAGAAATAAGAACTTTCCACACAAGGTCAGTAACACTCCCCCCTTTACACCAGGAAACCAGCCTGTTTCGTCCTGTGTAGGAAAGTAGAGATACACAACCAGAATCGTAACATACACAGGCAGGGCACACATCCAGGCTAGCCTGAACACCAGCTAATGTTGTGATCTGAAGAGTGTCTCCATCTCAATCAAAATTATTTACCCAATTACACCATTTTTCATCAAGAAAAGGAGTATGTTCTGTCCTATTAATATCTACTTGCAAGTGACACTGAAACTTACCTAAGTGCTGAAAGTATACAGTTGGACACACAGGTAACATACCTGACTGTAACAGAGTTAACAAGATGTGAGAGTGGCGTCTCTCCCAATCAGATGGGCGCACACAGTTGTAGGGTGACCCAACCAGGTGGCAGCCTGGGGCGTGGGCAGTGACAGCCATTCACCTGAGGCAGAACAGAGGCGATAGAAGTTTATTGAATACACCGCTAGGGAACAGCCGGGCAGGACAGCAAAGTAGAGACTGTCTGGCAGGGGACAGTGGGTGGGGGCTGTTTTTAAAGGGGGGAGGTGAGGAGATACGAGGACATTGGAATTTTCCCTGTTTTTGGTACCTGTGCCTGGTTGTCAGTAGCCCATTGGTTAGTGAAGGCCTATGGACATTTTGAGATGGGTCACCTGATGGGCCCAACTGTGTTCAGCCAAGTGGTCGAGCTCTGGGCCCTTCTGCCTTGCTCAAGTTTCCATTGTTCAAGCCTGTACCTGAAAGTGGCCTCTACAAAAAGATAATTGTGCCTGTAACTGACTTATGGTACTTCCCTTCTTTATAATGTCTACAGCACAAGGAACAATAAGAAATGTATATAGTGGGATTGTTTATTCTTCCCTGTTATTTTTATTTTTAAACAAAGCATTGTTCCCATAAGTCATCAATGTCTCTCAAAACGTGGGGCCAAGAGCACTGCACTGAAATCACCTTGGGGTGGGGGCGGGGGTTCCTCACGAAAATATAAGTTCCTAGTAAATCATTCTCTGGGGTTAGGGGCTTAGGAAGCTGCATTTTAAACAGTCTCCAAAAGCTTGCGTGTTAAAATTTGAGAACACTGCTTGATGTGTTACTGCTTGTAATTCATTCATCCCAAAAATATGGAGTACTTACAGATTTGGTTCTTATGAGTGCCAAAACTGGCACTCGCTAGGTGCTGACAGTAAAAAGTTGTGTAGGATACAAGTTCAGCTCCCAAGAACTCACATTTAAGTGGGCCAATGAGGGGCACCTGGGTGGCTCAGTTGGCGAAGCGTCCAACTTCAGCTCAGGTCATGGTCTCGTGGCTCATGAGTTCGAGCCCTGCATCGGGCTCCGTGCTGACAGCTCAGAGCCTGGAACCTGCTTCGGATTCTGTGTCTCCTTCTCTCTCTGCCCCTCCCCTGCTCGTGCTGTGTCTCTCTCTCTCTCAAAATTGAATAAAACATTAAAAAATACGTAACAAAAAAATTTAAGTGGGCAAATAAGATACTTTTTGATAAGTGCTCTAATAGAAGTATTTGGAAGCACAAAGAAAGAAGTAACCTTCTTCCTGGGACCATTAGGACAGCCTTAGAAGAGTGATATTTATTTCTAGTAGCTTTCATGTACTGAGCATTTGTGAGGTACTGTGCTAACTGCTTTATATATGATCTCATTTATTCCTCACAACACTAAGTCCTATAAGGTTATTTTAAAGAAAACTCAGGTGATAAGGCTTGCCTAAGAACACAATGCAGAGGGGCCCCTGGGTGGCTCAGTTGGCTAAGCGTCTGGCTTCGGCTCAGGTCACGATCTCACGGTTCGTGGGTTCGAGCCCCGCATCAGGCTCTGTGCTGACAGCTAGCTCAGAGCCTGGAGCCCATCTTCAGATTCTGTGTCTCCCTCTCTCTCTGACCCTCCCCTGCTCATGCTGTCTCTCTCTCTCTCTCTCTCTCTCTCTCTCTCTCAAAAATAAATAAAACATTAAAAAAAAAAGAAAAAGAACACAACGCAGAGCTTAAATTCAAACACATGCTTCTAACCACTACTCTCCTGCCTCCATTTAAATTCAGTCTGGAAGAATCTTTTCAGGTTGATAAGGAAGAGCTATTCAAGGCAAAAGAACAGCATGTACAAAATAATTCGTCATGTGCTAGAATTTGCGTGTGACTACGTGTGCTTTTCACGTATCTTTAGATTTCCAAAAGATACCACTCTGAGGGAATATATTCAAGTCGTGAACTAAAGAATGTTTTTTGAAATTAGCAAATCATCTATTTTTGCTTATCTTCACTTCTTCCTTCTCTGATACTTTTCTTTATATAAGACTGAGTTTCTGACATTTTCCTTCTCTCTAACTTCTTTAACTTCTTACAAGGCATATCTGCTGCACATAAATTCCCTCCATTTTTGTCTGAGAAGGTATTTTTCCTTCCCTTTTGAAGGATAATCTCACTGGATATAAAATTTCAGGTGAATGGGTTGTTTTTGTTTAACACTTTAAATATTTTACTCTCTTCTTGCATGTATGTTTTCTGACATCAAATGTTAACTCTAAAGAGGATTCTCATTAAGAGATAAAAAATGTGTTGTCCTTTTCCACAATCCTTAACTGTAGACATATATTCATAGGATTTCTAAAAATGTTTTACTCTCTAAATAATAAAAATAATTGTTTTAATGCTGGAATAAGTTAGGTAGAACTTTTTTTTTTTTTTTTTAATATTTTCCTATTATCTATTACCTGGATCTCTGGTCCTGGGTCCCCAGTTCTTCCCAAGACTGTGGTCTGTCTTCCTTTTCTCCTCAGTGAGTTCCAGTGGAAAGAGACAGACCAGACATGACTGTGTATTAAGTGAGAAATGGAGCTATGTCTCCCAAGAAGCAGTAAAGTGATCTCAGAATGCAAGTCAGACAAAGTGAGGGTCACCTCCTGGCAGAAGTCTCCTATTTCTAGCAGTCTACCTCACTGCCGTCAGCTTCCTTTATATTCCAAATTATGAGAAAGTAGGTTCAACTTTGGGGGGTGGGATCAAGGACTCCGAAGGAGCTCTTCCAACAGACGTGTTTTGTGTAGCTTTTTTTCCCCTGAATATCAGTAGTCTGTCCACCACTTTGTTTTTCTCAAGCTACTTGAACCTCCCTAAGTATAATAGCATATTTTATCTGAACTTATCGTAGAAACTCAGGAAGCTAAGGACTTCTACCCCTTCAGAAGGGCTTCTTCTATTTATTGATTGGTTGATTCAGTGGTAGCATGAGTGGGAGAGGTCCAGAGAGAGAGGGAGAGAGAGAATCCCAAGCAGACTCCACGCTGTCAGTGCAGAGCCTGATGCGGGGCTCAAACTCACGAACCAGGAGATCGTGACCTGAGCTGAAATCAAGAGTCGGATGCTTAACCAACTGAGTCACCCAGACACTGCCCCCAAACTTTTTTTTGATGTTGTTTATTTTTGAGAGAGAGGGAGTGCATGCAAGTTGGGGAGGAGCAGAGAGAGAGAGAGAGAGAGAGAGAGAGAGAGAGAGAGAGAGAGAGAGAATCCCAAGCAGCCCTCATGCTGATGCTGATGATCTGGAGCCCGTTGCCGGGCTTGATCTCACGAACCTGAACCAAAATCAAGAGTTGGACCCTTAATGGACTGAGCCCCCAGGCGCCCCCAGAAAGGCTTCTTGACCAAATCTATATGTTTCTGCCACATAAATAGGCCCATTAGATGTGCATCATTTTCCTGATTTGATGGGAAAAAAATTCAAAGCCAAAATTTTTCTTGCATTTCAGAGATGTTGAAATTTCTTCCCACTCCCATGTAAAGATGAGTACTTCTTCAAAGATTTCTGGATATTTAAAGTCATAACACCTCAAAATATTTCTGAGTTAGCTTACATTAAAAACAAAAGTTCCCCGCACCCCCAGCTCTATCCCCTCAGCTTTTCTTAAACTCCAGGTGGAGGCCAAAAAGTTCTTAGATTTAACTTAGGTTAAACTGATTTATATTAGGCTAAATTAGACTGATGTGGAAATGTTGGGACATCTTTGATGCAAAAAGGTGGTTTTATTAAAGCATGGGGATGGGACCCGTGGGCAGAAAGAGCTGCTTTGGGGTTATGAGGAATGGCTGATTATATACTTTCAAGTTGGGAGGGGGTTAGGGATAGCGTAAGTCTCTAAGGATTTGGAAGCAAGATTTCCAGGACGTAGTGGGCTAGCTGCTGTTACCAAAAGGTCGTTTATTACTTTCTAATGAAACCTTAGTCACAAGACCCTTCAGGTGTGTATCAGGAGGCCATGTGCTTGGAGGACGATTGCTAACGTATATCTTGTGGGTTAGACTTAAAGGAAGTTTCCAAAGAAATTTTTATGTTAAAGTAGACAGGATTGTGGAGGTTTGGGATAACGTTAAGCTCAGGTTGCCTTTTGCTCTTAGCCGAGTATTAACATCAAGGCAGCCGAGTTCCTAGGGGAAGGTCAGTCTGCCTGCCTCAAGGACTTGTCAGTGGGTTCTAAGTTGTGAGGAAGTTTAATTTTTTCTTTTGCCTTTGTTTCCCACTTCGACCTCTTTCTGTTTGGGTGCAGGAAGGGATGGTTATGATCAAAGAGGAGAACAGTACAGTTAGTTAGCAGAATAGCTGACTGGAATCTTAACGTTATGAACATTTAAAAGACTGAGCAAATATTTCTTTTAAAATGCTTAAGGTAAGAGATGCCTGGGTGGCTCAGTCAGTTAGGTGTCCGGCTTCGGCTTAGGTCATGATCTCACGGTTCGTGAGTTCGAGCCCCGCGTCGGACTCTGTGCTGACCGCTCGGAGCCTGGAGCCTGCTTCGGATTCTGTGTCTCCCTCTCTCTCTGCACCTCTCCCGCTCATACTCTGTCTCTCTCTCTCAAAAATAATTTTTTAAATTTATTTTTTAATGCTTAAGGTAATACAAGACGTGTTTTAAAAATCGATGACTTTTTATTGAAATGTAGTTGACATAAATGTATACTGGTTTCAGATGAACAACATAGTGATTCAACAATTCTATACATCACCCGGTGCTTGCTACTAGGAGTGTGGTCCCATGCGTCCCCATACAACGTTACTACAATAAATTGACTCTATTCCCTATGCTGTGCTTTTCATCCCCGTGACTTATTCTTGTACCTCTTAATCCCCTTTATCTATTTAACACATCCCCAACCCCCTCCCAGCTTGCTCTTTGTATCTGAGTCCGTCTTTTTGTTTGTCTAAGGTAACTAATCTGTCTCATTCTTCTGCGCCTTTCCATTCCCACTGACACTGCCCCTTGTCAATAAGCCAAAGCGGGAGTCATTAGACCTTGGGAACAGTGTGGCAGGTGATCGTGGGCAAAAATATGAAGATCATTTCCTACACTCCTTTATACCTACCCCCTTTCATTATCCACTCACTTCCCTGAAGCAAGTGAAACGTAGAAGGGGCTTTTGTTCGTTTGGCTTTAGCTTAAGACTTTTATTGAAGTCTACGTACAGAAAAGTGCACATGACGTAAGTGTACAGCTCAGTTTTCAGAAACCGAACACACCCATGTAACCAGCACGAAGATTAAGAAACAGAACAAAGCCTCCTGTACCCCCTCCCAGTCACTACCCTCCGAGGGCGACTTCAACACCATTGACCAGTTTTGCCTTAACGGGGCTTTTCAGATGTATGGAAAGAGCTTAGTTGAGGAAAAGGAGTCGGAAAGGAGAGGCCCAGACAATCTAAAAAGAACAAGGAATAGGAGAAAGGAGGAGGGAAAGGAGGAGAGGGAATGAGGCTGAGGAGGGAGAGAAAGCAGAGGTTTGCAGAAAGAACCGGCTACCTGGTTGGCTACCTGGTTGGCTGTCCGGGAACAACTGTGATACTCTTCTTAAGTTGGCCTCTTTGTCTTGCACCAGCCGCCGCCTCCTCCCTCCACCCACCTCCACTGACAGGGTTTTAAGGTTGAAAGCCTTCTGCTCAACTCTCCCTCACAAGTCTTAGGTCATACATTCGATTTCATTAGTGATCCATTCTTTTGGGTTAAAATTATCCCTTTATGGCTGAATACCCCTTTAATACCAAAACTAAAACAAAGAGTAAGCTGCTATCAGCAGCTGACCCTAGGTACATTTTCTTCCACGTCTGTGATTTCCTCTAGGGCCTTCCCTGGGCCAGTATTTCACATTGTAGCTGTTCAAGTTGATCTGATTATTTAATCCAGTTTTTTTTAATTTTTTTTTTTAACATTTATTTGTCATCGAGAGACAGGGAGAGACAGAGCACGAGCAGGGGAGGGGCAGAGAGAGGGAGACACAGAATCCGAAGCAGCTCCAGGCTCTGAGCTGTCAGCACAGAGCCCGGCGCGGGGCTCGAACTCACAAACAGTGAGAACGTGACCTGAGCCGAAGTCAACCAACTGAGCCACCCAGGCGCCCCTATTTAATCCAGTTTTAAAATGGCAACTGATAATGCTGATTTGGCATCGTGTGGGTAATATATTTGCATTTTAATGCAACCTCAACAGAATTTCAGTGCAATGGAGGGCAGAGGTGAGATGATATGAAAAGAAAGGCTTTTCTGTTCTCAGGGGAAACATTATAAAATACTTTGAAATGAGCAAAGATATTATTGTTGGGTTTTGTGTAGAGGAGTCCAGACTTATCTGATCTGTGCCTTTCATCGCCTTTTTTTTTTTTTTTTAAGTTTATTTTGAGAGAGAGAGAGTGTGTGTGAGGACATGGGGGAGAGGCAGAGAGAGGGGGACAGAGATTCTCAGCCAGATTCCACACTCAGCATGGAGCCGGACGCAGGGCCGGGAGACCATGGGCTGAGCCAAAATCAAGAGTCCGACGCTCAACCCACGGAGCATGACGCATCCCTGTCTTTCATGGTCTTTGAACTATTTCACAACGTGTAAGTTGAGAAAACTGATGGCAATGCAAATGATTCTTACTCGTAGGCAACTGAATTTTGTCTAGCGAGATACGATATCCACCCTGTGGAAAAGATCATTCTAAACATTCTGTTTAATGCTCTGTAGATATTGACTAATTTTACCTCTATTAGCAAGTTCTTTTTTTTTATGTTTGTTTATTTTTGAGGGAGTGTGTGTGCACAAGCGGGGGAGGGGCAGAGAGAGAGAGACAGTGGATCCCAAGCAGGCTCTGCACTGACAGCACGCACAAGACGGGGCCCAAACTCACTAACCGTGAGGTCATGACCTGAGTCGAGGTCAAAAGTCAACCGACCGAGCCACCCAAGTGCCCCCCATTTTAGCCTTCTTAATTGCCCATATATGTGTGTGTGTCTTCAGATTCTTTATGTTTATTTTTGAGAGAGAGAGACAGAGAGAGAGAGAGACAGAGAGAGAGAGACAGAGGGCAAATGGGGGAGGGGCAGAGAGAGAGGGAGACACAGAATCCGAAGCAGCTCCAGGCTCTGAGCTGTCAGCACAGAGCCCGACGCGCGGGGCTCAAACCCATGAACCGTGACATCATGACCTGAGCCGAAGTCAGATGCTTAAACCAACTGAGCCACCCAGTGCCCCTTCAGATTCTCTTTTGAGCCAGTTTAACACCTTATGAGTTCCATCATTTGTGTAAGTTATGATTTGCCTTGGAATTTTCTTTTTTTTTTTTTTTAATTTTAGAAAGAGTGCATACAAGCAGGTGGGGGAGAGGGACAGAGGGAGAAAACGAGAATCTTTTTTTTTTAAGTTTATTATTTTGAGAGCGCGCAAGCAGGGGAGGGGCAGAGGAGGGAGGAGGAGAGATACTCAACAGACTGAGCCACCTAAGAGCCTCCAACATGTGTTTCCTTTTTTTGCAATTTATCTTTACCTGTATTATTTTGATCACTTAGCTACTTTCCTTAGGCCACACCTCGGGCCAGTTCTAGGACTGAAGGTAAGGAGGCCAGGAGATGACAGAGCTTGGTTAATTTTCTGGTATTCTCAGTTTGGCCCATCAGAGGGTGCTAACAGACCCAGGTATTTCCCCAGTCTCACGGTTTTTTATGGCCATTCTTCTGCAGACTGTAGCTTATGCACTGGCAAATTGTACAGTGTTATTCCCGGATATGCCGTCTCATACTCTGAAAATATTTAGGTCCTGACCTGAAAAATTCAGACATAAGCAAGGAAAAAACCCCAAAAGGTGAGAAGTTCAGGTCGTCTTCTCTTCTTACTTTCTTCCCTCCAATTCCCTCTCCTTGGATTTGCTTCTCTGTAAATGGCACTTCACTCGAGAACCTGGGATTCATCCTTGGTCCTCATCTTTATTCCCCACCTCCGATGCCATTTCTCCCTTCGGCTCCTCTCCATTCACGTTGCTTCAGCCTTTGATCGGGCCTCGCACGTCTCACCTGGACTGTCACGAGCAGAGGTCCAGCTGGTCTGCGCCTTTCCTCCAGTCCTCTCTCCACTCAGCTACTAAAGGCCTTCCAAATCCCAAGGACGGTTTTCCTGCTTGAAATCAGGTTCCCCTTTGTCCTCATGAACCCCGACACTTGAGCATGACTCACTAGGCTCCTCAGGACCCCAGCCACCTGAACCTTAACCCTTTTATAAGACAAGGTTGTCCTCTAAATTGTCTTCCTTTCCTCCCCCACCCCCTGCCGATCTCCAACCTTCCTATTCATCCTTGTGGTCCCAGTTCAGATTCTGCCTTGTCTGAAACATTCCTTGACCAGTTCAGCTAGAAATGATGTTTTAAACACTTGCAAATACAACCCATTGGCTGTCATACGTATTTACCTAATACTGTAGTTTTTCTACACAATGTAAGGCACACAATGTGGTACTTGCGTGTTTAAATACATACGTTGGAGACTTATAGCTCAGTCCCACCATATGGGGTCACAGTCACCCTGTCCTAACCCCCTTTCCTCTCATTATGCTCTGAGTTCAACACCTGTGGCTTCCCATGTACTTGATTACATCAAAGCCAGTGACTTTATATCCCTGCCATAGCTACCATCAGCTACAGTTAGAGGCTGGAGCTCAACTTAACCTGTAATTTCTCCACCTTCCCAGATACACACTGAAATTCCCCTCACTGTAACCTCCTACTCTTCTGCCTCTCAGTCGTCCCCACCAAATCTGAGCTTCACCTGTGCCGTGACCAGTTCTTCATTGCCTCTCTCTCCTGTCCTTCCTAGAGAGCCTAGATGCCATGGTCAGCTATCTCAACAAACGGGCAAACCGATCTAGACTTCCTCGTTGTCTTCCCTCCGCTGTTCCTCTTACCAGTCCTTTGTCCTTGTTAACAGGCCGTCTGTTTTCTCCATCTGAGACAGCCAGGAGTTACTGACCGAAGTCACACCGCCATGGGTGATTAAGACTACTACAAATCCATACCTATCTCATCTCAGATCCTTCTGTTTTGAATCATTGCTATTTTCTGTAGTGCTGCTTCTACCCCCATCTTTCCTAGCTTCTCTATCCCACCCCGCCATCCTTTTTATTCTCAAAAGATTGACCTCAGAAAAGCAAGGACATTCAACGTGACCTCCTTAAATGGTTAGCTACTTCAAAATCTCTCTGTACAATTTCCCCTCCAACCCATCTGCTTCTCTTCCTCTTCATCTAATAATCTCCTCTGAGACTTTAATTCTTTCGTTATCTTTCTTTAAATTGGATAATTACACCGGAACCTGGGCGGCTCAGTCAATTAAGCGTCTGACTTCAGCTCAGGTCATGATCTCACAGTTCAAGTCCAGCATCATGCTCTGCACTGGCAGTGCGAAGCCTGCTTCAGATTCCCTCTCTCTCTCTCTCTCTCAAAAATAAATAAACATAAAAAAATAAAATGGATAATTACATTTTTAGTTTCTTTCAAGTTAGCCCCTTGCCCTTTTCTGAAAACATGCTTGAATCTTGTCTGTTTTCCAAAAAAGAAAACAGACTTCTGCTGCCTCTTCATTGTTCTGATTCCTTCCTTTGCTTTCCTATGAAATACCGCTGTCACCTCCTCACTCTTTAAGTACATGCGATTAGTTTTGTCCCTCCGTCTTCAACCTCTTTTCTCCTGGTTCTTCTCCTTACCCCTTGGTCTTTTGTGTCTGTGTCCCTTGCCAACTTTTATCCAGTTTTTCATCTTGCGACTCTTACATTCTCCTTTGATGATCTCATCAAGTTTACTTACATTTACGTGAGGAAGGCCAAGTTTTGCTCATAGTTACCTCCTACTTTTCTCCCAAACGCTAGGTCTACATTTCCTAGACCTCTGAAGTTGTAGCTATGTTGGAGATCTCAGGTCATTTACCCAAAGGCTTCGTTGCCTGGATATCCCCACCCAGTGGCCCATTCGTTTTAAATAATCAATGCCCTCAAAGCTGAACTCCTCATTTTCTGTTTCGAATTCCATTCTCAGATTGACTTCTCTTCTTGAATTTATTATTTCTTCAAATAGTCACCCTGAAGCACATGGCCTCCTCATTCCCTGCATTCACTCAGCTGTGAATCTCGTAGACTGTTCGCCACAGACTTTCTCAATTAGGTTCATAGTTTTCTACTATGAACTACCACATTTCTAGTTTAAATCCCAACTACCTCCCACCCAGAGTATTGTAGTGCACTCCTGGCTAGACTGCCACGTCTGGTGTCTTTCTGCCTGGAATTCTGAATTATTTCTAGTCATTATCTCCAAATTAATCTTCCTAAAGGGGAAGTGCTGATCTGACCCCTCTCTGGCCTAAGAACCTTAAACGTCTCTCTCATGGATTACCAAATTATTCACAAGTTCCTTAGCTTGGCATTCAAAGCCCTCCATGTTCTGCACTCAAGTCTATTTTTCTAGCCTTCTTGTTGCACCTATCACCTGGAATACCCTTCCTTCCTCCCCCTTTACCCAGCAAACTGCTAAGTTCTTTAAAAAACTTATTTCAGGGGCACCTGGCTGGTTCAGTCAAGAGCTGGTTGATGAGTTTGAGTCTCACGTTGAGTGTAGAGTTTACTTGAATAAATAAAAACTAAAAAAAAAAAAACAAAAAAAACACCTTACTTCAAATGCTACCCACCCCCAGAAGTGGTTTTTTGTTTTGTTTTTTTTTTGTTTGTTTGTTTGTTTGGTTTTGTTTTGTCACAGGCAGTGGGGAATCTAAACTGAATATGAGTCTTCCTACGAACCCCTATAGCACTTTATCAACACTTTTATTTCAATACTTACCAGATTTTGCCTGGTATCAGTGTGTATTACAGTGCTTCTCAGACTTTCCCAGAAGTACCCCTAATTATACAAAAAAATGAACAGATAGCCCCAAGGCTGTCTCAAGAAGCTGCCTGGACAATGAAACTTTAATATGAATTTTGCAGGGCTATTAGCATTAAACTAATGTTTGTCTTTAATATGAAAATGTGGACGGACACTCCAGGAAGATGTGTCTACTTAATCTGAGGTTCACCTGGCACACTGTGAAAACCCTCCCCACATGTCCATTAATCCAAGCTAAGGGCAGAGACTCCCTTATTCCATCCATACCCCTGTAAAGTTACACATCACCATCTACACACCGACGCTCAAGAAATACTGTTGAACTGTGACTCAGGATACGTTCACTAGCGTTAACTGTGTTTACTAAATGTTTACCATGTACCCAGAACTGTGCTCTCCGTGCGCTGACCCTGAACAAGTAAAAAACTTTACAGAAGAATTAAACCATGGAACGTAGGGCCTTCTGTGCAAGACAACTTGGCTTGGGGTCTCCGCCACCAAGTACGTATATGGCAACAGTGTTGAGTACCAACTTAAGGTACACGCTGACTTCCAAATTATTTCCCGGAGATTGGGCATTTTCTGCTAACCCTGCGCAAAGCTGAAGCCCCTCCATCTGAAAATGAAAGGCCTCCATCCTTCCGCTGTCCAGTTTGAAGCTCAGCGAGGCCTCCCGGGTGCCGGGCCGCAGACACGCAAGGAGTCCCGTCCCACCAAGGGAGCAAAAATGCCCAAGCTGGCTGCGCCGCCCCCTGCCACCCCCCACGGGCTTCCAACTGGTCCTTGGAGCTCACTCTCTTTGCACATTGGTGCGCCCGCTTGCCTGTCGCCTTCCAAGAGCCCACCTCTACCCAGCGACTATTGGCCGATCGTTACGTCATTGCCCCATCTACCTCACTCCCATTGGCTCCCATAGGCAGGGGCGGCCACAACGTCACGGGCAAGGGCCGCCATTTTGACGGAGCAACCCTAGTGACAGGAGCCGAAGCAGCAGCGCAGGTTGTCCCCGTTTCCCCTCCCCCTTCCCTTCTCCGGTTGACTTCCCGGGCCCCCTACACTTCACAGTCCTGGTCCCGCCATGTCCCAGAAACAAGAAGAGGAGAACCCTGCGGAGGAGACCGGCGAGGAGAAGCAGGTGAAATGGTGGGGGTGCGGGCCGGCGAGCCGGGGGCGACCGTGAGGGGGCGGGAGACGGCCTCCCACCGGTGCGGATTGGTCGCCATGGTCTCGGGCTCTGCAGGGGTTGGCCACTTCTTGCGTCACGCAGGGTGAGCTTCAACACAGCTTGCTGCTCTGGCGCTGATTAGTTGGGCCCGTTGTCAGTCAGTGTCGTGCTCTTTCTGATTGGCCAGTGGGCCTTCTGCTCAGCGCATTGTAGCTGTGCTATCATTGGCCAAGCTTGGGCGCGGGGCGGGTGTTTGGAAAGACTGGGTGAATGAAAGGGGGCCGGTGGTCCCGAAAAGCGTTGTGTTTTTGGGTAAAGGGGGGGGGGGTGGTAAAAGACCCAACAACTAGGCTGGGGCCCCCCATCAGAAAGATACAGGTGGAGGTAGAGGCGATTAAAAAGGACCAGCAGTGGGGGAAGGGAGAAGTAATTATCATGGCTAGTTTAAGGCGGCAACTTTCTCAAGAGACCTATTTTGACGGTTGGGGGTTCAAGTGTGCCCCACCCTCAAGTGGGAACTAACAGAACCGAAGAGGACTAGAGTTGCATAAAGAATAATGGAGGTTAAACCTAGAAAAGACCCCAAAGGAGTCGCCACCCTAGTGCCGCCACTACCCCGCCTTCCAAGGTAGTGGGACTTAGTTCACCCACAATTCGGTGATGAAAACAGCCCGAATAAACCTCTTCTTGGGCTTGTGTTTGACTTACATTTAGCACTGGGCTCAGGGCGTTGTGAAAGGCACTTGGTATTATATCTGTGCCACATTTTCAAGGGAAGGGAATATAATAACATTAAAGAGCCACAAATTGCCTTACGTCCTTTTTTTTTTTTTTTTATGTTCATATTTGAGAGAGAGAGAGAGGCGCGTGTGAGCGGGGGAGAGGCAGAGAGAGAGAGAGCGGACAGGATACGAATCGGGCTCTGTGCTGACAGCAGACAGCTTGATGGGGGCTCGAACCCGCTAACCGGAAGATCGTGACCTGAGCAGAAGTCAGACGCTTAGCTGACTGAGCCATCCAGGCGCCCCTAGGTCCTTTTTTAAAAAGGAGTTTTTTAATTTACTTATTTTCAGAGAGAGAGACAGAGAGAAAGAGAGAGAGAGAGGATCCCAAGCAGGCTCCTTAGCCAATGCAGAGCCTGACTCGCAGCTTGAACTCACAAACCCTGAGATCGTTACCTGAGCCGAAACCAAGGGTCAAATGTTTAACCACCTGAGCCACCCAGGCACCCCGGCTTTAGGTCCCTTTAAAAAGTCATTAAAGAAAAGGGCATTGGAGCCCACAAAAAGCAAGAAGAGAGTAGTAACACCAGTGAGAGCCCCTGCAAGCCAGTTCCAGGTTCTTGGCATGTTCCCCAAACTTCCCTCACTTGCCCCACTGGGGAAGGTGTTGACTTTTTGGCGAAAACTATGGGTAAATACTAGCAAACGTTCTGTGTGTTATTTTCTTGAGGTTAAAAATAGTGTCATTTTCATCTCTTTACCTGTCACCTTCCTACCTAATGTTTATGGAAATGCTGAAGCAATGTTGTTCCTTTACTAAGGTAGAGATATCTGGAGAAGGCCTCGTGGCTCAGAGAGGCTGAGGTCAGATGACTACCTTAGACTCTGGGTAAAAGGGAACATCTCAGCAGAATTGTCCCCTTTGATTTCCTGTTTGACCTGTACTGTGTGTGAGGCATAGCCGGGGAACTTCCCTGCTCCTCTCGGATCGCCAGAGCCCTGGTTAGCTCTTCTCTCTGTCTTTCCTGGCTGCTGTGCTGAATGAGCTATGGTTTGCTCTTGATTGAAAAACCGCGTCTGGGTATTATTTGGAACCCAGGACTCCAGGTCACTGAGGTGGTTCCTTGAGCGTAGTGCGAGAAGCAATTTGTGTGTGTGTGTGTTTCCTCACAATACAGTCATCCTGAGCTTTAGAGATTTGAACAAAGGTCTAGCTTTATTTAGGAGCAGAGCAGAGACAGTATATTCACAAGGGGGTAGATTTCCAGGAAAAGTTGATAGTATAAAAGTTACTAGGGGCCCCTGGGTGGCGCAGTCGGCTAAGCATCCCACATCAGCTCGGGTCATGATCCTCACGGTCGGTGGGTTCAAGTCCAGCATCAGGCTCTGTGCTGACAGCTCGGAGCCTGGAGCTGCTTCAGATTCTGTGTCTTCCTCTCTCTCTGCCCCTCCCCTGCTCACACTCTGTCTCCCTCTCTCTGATCCTCCCCTGCTTGCTCTCTCTCTCAAAAATAAATAAACAAAAAATTCTAAGTTTTAGAAGCAGCTGCTTCTCCATTTTTTTTTTTTTTTAAGTTTATTTATGGGGCACCTGGGTGGCTCAGTCAGTTAAACATCTGACTTCGGCTCAGGTCATGATCTCACCATCCATGAGTTCAAGGCCTGCATCAGGCCCACTGCTCTCAGCGCAGGGTCTGCTTTGGATCCTCTGTCTCCCCTTCTCTCCGCCCCTACCCTGCTCTGGCGCATGTGCACGCGCACTCGTTCGTGTGCTGTCTCTCTCAAAAATTAAAAAAAAAAAAAAATTTAAGTTTATTTTGAGAGAGACAGTGTGAGTGGGGGAGGGACAGAGAGACTGAGAGGGAAAGAGAGAGAGAGAATCCCAGGCAGGCCCCCAACTGTCAGCACAAAGCCCAGTGTGGAGCTCAAACTCACAGACCATGAGATCATGACCTGAGCCACCCAGGTGCCCTTGCTTCTCAATTTTTAACTTAATTGGCCCATTTGTTTTCTCCAGGACACACAGGAGAAAGGTATTCTCCCTGAGAGAGCCGAGGAGGCAAAGCTAAAGGCCAAATACCCAAGCCTAGGACAAAAGCCTGGAGGCTCCGACTTCCTCATGAAGAGACTCCAGAAAGGGGTATGGGACCCAATCTCTTATCCTCTTACTTTGGACCCAAAAGGGACTTTCGGGGTCAGATCTGTAGAGCCTCTTCCGAATGCTTATCTGGAGGTTTTCTTGTTGGGCAGTGGTAGAGAGGACTTAGAAACTTGTAAAGAGCAAGGCAAGGGATTGTAAATCCCTAATATGGTATCATACAGGGGATGAAGGCCTGAAGTTGAGACATTTGAGGGGGGGGGGCATTGGAGGATTGAGGGAAGGAAGGATGTTAGAAACTGAAATGCCGACTCCCCCAGCTGCCTGTTTAAATGGTGGGAGTTTTAGGACTGCAATTTTTAAGATGAGAGCTAAATTTTGGGGTGCATGATTTCAAAAAAAGATCAGACCATCTGTCCTCTAGATTTCTTCAACTTGAAATGAATAGCTTTCTTCAGACCCTTGAAATTAGCACCAGCCATCAAGTGCGCTCCCTCAAGAGACTTATTTTTCCATCCAGAGTGGTCCTCCTCGCCAAGGGAGGGTCTGCTGTTGCAGCCACCCAGCGCCTGATCAGTCTCCAGAGGTGCCTCAAGCTAACTGAGAGATTGTAAGGCAGCAGACTGGAGCGTGTCCCCAGGTGTGAAATAGACAGTGAAACAGATCCCTGTGGAGAATCCTCGTTATTGAGTCTTAGTCACAGATGATGATGTGATGCTGATTTGCAGTTTACCTTGCTGTAGGCAAGGCAGGCGTGGGCAGGCTGTCATAGTCACGGAACATGTGTGGGAGCAGTGGGAGTCAGAGGAAAAGTACATTATCCTCATGAACAAGCCCAGTTCCTATTCATGGTCTGAGGGAACCATTTTTAGTGCTGAGGTGGTTGGCTGGAGGTTGATCTCCTGCTGATGGCGAGGATAGCTCCAGACTGACGCGTCTGTATATCTTGTTAACTTCCCCAGGACCAAGCCTGTCGGAGAGTAATAGGGCCTCGGTAAGCCTTAATGAACTTGGTTGAACCATCCTGCTCTGATGGGTGTATAAAGGGTGTAGGGCTTATCTCTGAGCTCATAAAACCTCTACTGTAGCTGGGAGACTGCTTACAAACCTGAAAGCGTCAGAACACAGTGGAGAGTAGACACAAGTTCATGTAATTAATGCTAAACCACGTGTGCAATGAGGTTAATCGAGGAAGACTGGAAACACCTAAGCATTGATGGGGGTTTATAATGGATGTGGGTCTCCTTGCTTTTGCGGAAGGCAGAGTTCCTCGCTCACCTAAACATCTCTCTTGTCTCTTAGCAAAAGTACTTTGACTCAGGAGACTACAACATGGCCAAAGCCAAGATGAAGAATAAGCAGCTGCCAAGTGCAGGACCAGACAAGAACCTGGTGACCGGTGACCACATCCCCACCCCACAGGACCTGCCCCAGAGAAAGTCCTCGCTCGTCACCAGCAAGCTTGCGGGGTAACCTGGGCCCCCCTTCTCTCCCCTTCCTCACCCACTGGACTTGATATATCGTAGGCAGGGATGGAGTGAGCACCTAGTTAGACCTTCTCAGCTTGCTAGCCAGAAACGACTGTCATTCCGCTGGGGGCTGCTGAGAAGGTGATGTGGGTTGAAAAGGGGGCTCTGAGTTCATTTCTTCGGTTAAATTGAGATTTTCGCACCCTCGCTGTAGCCCAGGTAGGGGCCCAGAAATAAGAGACTAGGATTGGATAATGCTGCAAATGCGCTTTTTCTTTTGTGTGAGAAACTGGGGAGATGTGATTTCTCCTTTTGGAAGAGAATATCCCAAAATTGCTTAGGCTCGGCCTCGGGAATACTATGGCAGGGCTCCATCCAGAGGCTAATCTGACATAGCTGGGAAAGGTAGACTGAATGAGATCTGTTTTCTGTGCTTCTAAGTGTTTTCTCCCTTCGGCTGCTATTGCTTCGTGTTTCCATTATGGCAGGTTTAGCGAATCCTCAAAACGAAAAGCTGACTTGCTTGCCTAAAACTACAGTGCCCACCTAACCTCCCTCACTCAGGGAGTGACTCTCACAGGTTGTCGTGGCTCCTCACGTAACAATTGGAGGACATCATTCACATGAGACGGGCACCTTCTCTCTCTCTTCCAGCATGTTGCTTCTGAAAGTCTCGTGGGATAGTGGAAAGATGCGCCCTGGGTTTGGAGTCAAGATGTCTGGGTTTTAGTTGCACTCCGTCTCGGCAGAACTGACACGTAACCTTGGTCGAGTCATTTAGCCTCTATGGGTTTTTATTTCTTCATCTGTGAAAGAGCTGAAGATAGATGATGGGCTCGAATTTTAAAATCCCACCACTGCCAGCTGGAAAAAGGCTGTGCTATTCACGGCACAAGGAAGTGAGCGAGGCCCGTGGCTGAGCCCGCAGAGCGGAGGGAGGAAGTTGAGATTTGGGGATCATAAATTCAGGCAAGAGGGCCTCCTGAGTATCATGGACTTAAGGGTGGAGGGAGAAGTTCGAAGAAGCTAGCTTCTATGGAAGCTCCTAGACTCTACGCCCACTCACTTTCCTGCCCCCGGTCCGGGCCTCGGCCGCAAGAAAGCTGCTCTGGCAGCCAGGCTGCAGGCCCTCGGACCCCCGCCTCGTCCCGCACGTGCAGTGGAGGCCCGTGCTTCAGATGCGGTCACGTGCCGGGGCGCTGCTAGGGAGACCGGAAGGGAAGGGACATACTGGGCCAGCCTCCGGGCGTTGGTGCCAGGGCAGGGCTGGAGCTTCGGGTCCCCGGGACGATTGACCGCGGAGGGTGCTGGCGGGCCAAGGTGGTCGGGGAGAGAAGCAGAGCACCGCCAGCTCTCTGCCTTCCTAGGGCTCAGTAGCTCGGCCCCTGTGGGATGAGCAGCCGCACTGGGGATCGGAGAGCAGGTGGAGGGGCGGGTGCGGGTGGCCAGTGTCTTCAGTCCGCTCGGCACTGGCTTGGCCTGAGTCCTACTGCCGGTTAGGACAGAGGGGCCGGGGCTGACAACTGAGTGTTTAAGAGGACAAGGTCCTGTAACCCTCCCTTGCCCTCTCACCTCACGAGTTCTAATACACCAAACGTTTGGCCTGATGAGCATGGCCCGTGGTGCCTGGCTGGCTCAGTTGGAAGAGTGTGTGACTCTAGATCTTGGGGTTGTGAGTTCAAGCCCCACGTAGGGTGTAGAGACCACTTAAATAAAACTTAACAAACAAACAAGATTTAGCAGGAGAATGACCATGAACTTGCTGATGCACGTGCGGAGTGATTGGCAGGTGCGTATACTTCTTTCCTGACTGGCCACTCACTTCGCAGGCGGTCACTCAGGTTGGGTAGGAGAAAGTTGGTGAGGAAGGAAGGGAGAGAGCAGGATCCCTGGATTTCCTGGCCCCCAGACTCCTTGACTGTCACTTGTAATTGTATATAATTTTTGTGTTTCTTGCTTCATTCCTCATGCTGTCTTCCCTAGTCTGAAGTCTTCGTGGGAAGGGGAAAATGCCGAACATCCTTGTATAGTTTCCTCAACTGTCCCAGCCATGTTGTACATAGATATGTCATGTTATTATATATATAAATATATATATAATTTTGTACGTTCTCTTCACCTCCGATCTTCTCGAATTTTGTACTTTTTTCTTTTCTGTCTCAGCTGCTTTCTCTATTGGTCATTTGAATCTTCAGGACTGAGGTCACAAGTCTGGTTTTTAGGAAGGAATAGAAGAAATAGGGAAATCAGAGAACTGTCGATCTTGCTCTTTCTCTACCCGGTCATCTTCAAGGATAAGAAACAAAGAAACAAGCTACATTCTGTATCTGCCACCTGTTTCCACAGCACGAACTACATCACTTCCATGGCAAAGAAGGGTCATTCCCCAGTTCAGATCCAGATTGCTTTGATTAAACCTGGATTATTAAATCCACTCAGAACAACATGCGTGTTGTCTGGCCCTGGCCTACGTGCCGTCACACCTCATCGCTGTGTGCCCCCCTCAGTCTGCGTGGCTACAGGTGGCTGTGGCCGTGCCTGTGAGACCAGGCCTGCTCTAGGCCAGGCAGCTCATGCCCCTGCCAGCCTCCAGTTACTGTGATCTTGTCTGAAGAATGTTCTGTACTGCTTTCGTGGGTATCTCCAAAATGGCAAGGAACACTTGTTTTGTGGATAGAAAAAAACTGAAATTCTCTTCCCCCATCCCGTCTCCCTCCCCTCGCCTCCCCTCCTCTCTCCCTCTCTTCTCCCCTTCTCTCTTCTCCTCTCCCCTCCCCTTTCCTCCTCTCCCCTCCCCCTTTTCCTCTCCTCTCCTCTCCTCTCCCTCTCTCTCCCTCTCCCTCCCCTCCCTTCCTCTCCCCTCTTCTTCCCTCTCCTCCCCCTCTCCCCTCTCCTCCTCTCCCCTCCCTTCCCTTTCCCTCCCCTCTTCCCTCCTCTCCCTTCCCTTCCTCTCCCCCCCTCCCCCTTTTCCTCTCCTCTCCTCTCCTCTACCTCTCTCTCCCTCCCTCCCCTGGTCTCTGTGGATTGGAGTCAGGCATGTGCCAGGTAGCCTAATGACCGTTAAGTGTGGAAGAGCCACGGGGTAGGGACTGGGATGGAACTTCGGATTTTTTCCCTTATTACTTGACAGTGTTTTCTTTTTCTTCTTCTGTGTTCGTCCGCAGCGGCCAAGTTGAATGATGCTGCCCGGGGCTCCGCCAGATCCTGAGACGCTGCCCTCCTGGGTCCTGGGCTGGCTCCTGCCCCTCCCTGCTTTTGCAGCCAGGGGTCAGGAGGTGGCGCGGGTGCGGGCTGGAGAGGCAGAAGCCCCTGCCCGTTGGGGTCCCAGCGCATGGAGCCCCTTGGGCTGAGCACCAAGACCCTGAACCCTTTTTGTTTTACCTTTTTTCCAAATAATTGTTGGGAGAAATCTCAGTGAAATCCTGGCGGCTGGGGTGGGGGTGGGGGTGGGTGTTTGAGAGGGTGGGGTGGGAAATTTGTGGGGGATATGAAATAGGGCTTGGAGTTGATAAAAAACCTTCCTATCTTCCGTCCCAACCATGTGGCAGGTGTGGGATGGGTGTGAGGGGGAGGAGTGGAGTAGTTCTGATCCAGCTCTGTAGAAAAATGCCTTGTTTGCTTGGATGTGGCTGGGGACCTGGTATCAGATAAAAGAAACTGTCCATCTAAATATGACAGATGCAAACAGCTCCTCTGGTCCTGCAGAGCAAGCTGAGGACACAATTAATGTTAATTGTTCATTTTAAAACGTGCTGTCCTTGAAATAGATTTGCTGTGGGGAAAAGGGCAGTGAGTGTGGGGAAAGGGGCCATGAGTGTGGGGAGCCCCACAGAGCCCAGGGGACTTTCTGAGTATTTGAAATAAAAAAAAAAAAAAAGAAGACAACCCACAAAGAAACACAACCCAGAAATATTCTGAAGCAGTTGGTGTGTTTTATTGGGGTTTGGGGAAAGGGAAGAAAATGAAACTGAAGACAGCATTCAGGGGAGAGTGGTGTGGAGCCCTGAGTTCTAAGAAACGGGGGCCCTTAATACGGGATGTGACTGGGCTCCCCGCTTGCATCACTCAGGGAGAGGGAGCAGGGATGCTGGAGTAGATCAGGACTTTCCCGGACTCCCGTCCATCCCTTTGTTTCTATAGCTAATGTAGAAGATGCAGTGACCTCAGGTTTGGGCTCACAAAATAAGGAATTTGACCTAAATAGTTTATTAACACCTAGAGCTGAGTATAGGCTAAGCTCAAAAGGAGGCCCCTCTTCCCTTTCCCTTCCATTCCTTCCCAAGTTCTCACGTCTCTGAAGGAGAAATGTGACCTTTGGTCATAAGCCAAAGGATCTCAGCCTTTCTGTTTGTGGCCAGCAGGAGGCAGAGGGACTTCTTTCCTCACCATTGTCACAAGCATCGCTGGAATCCTGCCGCTGCCAGAAGTTAAGAGCTGCTTGTGAACGTAACATAGACAAGAAACCTTACCAAAGGAGAAACAGACTCCGCTGCCTCTCCCCGACACACACCAGCGTTCACACGTGCTAGATCAGATCTACTTGCGCGTCTTGCCCACCTTTGAGTGGGAGAGTTTGCGGTGATATTTTCCGCAATGTGATTGGCTTCTCGAATGAGCATGCCTCAAGGAAGACAGACAAGGTCCAGGAGACCTAGATATTCCACAGAACTCTCCATCTGCCCCAGGGGGACGGGTATTTTAAACTGGACTAGGAATGTCATTCTCAGTATCTAACTCATTCTTTCTCTTTAATCAGAAGTTTCCCAAGTACGTTTTCAGTTCCTCAAGATGTTCCTGACTCGCTGTCTCTGCTTGAGCCAGGGGACTGTGACGCCTCTCGGCCGGCAGCCCCTCTGAACAGCTTGCTGGGCACTGAGCGAGCCGGGTGCTGGAGGTGCACTAAAGACATTCCCTGTCGTCTTGGGGTTTATGGACTTTGTGAAAGGAAACATCTGCAAAAGTTCACACACTTCAAACTTAGAAACTCAAAGCTAGGAGCTCTACACACACAGAAGGAATGTTTACTGTACTGGGGTTAGTCTTCTCATGCTTGTTCCCCTTCAGCCGATCCCTGACTTCTTCAGAGCATGCCTCCCCCAGGGTGTGTTTGCCGGGGGGATACAGCTGGGGAGTGAGATCATGAGAATGTGGGGTCGTTCGGTGGAGTTTCGTTTTAATACAGATAAGAAAGTTGAAGTGTAGAAATAAATTATTTAGAAGGTGGCAACGTCAGTTTCTGAAGAGGTGTTGAGATCGTATCTAGGCTTTTATAGGACTTTTCCCTTATTCCTGGCTTCCCTGGCCCTTAGTTCTCAGCTGTAGCCTTGAGGAATCCAGGGGGAGCGGAGAAAGGACCGAGGCTCTATTTTAGTATAAAACACCCCCCCCCCCACCATCCCGTCTCCCTCACCCCTACTACAGGGCCAGGCAGCCAGGACAGGGGGCTCTGCGAGGCTTCAAGTAGCTATTCCTGCCCGGACTCCAGAGAGTGGGGCTCAGGGCCCTTCCATTCCTCCCACCTGGCTGAGTGATGATTGTACTGACGGGCCTCGGCCAGCTGATACACAGGGTGGCAGGGATGAAGTCACCATTATTATTGTCCAGCAGCATTTATTTTAAGCTGATGTGGCCGAGCATGGAGAAGGCAGGCAAAAGAGAAAGAACTTGGAGCGTTTCCACTGAGCGCATCTGCAGTGAGCCAGCGGCACTGGCAGAGCGGTCCTCGGCGCACGGTGCCCCCTACCGGGCCTGGGGGGGGGGGGGCAGTTACCAAGGAAAGGCAAGCGAGGACTGGACAGAGGCGCACAAGTAAGTGCAAACTCGCGTAGTTCCAAGCAGAACTCTCTCCTCAGGGAAGGAGAATCGGGAGAGGGGTTGTTAGCTAAATTTTCTTAGAGATGGGGGACTTCCTAGTGATAGGTGAGGCCTCCCGGGCTTGGGCAAGAATATCTTCATTCCCAGGTAACTGCTGGATGCTCACTTTGCAATTAGAAATATTAGCTGTTGGGCAGATGGACAGTGGAAGAGGCGGTGTCTGCCCTGGAGGAGCTCGGGGCCTCACTGAGAGACACTTCCACATGGAATGCAGGACAGCATGTGCTCACTCGAGCTGCCGTGAAAGAATTCTGAGAAGGGAGCATCCACAGGGCTGGGATCCTTAGGTAAATACTGGTGGCGGAAATGGAA
This sequence comes from Cryptoprocta ferox, assembly GCA_028646485.1. Lineage (NCBI taxonomy): Eukaryota > Metazoa > Chordata > Mammalia > Carnivora > Eupleridae > Cryptoprocta > Cryptoprocta ferox. The sequence continues at coordinate 2,130,355 of CM053570.1, forward strand.
ATTGTCCAGTCTGATTACTTAATAAAAGCCCAGGATAGGCCAGGCGCTGTGCTAAAATATAAGTGATCCGTAGGTGCTTGCTTTTTCCACGCGAAGAAGTCCTGCTACCGTGTTCAACTTGAGTAGCACAGGCCTGGCCACGGAGAGGAGCGGGGCTGAGGAAATAATCATTGCCTAGTGTTGCGCGTACTTAGGATGGGTCAAGCCCCGTGCCGAGCGCTAGCACGTCCTCACAGCAACTCCGGGAGGTAGGGGTCTCACTGCTGCCTTTGTCCAGGGGAGGGAACTAAAGCAGTAACGTGCAGAGTCACAGCTTCTGAGAATGGAGGCTCCGGGCTCGGCAAAGGGACGGGGAAGGAGGGAGCAGGAACACTCACGGAGTGCGTTCTGAAGGAGGAACGGGATTTCCCCAGAAAGGTAAGGTGACAAGGGGCATTTTGGTAGACAGACCAACACCTAGAGCAGGATGAGACCATGTGGAGGTGGCTGGTACCAGGCCAGTAAGGCACACGGGCCACACGACAGGCAGGCATGCCGAGGGCCTCTGAGGGGCTGGCAGAGAGGAGTCTGCAGTTTAGGTAGGTTCCTGCCAAGTCATGTGGAGAAGGAATTTGAGGTGAAGGATTTAGGGGTGCCTGGGGGGCTCAGTTGGCCAAGCATCTGACTTTGGCTCAGGTCACGATCTCACAGTCCGTGGGTTCGAGCCCCGCGTCAGGCTCTGTGCTGACAGCTCGGAGCCTGGAGCCTGCTTCCGATTCTGTGTCTCCCTCTCTCTCTGCCCCTCCCCTGCTCGCTCGCTCGCTCGCTCTCAAAATAAAGACATAAAAATTTTTTTACAAAAATGAAGGTGAAGGATTTAGTGATGGATTGGTTCTAGCGTCAAGCTGTCTGGTTTTGATATATTTTGGTAACTCAGGACAAGTTTCTTAAACTCTCTTTGCTTTTGTTTACTTATTTGTAAAATGGGAATGATGTGGCACCTACCATAAAGGGTGGCTGTGCTGATTAAACCAGACAAGGTGTGTAAGCCTTTTCTTCCGGGATTTCAACGACACGTAAGGAGCCCTCAAGGAGCTTACAGACTACAGAGGCATAGAAAAAAGATGAGGAAACAAGACCATTAGAATACAAGAAGGGATAAGCACAAAATGTTCTGGAAGCACCCACCTAATTTGGGGAGGTAGAAGAACAGAGAAATCACAGAAAGCAGTTTGGGAGCTGAAATCTGATACAGTAGGACCATCAGGTGAAGGGTTCTATCGGGAAAGGGAAGCACAGCACGTGACAAGATGCAGATGTAATTCATTACATTCTGGAAACTGAAAATAATTCAGAGTGGCTGTAGCATGCCATGCAGCAGGCGAGGCTAGAAACGGGTGGAGGGAAGCAGGAGTCCAAGCACGGAGGGCCCTTTGGACTTGATGCTGGAGGCAATGAGAAGCGCTGTTTATAAAGACTGAGCAAAAGAATGCCGGAAGTCAGACCGGCTCTTTAGAATAATCTTTCGGACTACAGTGTGGGCAAGGGGTTGGAGAGGGTAAAATTGAGGTAGTTAGAGGTGCTGTTAACAGGGTGGAAAGTTAAGGGATATGGCAGTTGTAAAGAGAAGATGATGATTCAGTGTGTGGCATAAACTTGAAGTAGCGATGAAACATTAAGTGGGGAATTCTGTACTCCACTCCACTTAGTAAACTGTTACCATGGGCTAGTTCTGAATAAGACAAACCGTTGCGTTGCTAACTTAGGCGAGATATGATTAGGAACTAAAGGAGGCAAGGACAGTGGGGATGAAGAAGAGTGGACAAATTCAAGAGAGACACAGGAAACACGTTCAAGAGAACTTGATACGGGGTGTGGGACTTGGGAAGAGACAGGACTCTAACAAAAGATACCCAGGTGTCTGGCCTCACTTCCTGGGTAAAGGACGATGCCATAACCTAGAGAGAACCTACCACTGAAAGAGCAAGTTTATTTAACAAGGAAGGTCAGGAGTTGTGTGTGCAGAAAGGATGATACGACGTGCCTATAGGACATCCAAGAATAGATGACCTGTAAGTTACTGGATTTATGAGTCCAGAGGGTGGAGAAGAAATCAGAATAGGAAATGTAGATTCTGTGGATTTCACGGTACACTTAGTAAAACCATGGAAGTGAAAGCATATAGAGCAGAATGACTGGAGGGCGGACCCTGGTGAAAGCCACCATGTGAAGGAAATAAAGGAAAGGGCCCGACAGAATAGGATCAGGAAGACGTGGTCCCCGGTGACAGAGTTTAATGGAGGCACTGAATCAATAATGTAAAATGCTACTGGAGGTTGATGAAGTAAGAAATTAGACTATCTCACCTATGTAATAAAAAGTGCCCCTTGGGGCACCTGGGTGGCTCAGTTGGTTAAGTGTCCGACTTTGGCTCAAGTCATGATCTCAGTGTGCCTGGGTTCGAGCCCCGCGTTGGGCTCTGTGCTCACAGCTCAGAGCCCGGAGCCTGCTTCGGATTCTGTCTCTGTTCCTCCCCTGCTCGCACTCTGTCTCTCAAAAATGAATTTAATATGTTTTTAACATATTTAAAAAAAACTTTTATTAAAAAAAAAAAAAGTGCCCCAAGGGGTACCTGGTTGGCTCAGTCAGTGGAGCATGCAACTCTTGATCTTGAAGTTGTGAGTTCGAGCCCCATGTTAGGTGTAGAGATTAAAAATAAGATCTTAAAAAAAAATTGCCCAAAAATTTCAAGAAAGAAATGTGCCACAACAGTGGGTAACTCTATTTGTCAGGATTATAGTTTAGAGTGTATATGTATGTCCACTTTCTGTACTTTTCCAGATTTTGGAAACGAGTGTATATTTGATAATTAGAGGTCATTTTAATTCTAAAAACAATAATAAAAATCACAATTTTTTTTTAAATGGACTAAAGGGCAGTTGATTGCAAATCCATTTGATTTGGCTATTAGTAACCTTCTGGAGACACTAGTGTTAATGGATTCGTAGAGGTAGAATCTTGCCTGTAGAACGGGAAGGTTTTGGTGTTTTAGGATGGGAACAATTTAGGCACATTTATTGACTTCAGCGAAAGGAACCAGTAAGAGTTGAAGCTCAGGAGCGAATGATGATAACTGGAAAGGGCTCTGAAGAAAACGGAGGGGGTGTAATTGAGTTCAGATGGATATTGTCAATTAAACATTTCAACATACACTTATGAAGCACTTAATACGTGCCAACCACTATGCAAGGTGAGGTGCTGGGGCTGCTTTCGTTGGGAAGCCAGCGGAGTAAGAAATTGGTCTCAAGCAGGGAAATGTATACTGCATCCTGCCTGAGGCTCAAGGTGAAAATATAACAATGGGTAAACTCACAGCTGTTTGCGACTGAGGGTCGGTGATTGATGGGAGTCCTTCTCTGATGGCTTCGTTGGTCTTTGCGGAGATGTAAGGTTGCTAGTTGGGGGGATGAGAGTTGGGGGGCTTAAGAAGAATGGCCACAGTTTAGAAGAGAGGTTGAAAGGGAGAGGAATGGAAGAGAGCAGACAATACTACTCAGTAAAAGAGTTAGAGAACAAGTGTCAAGGGCCTAACAGATTGGAAGCCATGCATGCGTAGTCCTTGGAATGTGTAATGTACTGGAATGGTGCCAATCTACATTTCTGCTACTTTCTCTAGCAATGCCCAGCCGCCTGGGTACAAGAGCAGAGAAGATGCATTATTGTGTAGCTCCTGGGTCATGATCCGTAGACACATGGAGTGGACTGACGAGGGAATAAAGGGATGGAAGGTGCTGGGGAGAGACCGTTCAAGATATCCACCCGATTCAGACTGGGTGAAAAGGTAGGCCGAAGAAGGTCTTGATAAGGTCAAAGAGCTGATGATTTAGAAGTGAAAGAAGTGATCAAGTTGGAAGCTCAGGACCTGTGGTCACAATGATGTTAGAGTTAAGATTTTAGAGTTGGAACTCTTCCATGTAACGAAATGGGTAGTAGGAATGGGTGTCTAAAGTAGGGTAAAAGTGAAGGTCATTAGAGTCAAAGAACAAAGGAGTCCCTACATCTAGCTGCAAAGGTAGGTAGCTCGTGTATTTGTGGTTTTGTTGTTACCTCACGTTAAACCCAAGTGTCTTTTTTATAAAAGGAAGTTTAAAGCAGTTCGCTTAGAAAACAACAACAACTGAGAATTATGGGCTTGGAATGCTGGATCCGTAAATCAAGGTGTTGGAATCAACCCAGAATTTTGCAGGACTGGGGAGATGAAGCCTAGTACCGGTCCTGGTACAGAAGTGACCAGGAGTGGCAAAGAACATGAAGGAGAGTTTCGCCTGGTGGAGGGAACTCCAAAGCAGGAGGAATGGCATGTCAGTATCTTGGAAGAAGAGTGGCCTGACATTAAGGAGCTAGGGGTATCTCAGCTTCCCCACTTTCTGATATTGGAGGTGGGGGAAAACCCTCCAGGGCTGCAAAGAAAGCAGCGTCTGAGGGGAAACGTGGGTGGAATTTGAATGAGTGGGTTGAGGGAAATTCCTCTTAAGAGTTTCTGGGTGAGACATGAGAGAAATGAGGGGACCGGAGATGAATGTACAAGAGAGGGAGAGTTGTGCGTTTGGGGCAGAAGCCAAAGATTGTAGAGAGACGGGACCGCCTGTGCAATGAATTCGCCTTGAGGTTCTCAGCTTTGGATTAAAGGTCATTTGGTATCAGTCTTGACTGAAGTCCCCAGAGAGTTGCGGAGCACAGTCTGCTCAGGCCTGCCTCTCAGGGTCCCGGGTGGCCGGGTCAGCATTCCACCTCCGACAAGGCATCCTAGGAAAAAAGAGAGTGGAGCAGTAGTTTGAAACTGATTACAAAATGGAATAAGTAGGCTAGCCTAAAGCAAACAACCGGAAGAGGGGCCTTCATTCACTTCTTTCACAAGTATTTAGTGAACTCCCAGGGCTTTGTCTTATTTATTGCTATATCCTCACCATCAAGAATGGTACATAACAGGGGCGCCTGGGGGCTCAGTCGGTCAAGGGTCCAACTTTGGCTCAAGTCACGAACTCATAGTTCATGAGTTCAAGCCCCGGGTCAGGCTCTGTACTGACAGCTCGGAGCCTGGAGCCTCCTCCGGATTCTGTCTCCCTGTCTCTCTGCCCCTCCCCCTGCTCGTGCTGTCTCTGTCTCTCAACAATGAATAAACGTTAAAAAAATTTTTTTTATTAAAGAATGGTACATAACAGGTGTTCGGTAAATACTTGTTGAAGAATTGTTCGTTGTTACTCTATAAATATTCAGAAAAAATGTAAAAGAGTGTGACCTCCTGCACGGGTCTCTGAACAGCAGCAAGAGCGGCGAGCAGAAAGCTGACGCCTCTAGTGAGAGAGCAGCTTCGGAAGGCCCCTCCCCAGACAAAGCGGGACGTCTCTTTGGGAAAACTTCTAGATGAGCCACATGACTAAGGACAAGTAAGAGCCAAACACGCTCTCAATGAAGGACAGCTTTTCTGTGAGACATTAAAATGTCTCCTTATGACAGGAAGAGCACTCAACACTGATAACCACACTGTGGTAAAGTGGCCCCTTCAGTTAAAAGAAAAGTTTTGATATAAATGGAGCTTTGGTGACAGAGGCGCTTAGTGTATTTAGATGGACCTTTTTTGAACCTTGTTTTGACATACTTATAGGTAGATACTAGAGATTAAAACAAAATACGAACTTATAACTAAAATATGTAGTTGAAAACCTCAAACTGAATAGAGTTTATACAGTATATGAACTTCTCTCAAATTATTCATATTAACCTCTAGGACTACAAACCCATGAACAAGCAGCATTCTTTTTTTTTTTTTTTTTTTTAATATTTGCAATGTTTAGTTTTGAGAGAGAGAGAAGAGAGACAGAGCATGAGTAGGGGAGGGGCAGAGAGAGAGGGAGACACAGAATCCGAAGCAGCTCCAGGCCCTGAGCTGTCAGCACAGAGCCCGACGTGGGGCTCGAATCTACGAACCATGAGATCATGACCTGAGCCGAAGTCAGATGCTTAACCGACTGAGCCCCCCAGGCGCCCCGAACAAGCATCATTCTTCATCTGGTATCAGCTACCTAACTTAACGGCCTCAAACTCAGTTAGTAACATCAAACTGATACATATGCTAGAATATTTATATATTTTTTAAGTTTATTTATTTTGAGGGAGACAAGGACAGTAAGAGTGGGGGAGGGGCAGAGGGAGAGAATCCCAAGTAGGCTCTATGCTGCCGGCAGAGAGCTGGATGTGGGGCTCGAACTCACGAAGCCGCAAGATCATGCCCTGAGCCGAAATCAAGAGTCAGATGCTTAACCGACTGAGCCACCCAGGTGCCCCTAGAATATTTATATTTTAATGAGAAAGAAACCTCTCATGCATTAGCAGACCTGTTGGCAGGGGGCGGGAGTGAGTGGTTGGCAGAAGCAACTTGCTGTTGCTAAAATGACCCCATGAGGAGACCACCCAGTCAGAGGCACAGAGAGAAGGGCTGGCATTAGTGACCGTGAGTCCTGGCTCAACAGTAAGGTCCGTGTCGTGTCTGAGACGCCTTTTGTGATTAGCAACGTCCGAGTCACCTTTGGACTTCCCTACTTGCGCTTCTGAGTCATTTTCTTTTCCAGTGACCAAAACTGGGTACTCAGAAGTTGTGTAACTAAAGGGACATTCGAGATCATGCAGTGTACTCACTTCACAAAGTAAAACTGGGGCCTTTTGTCTAGCTGTGCAGCCTTTAAAGACAGCTTTGCCTACACCCAAGGCCATCTTCTACAGAAGCCGCTTTCACAGCAAGCTGGGGACTCTGGCTTGCGTTTATTTTTATTAGAAGTACAAACTAGGTATGGCTGGGTGGCTCGGTTAGTTTAGCATCCTATTCTTGATTTCAGTTCAGGTCGTGAGCTCATGGTTCATGGGATCGAGCCCCACACTGGGCTGTGTGCCGACACCACAGAGGCTGCTTGGGATGGTCTCGCCCTCCCTCCCTCCCTCCCTCCCTCCCTCTCTCTCTCTCTCTCTCTCTCTCCCCCCCCTCCCCTCCCCCGCTCATGCACGTGTGCGCTCTCTCAAAATAAGTAAACATATAAAGAAAAAGTAAACAAACTAAATGCTTGGGTGGGAAGCTTGAGAGGAGCTCAGGGCCCAGGTGAACAGGCTGGTGTCCCCGGTGTCCCCTCTGGCTAACATGTGATGGTGCCCTGGTGTGGATCAAGGAGAGGGCTGATGTAGGACCAGCATCTTCTAACTCGCAGTTTCTCTACCTTGGAACCGGGAACACTTTTGGACCAGATACATCCTTGCTGTGGGGGCTGTCCTGTGTATTTAGAGATGTGAACGGCAGCTCTCTACCCACTAGATGCTCAGAACAACAACAGAAGTCCCCAGACGTTGCCAGATGTTCCCTAGGTTCCCCTGGCCGAGAACCACTGTGCTGACTTAAGGACGGGCTCCTGTAACTCAGTCCCGATCGCGTTAATCGGCTCAGCGGCGCCTCACTCCTGGCCCCTGTGCCTGTCCTCGCCCCCTTTCCCTCTGGGGCTGCCATGCCTTCAGCAGATGGGATCCTCCAGCTTCTACCTCCGTGGCCCCGAAAGTGGCACCTGGGGTGAAATAGGAAGCAAAAGTTTCTACCCTCCCCCTTTTAAACCAAGGGGATCCCCCCTGACTGCACAGGAATTTACATACTTGGTTAAAATAAGACAAAATTTATGCGGGGCTTGGCTCTTAACTGTGACTGCTGTGAACCAAAGAGGGATCAGGGCCTTAAGCCCCTGTCCCACTTTGGGGGCGGGCTGGAAGGCGTAGATGAGGGCACACCACGGGAATCTGCCTTTTTTGCACAATTTTCCTTTGACTCAGCAGTCCACTTCCCCGCCCCAGCCACACTCATCCTCACAGTGCCCATATTTAGACACTGCAAGCCTGTATTGTCATAGAAAGACAGAAAGCAGATGGTTGCTATAGAGACGTGTTTCCACACACCCCTAGGCCAGGCTGCGTCCGAGTGGTCGGGATGAATGGCAGTTCTTGCTGGGACATGGACTTCTTGTCATTTGCTATTACCCTGCCCCTTCTTTCTCCGCACATTTTTTTTTTAACTTTTATTTATTTAATCTCTACGCCCAACATGGATCTTGAGCTCGAAACCCCGAGATCAAGACTCACATGTTTTTCCGCCTGAGCCAGCCAGGCGTCCGTCTCCACACATTTCCATGCTTCTCATTCCTGCTTCCAGATACCACTTCCCACTGACAAGTACTGTTCTTAAGCATCTCCTTTGCCTCAGGAAGTCACAGCTTAAGAACGGAAGTACTTAGGGGCGCCTGGGTGGCTCGGTCAGTTGAGCGTCCGACTTCGGCTCAGGTCATGATCTCATGGTTCGTGGGTTTGAGCCCCGCGGCCGGCGCTGTGCTGACAGCTCAGAGCCCGAAGCCTGCTTTAGATTCTGTGTCTCCCTCTCTCTCTGCCCCTCCCCGACTCATGCTCTGTTTATCTCTGTCTTAATAAGTAAACATAAAAATTAAAAAAAAAAAAAAGTACTTAACCTGAGCATCAGTCCCTTCATCTGTAATATGAAAATAATTATAATACAAACCTTATATGGCTTTTGTTAGAATTAATTAGGTATATGTAAAGAAACGTGGATCAGGGCTGGCAGAGTAGATGCTCAATAAACGGAATTTGTTCTTCTGCTAAAATAAAATCCCACTCTGGGACACCTGGGAAGCTGCCACTAGCGCCTTTGGAAATCTTGGCTTGTGCTTCCTCTGACAGTAGGTTAAAAACGACTGTGGGAGTGCCCCTTGTCCTGTGGGGCGACGGAAGGGCAGAACTGTGGGAGGAAGGAGGGTTGCTTGGTTTCTTAATGTTTGTTGTGTTCAACCGGAAAGCTGTTTGGGGGGCGGGGGGATGTCTGGGCATATGATCTGCACCTTTCTGCAGTTTGAAATGAAGGACACAGGGAAGAGAAGACACGAGACATAGACTCACCCTTGCCTGGCTGAGATGGAAGAAAAAGGAGCCAGAATGCTCTCTGGGCCATTGGCTCAGGCTACTCCCCTCCAGCAGACCCCCACCCAAGAGGAGGCTGGCTGTGTCTGGAGCAGGCCTCGGCCTCGGCCTGCTCCTACTGTAGACTCTGCATGATGTCTGCTGACATTTGGGGACAGCGGGAACAGACAAAAAATTGGTATTTTCTAATACCAGACAGAAAGCAGGTAGTTCCCCCCCCCCCCGCCGCCCGCCCAGGAAATGGGCAAGATTGCTCTTCTTCAGCTTGAATTTAGTGCAGAGCTATGTTCCTGCAGGTCTCAGCTCCTCCCAACCCGCCAAGGATCCAGAAAGAAGAAAACATTACGTCCTCGTATTTTCACCTCTGTTTTGTCTCAGAGGATAGATATTACTATCCTATTTTCACAAGTAAAACTGATTGGATTGAAAAAGGCCTGAAGAGATAAATACGAAACAGAACTATAGGCACCTTGGGGAGGTGGTTAGGGAGGGGGTAAGGGGAGTGGGCTTGAAGGTGGTGATCCAAGGAAATTGTCTCATCTGTCATGTTTTGTTTTTCCCAAGAATATTTATGTGTTGTGGAATTCAAAATTAAATTTTGGGGGCGCCTGGGTGGCTCAGTTGGTTAAGCATCAACTCTTGATTTTGGCTCAGGTCACGATCTCATCGTTTGTGAGTTCGAGCCCCACATCAGGCTCCAAGATGACAGTGCGGAGCCTGCTTGGGGTTCTCTATCTCCCCCTCCCCCACCTGCGCACTTCAGTGCGCACTCTCTCTCAAAATAAATAAACTTTTTAAAATAAGTTTTGAGTTAGAAGATTATATTTTATAAACCTTTAATGAAGCTCAGAAAAGGTAATTTATATAAGGCCACTTGGTAATTGACAAGACTCCAAAGTCCATGGCGGCTCGACCAAACCACAGTGCTCTGTGTTCATCCTCCTGGAGAACTGGGTTTAGAGCCAGGACGGAGTCCTGCCTTCGCTCACAGGAAGGTGGACTCATTGTGTAGCCTTGGCTTGGCTTTCTTTTTCCCTCCATCACTAAAGGGAATCATGCCCAGACTGTGACCATGTCGGAACAACTTTGCTGACTACACTGTGAGTTGGCCTGTGAAGTATGACTGAATCATAAAGATCGCTGGTAGGGAACAGGGAAGGTTATAAAGCAGGATTAAATGGGGGCGCCTGGGCGGCTCAGTCAGTTAAGCAGCCAAGTTCAGCTGCTCAGGTCATGATCTCACAGTTCACAAGTTCGAGCCCCACATCAGGGTCTGTGCTGTGAGCTTGGAGCCTGCAGAGCCTGGAGCCTGCTTCTGATTCTGTGTCTCCTTCCCTCTCTCCCCCTCCCCCACTCATGTTCTCTCTCTCTCTCTCTCTCTCTCTCTCAAAAATAAAATAAACATTAAAAAAGTGGATACATGATTTTCAAAGGAAATGGCTTTGGAGACAGCTAGTGCTGTGCTATGAGCCACACGGATCCCGAGGAGAAGCAGTGGCGGGGGGGGGGGGGGACACTTCTCTCTCCTCCTCAGGCCCAGAAGGACAGGCCTCAAGGGCCCACAGAAGCATTTGATATTTGTCTCTGGGCAGAGGCTGGTCATTGGACTGTATGACTCATGGGAGAGGAAATTCAAGGCAAAGGTGAGCTAACAAGGCCCAAGGTAACCAAGGAAACAGCTACATTTTGGAAATGGCTGCACTGTCTTCTGACAAAAGGTCAAATATACATTAATCCCACGGACCACATACAGAGCCAGTTTCAATCGTACTCAAGAAAATTTGGGGGGGGCGCCTGGGTGGCTCAGTCAGTTGAGCGTCTGACCTTTAATTTCAGCTCAGGTTATGACCCCAGGGTCATGGGATTGAGCCCCACGTGAGGCTCGGTGCGGACAGTATGGAGCCTGCTTGGAATGCTCTCTCCCTCTCTCTGCCCTGTCCCTACTCCTCTTCTCTCTCAAATAAATATTAGAAGATAAAGAGCTTGGAATTTCTTTAAAAAAAAAAAAAAAAAGAACTTTGGGGAAGTGTAATGGGATTCTTCACAAAGGGTTCTGTATAGAAGGGGCGTCTGGAAAACCGAAGGAGAGGGGTGGCCACAAATACAGCGCGTCGTCTGGATGTCCCCTCGGGGTCAGGGAGGCTGCCGCTGCCATTGGAAGGGGCCGCCGGGAATAAATGCCCACGAGACCATCGGCCTTCAGTACCAGCCGGGCCTAGAACGCACGGCACCCTCCGCCTCTGCTGCGGCCTGGAGGTGTCAGTGTCAGCACCCGGACGTGTGGCAGGAGAGACGCCAACCACGCTTCGTCCACAAAGGCAGGCTGGCAGGCCGTGGGGCGGGGATGCGCGCGCCTGCAGGAAGACGGACGGGTGGACTAACGTACCTCGGACTCGCGGGCCTTTTGCTTGAAGTGATCGCAAGACTTCACCGAAGGTGATGAAACGACAGGAGGGATGGAATTTCCACCCGTGTCAGAGGAACGCCTCTCCCGCTGAAAGTTTGCAGAGGCCGGGGCGGGGGGCAAAATTTAACTTTTGATTTTTATCACATCCATTCGGTTGGTACCTGTTCAGCATTGCAGTTACAATCAGCTTTGTCTTCTCGAGGCGTTTCATTGGCACTCAGAGGAACGGAGACTATATATACTTGCCAGGTTGTAGTGTGTGGAAGTACCTTTGAAAAGTTAACGTCCTCTCCATGACAAAGACGACGCGAAGGAAACCAGTACTGGGGATTTGAGGTTTGGCACAGCTGGCTGAGACCAGGGGACTTAAAACAGAGTCTTTTGGGGCACCTGGGTGACTCAGGCAGTGAAGCCTCCAACTCTTGACTTCAGCCCAGGTCATGATTTCCTGGTTCCTGAGATCGAGCCCCACGTTGGGCTCTGCACTGACAGTGTGGAGCCTGCTTGGGATTCTCTCTCTCCCCCTTTCCTTGCCCCTCCCCCCTCATATTCTCTCTCTCTCAAAAATAAATAGAGTGGGATTTTTTACATTTATTTGAGAAGGGGGACAGAAGATCTGAAGCGGGCTGAGCCCACCAACCACGAGATCATGACCTGAGCTGAAGTCAGACACTCAACCGACTGACCCACTCAGGTGCCGCTAAAATAGATTCTTAAAGTTAGTTGGAACCTTGAATATCACCTAGTTCTAACTAATTCCTCCTGAATTAATCTCTTGCACAGCACCCATGACGAGTGATAACTGTCTTTTCTTGAATAACTCCAGTGTCTTGAAATTTACGATCATCTTCACCCTCATTAAAACCGTTCACATATTTGAGGACCACTTCTCTCCACACTGCACTCCACTAGTCCAAACATTCTCTCTTGCTCGTCATTTCTCCTGGATTTGACGTGGACTCCTGGCATGACCCTGGCTTTCCGGGAGAGCTCAGAGGTGCCTGTCTGACTTTGGCGCAGATGTGGCCTGACTGAGCCAAGGAGAACTAAACCGTCACTTGCTCGGTTGTGGCAATGGACTGGGAGAGCCTTAGGTGTCCTTAGATTTTTCTCACTGCCTACCCTATCACACTAGTGACTCATTAAAACTAGATAAAACCTACAGGTGCGATTGTGGAGTGGGGAAAGGTTGTTTTAATTTGTTTTGACTTATTATATAACATATGAATTCATTTACTTTAGAAAACATGTAAATAGGGATCAAAATCTTCGGTAAAAAAAAAAAAATTACAGGGCCGCCTGGGTGACTCAGTCAGTTGAGCGTCTGACTTTGACTCAGGTCATGATCTCCCAGTCTTGTGAGTTCGAGCCCCACGTCAGGCTCACTGCTGTGCGGAGCTCACTGCTGTCAGCACAGAGCCTACTTCCGCAGATCCTCTGCGCCTTTCTCTCTATGCCCCTCCCCCGCTTGTGCCTCTCTCTCTCAAAAATAAACAAAAAATTACAGGGGCGCCTGGCTGGCTCAGTCAGAAGAGTACGTGACTCTTGATCTCAGGGTTGTGAGTTCAAGCCCCAGGATGAGTACAGAGATTACTAACAAATAAAAAAAAAAGCAAAAAAAAACTATAGACGAATCCAAAGTTTTCTTTGACCATTATCCCAAATCCTGGTCCCTTCCTTTGAGAGACACATACTGTTTGATTTTGGTTATGTGTCCTTCCAGACTTTTTCCTATGTATTTACAAGGATAGAGATTTACATGTGGAAATAAGTAGTTGGAAGAGATTTTTAAAACATGAATGTATTGGGGCGCTTGGGTGGCTCTGTCACTTCAGCATCTGACTCTTGGTTTCGGGTCATGATCTCACGGTTCATGGGTTCCAGCCCCAAGAGGGGCTCTGTGCTGACAGTGCATCTCTGCTCCTCCCCTGCACGCACGCTCTCTCTCTCTCAAAATACATAAACTTCAAAGCTTAAGAAACAAACACAATGGTACCAAATGGTTTGTATTATTCTAAATCTTTTTTCACTTTAACACATTTCAGAGAACTTTTTACATCAGAACATATAAAACGATCTCCCTTTTTATAACTGCTATATAGTATCCTATATAGTATGGATGTATCGTTTTAACCATTCTGTTGTTGGACACAAATTGTTTCCATTTTTTTGTTAATACAATGTTTCATTGAAAATTCTCTATGTCTATTAGTGTCATACAGGAGTATCTCCATGGGGTAAATATTCAGAGATTCAATTGCTGGGTCACAGAATGTATACTTTAAAATTTTTAATATATACTTAAAAATTACCCTAAAATGATCTATATTCCCACCAAACTTGAGAATACCTCAGCCACTTACTCATATTTTTGGATTTGTGGATACCAAGTGTTAGCAGCCTTAAAATCTGCCAATAAGAAAGATGAGTGAAAGTTATCTCATATAATAATATCCACATATGTATGTATATATAGGCATAAGTGTATATGTATGTATGTATGTATGTATGTATGCCTTCTGTATGGCCTCTATTTTATTTTTTTAGGATTTAACTTAAGTAATCTCTGCATCCATCGTGGGGCTCAAACTCACAGCCCCAAGCTTGAGAGTCGTATATTCTACCGACTAAGCCAGCCGGGTGCCCTTACGTCCTCTATTTTTTTTAATGTTTATTTATTTTTGAGAGCGAAAGAGGGGGAGACAGAGGATCTGAAGGGATCTCTCCACTGACAGCAGAGAGCCCTATGGAGGGCTCGAAATCATGAACCATGAAATCATGACTTGAGTTAAAGTTGGACACTTAACCGACTGAGCCACCCAGGTGTCCTCTATTTTAATTGCCTACTTTGCCCATATTTCTGTTCAGTCTCCTAAGTAATTTTCAAAGCATATTATTCTGTATTTCCTACGCACTATACACACATACACACAACCTTTTGCTATATCCACTTGGCGGGGGGGGCTCGTGGGGGGCTCAGTCAGTTAAGCAGCCGACTTCGGCTCAGGTCATGATCTCGCAGTTCGTGGATTTGAGCCCCGCGTCGGGCTCTGTGCTGACAGCTCAGAGCCTGGAGCCTGCTTCCGATTCTGTGTGTCCCTCTCCCTCTGCCCCTCCCCTGCTCATGCTCTGTCTCTTTCAAAAGTGAATGTTAAAAAAAAACTAAGTCTTGTGGGGCGCCTGGGTGGCTCAGTAGGTTAAGCATCTATCTGACTCCTGATTTCATCTCAGGTCATGATCCCAGGGTCACAGGATCAAGCCCTGTGTCGGGCACCATGCTGAGTGTGGAGCCTGCTTGGGATTTTCTCTCTCTCCCTCTGCCTCTCTCCCCTCTTCTCTCCTTCTCTATATAAAATTTAAAAAATAAAAACCCTAAATCTTGTTTGAGTGGGTCTAGCCTATCAAGATGTCTTTGCTTTCTGATTCTTCTCTCCAACAGTATATTCTCTGTCCCTCCCATATTCTTGCTATCTACACATGTGATCACCTGTCATCAGTGTTCCTTTTATAATTTTTAAAGTAATCTCTACACACAACATGGGGTTCACACAACCCCGAGATCAAGAGTCAGGTGCTCTACCGACTGAGCCGGCCACACCTGTCAACAATGTTCTTAACTAAACCATTTGTACAAACGTTGAAGAGGACAGCTCCCAGCTCGGCGCCTGCTGGAATGTACTACAGACCTCTATTGTTAATCGATTATTAATGGGATTCTAGATAGTGCTCACATTGCCTTTTCGCCCTAGAGCAATGAGGACCTCGGTCAGCTGGGCCCTGCAGCTGCAGGCGCCGTCGTCAGACTTCACAGAAAAGAAGTCCGAGTTCCATGTCCCAGGCCAAAAGGAGAAAACTTGAAATCGAGCTGTAAACCAAGTTTCTTGCCGCCTTCCTGGGCGTCAGCCATCTGGGTCGGCTTCTCTAAGCATCTGCTTCTTCCCTTGCAGCACCTACAGATTTTCTAAAACCTTAGGAAGTGTCATTCGTTATTCAGTCGTGTATCGTTTAGTTTGGGCCAACTACAGTTCCAGCCTCGCCGACGCTCCGTGGCTCCGCCTCCTGCCCTGTGCCCCTCAGGTTCCACGCCCTCGGTTACCTCGTCTCTTGTCCTTTGGTCCCAAGTCCCTCGCCACTCCCCAGCTTTAATGAATCTAATCTCTACGTTTATTTGTTTATTCAAGAAATATTTATCAGCTGCCTACTGATGTGCCAAGAGTTCTAGGTGTTTTCTCTACTTCTGCTTACCAGCTGCTGCTTTATGGGCGAGCATCCAGGGGAGTCAGAACCGGGACCCATGTGTAACTTCCAGCCGAACCTGGCAGGAAGCCAAACTGCCCGTGAGTTCCCAGAGCTGTTCTCCTCAAGCGCCAGTCTGTAGTCCTAGCCTCTGCCGTTTGCAGGCCACCTTGCGTTCCCCCCCACGACAATGGGTATCCCGTCTGCGTCTTCTTGCCTGGTTAAAGAGGACATGTCCTTACGGCGGCTTTGACTTGCCCTCCTATCTGTCTCTTCTGGAATACTGGTGCCCTATCAATTGTCCCTTCTCTCCTTATAATTTCCTTCTTGCCAGAAGATCACTGTCCCTAACCTACAAATCTGTATGAATCCCTCATTTAAATTTTTTTAATGTTTGTTTATTTTTGAGAGAGAGCGTGTGTGCGAGTGGGGGAGGGGCAGAGAGAGAGGGAGACAGAGTCCAAAGCAGGCTCCAGGCTCCGAACTGTCAGCCACAGAGCCCCACGCGGGGCTCAAACTCAGGAGCTGTGAGATCATGATCTGAGCCGAAGTCAAGACACCTAACTGACTGAGCCACCCAGGTGCCCCTGAATCCCTCATTTAAAAAAAATTCTTACTTTTTTCTTAAACCCAACCCCTCTGGTTTCTCGTCACTCTAAAATTTTGAGGGGTGCCTACGTGGCTTAGTCGGTTAAGCATAGGACTCTTTTTTTTAATGTTTATTTTTATTTATTTGTTGAGAGACAGAGCGAGTGAATGAGCACCAGCAGGGGAGAAGCAGGGAGGGGGAAGGGGCAGAGAGAGAGGAAGGAGACAGAGGATCCAACACAGGCTCTGTGTCAGGAGACAGCACAGAGCCCAATGCAGAGCTCGAAACCACGACCCAGGAGATCATGACCTGAGCCTAAGTCTGACGCTTAACTAACTGAGCCACGCAGGTGCCTCAAGCATCCAACTCTTGGTTCTGGCTCAGGTCATGATCTTATGGTTCATGAGTTTGAGCCCTGCACTGGGCTCTGTGCTGACAGCGCAGAGCCTGCTTGGGATTCTCTCTCTCCCTCTCTCTCTGCCTTTCTGCCACTCATTCTCTCTCTCAAAATAAATAAATATACTTGAAAAAAATAAAATATGATAAATTTTTAAATTTTCAACTACTATTTATTCTTTAACCCAGTGAAATTCAGCTTTTGCCCTCATTAATTTACAAAATCTATTCTCAAAATGATGTAACTGCTAAGTACAATGGCCCATACTCAGTCCTTACCTGAACTGTTTTCTTCTCTTGCCTTTCATGGAACTCCTAACTTTCTACCTTCATACAGTCAATAATTGTTTTTCTTTTCTTTTTCTTTCTTTCTTTCTTTCTTTTTTTTTTTTTTTTTTAAGAGAGAGAGAGCATGAGCAGGTGAGAGGGGCAGAGGGAGAAAGAATCTTAGGCAGGCTCCACGCACAGCACAGAGCCGGACATGGAGCTCAATCCCACAACCCTGGGATCGTGACCTGAGCCAAAATCAAGACTCAGACACTCAACCGACTGAGCCACCGAGGTGCCCCGTTATTTACTGATCACTTTCTGTGTGTCAGAAAATAGCAGTGGCAACGCAGACCTAGCCTCTGTTCTCACAGAACTTGTGGGGGGGAGGGGTGTAGGGACACCAACATTCAACAGAGAATCGGACTTCCATTCCAGCAGCATAACAGACCCAATACTCTGATGACAACTACTGCATGACAAAACACTAGCTCGAATATAAAAGGCAAAAGCATGATTCCAAAAACACAAGGCTGTTTTGGTGTTGGTGTGGTTGTGTGTTGGTGGCTGTTCAGAGACATCTGCTAACCCCCGTGACAAAGGTTCCATCCTCATGGCTTCTCAGGAGACAGCCGACAAAGCCTAGGGCTTGCCAGAAAGCACAGCTGGATGGACTGCCCCTGACTCCACGGCCAGCGAAAGGGCAAACCAGAAAGCACCCACCCCCGGGAAGGGAGACACAGGAAATGTCCTCATCTCGGTCTTGGCTCCCAACTCACCAGCCTCCAGATCAGGACCCCAGCGGAGGTCCCGCTTAACCTGCTGAGCCGCCCACACGCCCCAAGCTCTGGTTTTATTTTAAAGTAATTTACAAGTTGGTGGTACCCCCAGGCACTTGAAAGAAACAAACACAAATCCTCTGGAGGAAAGCACCTTCAGTCCAGACCTCAAAAGTTCCCTAAATTTCCTTCAAAAATGAGTTCACAGGGGCGCCTGGGCGGCTCAGGCCGTTAAGCATCTGACTTCGGCTCAGGTCATGACCTCGCAGTTCATGGGTTTGAGCCCCGCGTCGGGCTCTGTGCTGACAGCTCAGAGCCTGGAGCCTGCTTCTCTCTCTGCCCCTCCCCCACTTGTTCTCTCTCTCGTTCTCTCTCTCTCTCTCTCAAAAGTAAAACAAAACATTAAAAAATTTTTAATTAAAAAAAACCCAAAAGTATATTAAAAGAATAATTCCCCATGATTAAGTGGGATTTATGCCAAGGATATAAGCATGGCTCCACACGTACAAATCAACATGACGCACCATATTAACAACATAAAGGATAAACAGCATATGATCATCTCAGTAGATGCAGAAAAAAGCATTTGAAAAATTCAACATCCATTCATAATAAATATTCTCAACAAAGTAGGTTTCGAGGGAACATATCTCAATATAATAAAGTTCACATAAGACCCACAACTAACATCACACTCAATGGAAAAAAGCTGAAAGCTTTTTCTCTAAGCTCAAGAACAAGACGGGATGTCCACTCTCAGCACTGGTATTCAGCACAGTGCTGGAAGTGCTCGCTGCAGCACTTGTGAGAGAGAGAGAGAGAGAGAGAGAGAACATGAGCACACAAGGGACAGAGAGAGAGGGAGAGAATCCCAAGCTATCAGTGCAGAGCCTGACACAGGGCTAGATCCCACGAATCGGGAGATCATGACCTGAGCTGAGATCAAGAGTTGATGCTTAACTGACTAAGCCACCCAGGTGCCCCTCTATTCGGGTTTTTAATGTATTCCAAGAGTTTTATAATTTTCCCACACAGTTTTGCACATAGTGGTCGAGTCTGCTGGTTGTGCTTCCGTCCTTCTAGAAATAACAGAATCCCCAATTTTTTAGCTGAGCACAAGACACTCAGAGACTACAGGGACATGTGGGTGGCTCAGCTGGTTAGGCGTCTGACTCTTGATTTCAGCTCAGGTCATGATCTCATGGTTCATGAGATCGAGCCCTACATCAGGCTCTGGCTGACAGTGGGGAGCCTGCTTGGGATTCTCTCTCCCTCTTTCTCTGTCCCTCCCCCCCCTCAAAATACATAAACAAACATTTAAAAAAAAAAAAAAAAGAACAAAGACTACACTTCATAGCCTCCCTTGCAGGTAAGAGACCATATGACTAATTTCTAGCTAACAGGATAATGACAAAAATGGTATGCAACTCACGGGGAGCATAATTACAGGAAGCTGTATACCCCTGCATCCCCTTTTTTCCTTCCTGCCGGTTAGAATGCAGATAACATGGGGGAAGCTAGCATCTTTGGACCATCAAGTAAAAGAGCACATATGAGGATAGCAGAACAACATGACAGAAGAAACAGGAATTCCTGATCATAATGGAACTACCATGCCAACTTTGGATACTGTCAGAGAGGAAGAAGAATGAATATTGGAAAAGGCAACTAGCAATGTTTGTCACCCTTTCTGAGAGCCTAGTGAATCCCAGTTATACGCTACTTTAACCTGTGGGGACTAGGGCCTGACGTTATGATCCTATAGGCAAAGATGACAATTACAGTGTTGTGATGGGAGGGTAGGACAATAGTGATGCTGGAGCCATGGTGCGAAAAAGTATTGACATGCAGTAAGAAGTGCAGAAAACGGCCAACTAAGCCAGTGAAAAATTGGACTTAGAGCTTAAAGGCAAAAGATTGGCCTCACCTTAGTGGAAGAGAACAGGGTGTTCCAGTAATTCTGGAAATTCCTATCAGCAGAGTGGAGAGGCTTCCAAAACTCAAGTTTATATACAGGGCCCAAGAACAAAACCAAACCAAAAACACTGCTTTACCAGGCTGAGGAATAAAAGGCATGAGTAATTAAGAGAGGCAATAAGGATGAGAGCAAGCATTTTTTCATTACAGACAGGGAAAGACCACATGAAATTTTAAGTGTGCCCAGTTTCAGGCCCCAAAAGACTGCAAGAATAAGGCTATTAGGATACATCTTAGTTCCTACACGGAGACCAGACTTGTTCTTCTATTTTAAAAGAAATGATGTAAATGAATTCTCTGAAACAAAGGCACATTTTGAAGAGGAAATGTCCTCACAGTTTGGGGAAGTTTCAAAGGATTTAATACATGCCTACAAAAAAAAAACTAGCACAGTCACGATGTCAACAATGCTATTCTTTTGAGGGTCAGGGCTGCGGCCAAAATAGTTATCCTAACAACAAGAAACATTCTTGACAGGGTGTGTACACAAAGCCAGAGGTTACTCTGACTCTGAACAATACTAGGGATCAGAAGTTCTGAGTGAATTCAAATTCCCTGAGGACAGGACCTTCCAGATGCCCCGGAGGCACATGGACTCCTTGCCTCTAACCCGCACAGACCTCCCTGCCTGCTGCTGGGATTACTGGTTTGCTAGAGCAGTCTACAGGAATTTGGAAGGAGGTCTACCTGTGAATCTTGTGTAATATGGATGTCTACATCGTGAGCATGTCATACACTGTTCTGTCATCCTCTTAGTCATCAAGCACTATAGACTCTGCCTCCACGGTGTGTCTCCATGTCATCCTTTCCATTTCCACCACCATCACCAAAGCACAGTTCACCTATAATTCTTTCCTATCATATTGTAGCACTTCCTGATTTATTTGCTTCCAATCCTTCCGCCCTCAATCCATTCTAAAACCCACAATTAGAGCATTAAACCTGAATTATAGCATAGATCACAGTACCCTAGTGCTCAGTGGATCCCAACTGCCTAAAGAAGTAAGTTCAAATCTCTTCGACCGACTTTCAAAGCCCTGCAGATCTCCCATCCCACTTTTCTAGCCTTTAGAGACCCCATATTAGTAAACATTCAGATTCATCCATTCCACAATGGAGTGGCTAGGCATGGGTAAGGTTACAAAGGGAAACACAGCGTCTCCATCAAGCGGACAGCCGGTGAGGAGATGAATAAAATCGAAGAGTGGCCACGGCCAAGAAGGAAACCCAAGAGAGCGCATGCCCTAAAAGGCACATAGTTTCAAGAACGGAATGATCAACCCCATCAAACACTGTTCAAGGTCACGTAAAATGAGGACTACAAACTGACCTCTGGAATTTGACCATGAGGAGGTCACTGATGATGAGAATGGAAAATGAAGGCTTGACTGGGGTGGGCTCAACAGAGAAAGCTGGTGGGAGGTTGAAGATGTCTGCTGTGAAGGAGAGCATCAAAGAATTTAGTTTCCAGGGAAGGCTTTCTGAAGATCTGACAGGGAACGTGGAGCTTGCACGTTGGTAGGAATGGTTCAACAGAGAGATATCTCGCAAGAGTATCGAGGGATAACTGCAAAGAAGTGGGATCCAACGCGGAAGTGAAGAGGCCGATCTGATAGCAGAGAAGGTTCATTCATTTTACCCATAAGAAAAGCAGACAGAATGGGACTGGGAGTAAATTAGTAGATTGCGTGGGGGAGAAATGGAAGTTTTTCTCTTCTAACTGCTTCCATGTTTTCAATGACATAAGTGAAAGAGCTGAGAATGAGGAAGGCAGGAGGGAACCCTGGAAGTTTAAGGGCACAAGAGAAGGTGTGCAGTACTCCTCCTGGACCACGGGAGAGTGAACCGACCGAGGAAATATAATAGGAATCCTGAGCGCTTGAGCTGCCCGGCTATGAATGTAAAGTGAAACCTGCAATGCATTTCCTTTTTCAACCTCTTAAAAATAAAAAACATTTGCACTTACTGTTTCCTCAATCTCTCTCCCCTTGACGAGCTGGTAAAATTGCATTCTGGAAAGCCCACTAGAAAAGCTGCTTCTTCCATAAGGTCATTTAGCTCTCCTAGCCCCAAGTGATTTTTCCAACCTCTCAACTCCAAAAACAAGTTGTTGATGCCTCTTACAGAGCATATATTCCATTTGACAGGATAGTTTACTGCTGGACAAGAGGAGAAGTTTCTTAGACAACCCATTTCTTATTCATTACCACCAAATGAGGTTTCTCTCCGTCCTCTCTGCCACACATTATAAAATCTCCATGGTTTTAGGGCTTGCCCAAATATTTATGTGGTATGGGTGCCCTACCTCCTTATTAAACTATGGTATTTTGGGGAACATGAACCTAGCTCATTTTCTGACTTATGTCCCTCAAAAAACCCCTTGAATTTTAGGGGGTTTTTTGGCTATTATTTTTTTTACAGATCTTTTAACAAAAAGGAGTTGCTTCCATTAATATTAACCCACATATAGCATGTAGCAAGATCTCTGTTCTCAAGAGGTTTATCCCATGAGTCAAAGGTGCCTCATACTCACTACAAAAAAAAAAAAAAAAAAAAAAAAAGGTGTCAGGAGTCTCAGAAGAGGTGCGAAGAGGGTGAGGCTTATATGTGAAAAAAACCAGAGACTGGAGTAGGGATGGGAGGTGAGAGAAGGCAAGTAGGGAGACAGGAGTAAAATTTACCTTGGGCACAACAATTTCGTTTAGTCAAGTTACATGTAAGTGATCCATAGGGCAGTTCTTGGAGCGTCCCCATTTCCAAACATTGTTGGACTGAGAACAGAGGGCAGAGGATGTGCAAAATAAACGCAGGTTCCCCAACAGTGCCTTAAGGATCCATATTATCTAAATGTTTTTTGGGGGTTTTTTTGAGGGAGTGAGCGAGCGCGTGAGCATGAGTGGGGGAGGGGCAGAGAAAGGGGGAGACAGAGGATCTGAAACGGGCTCTGTGCTGACAGCAGCCAGCCGATGCGGGCTCGAACTCACGAACTGTGAGATCATGACCCGAGCGGAAGTCCGCGGCTCCACCGCCTGAGCCTCCCAGGAGCCCCAAGAACCCATATTATCTAGACTGTCGTTCCCCAGCCACGGCGGAACTTCTTCATCCCCTTTCCTCTCTGAGTCCCTCAATGGGTAAGACTTTGGTACCGGAAAGAAAGGAAACCTCCGCCACAGAAGCAACAGCAGGGGCTCGCAAACCAGGAGTCTGGGGAGCAGCCAGGCGGCCATTAGCAGGCCCACGTCGGCACGGCGGAAGCACTCGCGCCCACCAGCCCCAGCGCCCGGGTCGCCTTACGTAACCGACCGCGCGCCCCCCGAGCGTCGGAAGACCCCGCCCAGCCCCTAAGCCCCGCCCCATCTCTACCGGCCGGCCAGTGCCGTGCGCAGCTCTCCGGAAGCTCCCTCCCCTTTCCCCTTTTATGGGAGTACCCCCTTTCTTTTTTTTTTAAGATTTGCTGACGCCACCGTGGAGGACTGATATAGGAGCCGCTCTCTCACTCCTTACTTCCGCTTCCTTCAACTGGAGAGTCTGGGCCTCCCCCATTTTTCTCACCCCCGGGGCGGCGGCGGCGGCGGCAGCTCAACGATGTTCGGCCTCAAGAGAAACGCCGTAATCGGACTCAATCTCTACTGTGGGGGGGCCGGGTTGGGGGCCGGGGGCGGCGGCGCCTCCTCCTCGGGAGGGGGGCTTTTGGCCGTGGGGAAGGAGGCCACGGCCCGGCGGGAGGTAGGGGGAGGGGAAGCCGGTGCGGTGATTGGCGGAAGCGCCGGCACGAGCCCCCCGGCCACTCTCGCGCCCGACGCCCGGAGGGTCGCGCGGCCCTCGCCCATTGGCGCCGAGGGCCCCGACGTCACGGCGACCCCCCCGAAGCTGCTGCTCTTCGCGGCCACCCGCTGTGCGTCGCCGCCTAAAGAGATGGAAGGCCCGGCGGCCGACGCCATCATGTCGCCCGAAGAGGAGCTGGACGGGTACGAGCCGGAGCCCTTGGGGAAGCGGCCGGCCGTCCTGCCCTTGCTGGAGCTGGTCGGGGAGGCCAGCGGTGGCCCCGGCACGGACGGCTCCCTGCCCTCGACGCCACCCCCGGCGGAGGAGGAGGACGACGAGTTGTTCCGGCAGTCGCTGGAGATTATCTCTCGGTACCTTCGGGAGCAGGCGACCGGCGCCAAGGACGCGAAGCCGCTGGGCGGGCCCGGGGCGGCCAGCCGGAAGGCGTTAGAGACCCTCCGGCGGGTCGGCGACGGCGTGCAGCGCAACCACGAGACGGCCTTCCAAGGTAAGGGGGTCGCGGAGGCTGCGCCGCCCCGGGTCACCTGTCCCTGGACTCCCCCCCCCCCCCACCTCCCCGAGCGGGGGTGGAAACCGAAAACAAGTCCGTGTTGAAACGACTCGCAATCGATTTCCGAAACCAGAATATTCTGGCCGTGAGTCATTGTTTCCGCCCATCTGAATCCTGGTGGAAAGGGCAGCCGTGTTCAAAGCCCGGAAAGGGTGGGATGTCATAGTTTGGCTGGGGTCGGCCCGCGGCCTCTAGACCCCATGACGGCGATTTCCCCCGCCGTGGGTGGGCGGGCGAATCGTGCGCCGATCTAGACAAAGGAGGCCGTGAGAACCTGCAGGCTTTTCTCCCTCCCAGGCATGCTTCGGAGACTGGACATCAAAAACGAAGACGATGTCAAATCTTTGTCTCGAGTGATGGTCCACGTTTTCAGTGACGGAGTAACAAACTGGGGCAGGATTGTGACTCTTATTTCTTTTGGTGCCTTTGTGGCCAAACACTTGAAGAGTATAAACCAAGAAAGCTGCATCGAACCATTAGCAGAAAGCATCACAGATGTTCTTGTAAGGACAAAACGAGACTGGCTAGTCAAACAAAGAGGCTGGGTAAGTTCGTTTTAAGGGCGAAGGGGGCCTGGGAGTGGGAATGGAATGAAGGACTTTGTAGAGAAAGTCGGGGGCTGTCTGAAGCTGCTTAGGAGGCACACCTCAGCTTTCAGGCTCTAACTTACTGATTGAAGCAGAGGGTTCACAGAGATAGTGTGGTAATGACTGTCTTGAATTCTTGCATCAAAAATGCCGGTTCTCTGTAGCCTGTTTTACTGGCTGTTGAAACTTTTGCTTTTGGTATTGTAATTCGGCTGGACACTCTCCTGTGGATTCAAATTTTGAAAAAATAAGAATCACTTGGGGGGTGATAGTAAACGTTTCTAGTGCTGCCCCCCCCCCCTTAATTTGTCTTCTGTAATCTGGTGTAAATAATATCTGGTTCATTTTGTGTTTGGGGGGACCTTAGGTATTTTAATTCATCTTTCTTTATGAATAGTGTTTTTAAGCCATTGGAAACCCATACTTGAAAATACACTTTTCTTTTTTGTTTTCTAGGATGGGTTTGTGGAGTTCTTCCATGTAGAGGACCTAGAAGGTGGCATCAGAAATGTGCTGCTGGCTTTTGCAGGTGTTGCTGGAGTAGGAGCTGGTTTGGCATATCTAATAAGATAGCCTTTTAAGTGCAATAATTGACTCTTAACCAACCCCAGGCACCAAAATCACATAACGACTGCTGTGAATCAAATGTATTTA